>JAUPFT010000010.1:54553472-55095972 GCA_036936625.1 Parnassius smintheus behrii
TCATTGTTACGATGTGTTACTATACAAATAACAAGCTACGGGATGTGACATCCCGTCTCATTCTGTCATCTCTCGTCCCGTCCGTACATTATTTACAAACAATTGTGCCATAACTAAGGCTCCTGTTGCTGACAAGTTGTCTCTTTGTTAGACTAGGGTTTTATAACAAGGTAAAAAATTGATAATTTAGTAGGTAAATAAAACAAATATATTTATTTCTTCGACTTAAATATTTAAAATTTCGTTTGTCAAATGTTTATTTTTTTCTCCAAAACTACTACCATTTGTAAACGA
This sequence comes from Parnassius smintheus behrii, assembly GCA_036936625.1. Classification (NCBI taxonomy): domain Eukaryota; kingdom Metazoa; phylum Arthropoda; class Insecta; order Lepidoptera; family Papilionidae; genus Parnassius; species Parnassius smintheus. Next base: position 54,553,767 of record JAUPFT010000010.1, read on the forward strand.
GGTTCCTCTAATTGGATTAGTAATAAAAGTTTTAAGGGTTAATAATACGTAGCAAAGTATATGAAAAATCATAGAGCCGTCGCTAACTCAAACATGTTCCATGAGAAAGTAAAACAAACAATTATAATGCAACATGGCAACCTTATTCCCCTTTTAGTCCTGATCCATGTTAGAAGTTTCAGCTCTCTAACTTGGCGGGAAGTTAATTTAAAATCGATTACTACTTTTACAGATTTTATCGCATTTCATTTTAATTATTTTTAATTCCCGACGTTTCGAGTGCTTTCCAGCACCCATGGTCACGGGGTGGGTCCCGAAAACGTGGTTTTAAACAAAGTGTAGTGTTCGCGTGAATACAAGAAGTGATTATTAAAATCGATTGTTTTTTTTTCAGAACAGAAAGACAAACAAACAAACAGATAGATTAGAAAGTGAGTCTGTATTGCACTACCATTTATCTCTGATCTGTGTTTAAAGTTCCAAGTCTCTAGCTTATCGGAAAGTTAGTTTAAAATCATTTGTAAATTTTTTACCAAGTAGACAAGATAGCGAGCTAATATACTGAATTAAAAAACGTGGTAAATTAAAAAATAAGAAGAGGACTTTAATATTCATAACTGATAAGCATAGTAAACCCGAACAGCCCAGCCCATACAAGCAGCATCTGTTTAGAAATATGAGGCATGTGGCACTATGTAACACTATGCAACCACATCAGATGCCTTGAGACCAAGGAACAACATTTCGATATTATATGAACACTTAGAGCATACTTAGTACTTATTTCGCTATATTACAGCAAATTCTTAGCTTCGATTTATAATAGATTTCTTCCCTAGTATGCGTAGTTGAATAAAGCTGTTTAAGCAAAGCGGTTAAACGTTTGTGAGATGTCACGAGTTCAATTTCTGAATAAGACAAATATTATAAAAACAGCCCGAGTATTCGCCCATTTTAAGTTCACGTTTATATAATGACTATAAAAAATAGTAATGTATAATATAATGGTATGAAAAAGGGGGAAAGAGATAATGTTTCCAAGTAATATAAATCTTTTTACGGATTGATTTGTATATATATTCAAGCTCTTATAAGAAATATTACAGTTTCGCAACATAAGCGATAATCTTAAGATGATTACTATGTTATCATTTATCAGTGCTAGTTCATTTTTGAAAGAACGATCGGCCGACTTAGTAGATGAAATAATTAATTCGTCTTATATTATAAGAATGTACTACTTTCAATAGTCTATTAATTAAAATAATGTGCAATTATCGTGGTATATTTTAATACGTGGTAGAGTCATGCTGCAGCTATATAGTTGTAGCACGAATGGGTTGGCTCTACCAGGGAAGGAACCCGCTCTCAAAGAATACCAGCGTAAGTTTGAAGCTTAAATCTGGTGTGCTTAGTATGGTGAACCGCAGACCTTTTAACTGGAACTGAGGCATTCCATCTTAGTCCTTAAGAATGACAAGGCATCTGCATTTTGATTCTTAATCAAGGACAAATGTTGTTGGGACGCGCCTATAAGAATGTTTCAATTTATTAGTTAACCGATTACGAATAGCTTCTAAAAAGCAAATTATCAAGCAACAGTATTGCGATAAGAAAATGCTTAGTTGAACCTTAAAGAAATATCGAATTAATGATATGAAGGTCTTGGGTTCGACTCCCAGGCCGGAATAATTTATTGTTTTCCTAGTAATATCTCTTAATAAATTCATATAGGGAATTTTTAAGATATAAATTGTGTTACCGGATTTGTTCCCCGGTTGAGATGATCGCTGTGCGTAAGTAGAATTAATGGAAATTAATTGCATAAGTATTGTCTTATATGAGTTTGATATGTTTTGTATGAAAACAAATGCCTATTTTCAATGTATTGATTCATGAAATATTTTGTCTATGTTATCTGATAAGAGACATGATAACTGATAAGAATCTGATTAGAAATAGTTTCCTACAGTTTGAGAATTGTGTAGAAGCATTTATTCACCTTTTATTGTTGATATTAGACTTTCATTTTTACTGATAGTCAATAGCCGTGCAAAAGTTAGTTGTTCAAATAGGGTGAGATCATAGACGCACGCTAGCCACGTACTTTGGAGGCCAAATATGTAAAAGTTTAAATATTTGCAATTTCAACAATTTATGTAAAAATGACTTGTAAAACATTTCAGATTGATTGTACGTGTAAAAGAGGTGAATGCTGTGTTATTTTTATGTGAAAATTCCTGTGAATAAGTGAAATAATGATAGTTTTGTATAAGAAATTTAAAAGTGTTTTAATAGTGAAATGTATAGAGAAAATGTAAATTAAACTGTTGTATTGGTTAAGATATGTATAATTTAAAGTGGAAAACATTGTTTTAAGTTTCTATGTTAAATATTTAAGAAATTCCAACTTTGGACATGTGAGTAAAATAGGCATATTTTGTTAAATAAATAAAAGGTTTTTTGTGATATAAAAATGTAATGTATATCGTAGTATAGATATTTTTTGTGCTATCTTTATAAGTAAATTGTATAAATGTATGTCTTATACAAATAAAATTATTGAGAAAACCGTGAGAGAGTGATAGTACAAATTGATGTAATTGAGTTGCGCGAGCGCACAAATGGCGCTGCTCACTTTCGCGTATAGCTCTGGGGTAGCTCAGTAAACGAGTTTTCTTGCAATTCGTTCGGGAATCCTTCGGGATTAGTTCGGGAAAAAGTGCAAGACCAGCAGTCAATAAGAATAAAGAAAAAGTGTAGGGAAGTGATAGGGAAAAGTAATTACTCTCTCACGGAACGGTTTGAAGATAATTGCTTTTTTATTCCCAAGAAATTCGTCTCTCAAAATTATACAGTCCACATCGAAGAATTAAGGCGTTGGGACCAGGACGACTTCGGAAGACCCGTAATCCCCGCCTGAACCTATTTTCTGAAAAGGAAGAGGTTATCGCCCTTGTGTGTTACTCCGTTGCGGAGATCACATACGTTGTTCCCGAACCCAACGTAGGCGTTATAGGAGGCCGGATCGAGAGAAGCCTCGATTCCTCCCTTCTGTTTCTTAGTTTAAAGTTTACGAACGCCTGGTTCCCTTTCAAGAGGACCGTGCGAGCCTGAATTCCTTTTCAAGTGGTCCTTCGAAGCGGGATCAAGGAACCAGCTGTGGACTGCTGGTTATGGAAAAAGAAGACCTTCGGAGCCGAGTGAAGATCAGCAACCGAAGGAAGCCGGAGGTTTGAGCTGAAGCAACAGGACCAAGACGAGAAGACCAGGTCAGCGCAGTAGGACTGGACCTGGAACTACCGGAAGAAAGAAAACCGGGATTGCGGCTTGGGGCGTGTGCTCGCATGGGGCAGGTATCGCAGCCAGGTGCAGGTGCTTTGTGAAGGCGCTCATCGTGGCCAAGCAGGCTTGGCATTTTTCCTGTTGGGCAAGCGTGCTCGGCGTTTTCCTGTCGGACGATCGTGTCCGGCATTTCCTGTCAGACGACCGTGTCCGGCATTTCCTGTCGGAAGACCGTGTCCGGCATTTCCTGTCGGGTCATCAGAGGGTGCAAGAAGAAGAAGCATCCACCGCTGCTGCTGCCAGGCGAGGGTGCTCGTGGGCACCTGACTGCATCGCGGCCGGAGGAGGGCGCTTGGACGAGGCATCACCGGCGACTGGGCGACGAAGCGCAGCATACATCCCGACCACCTAACGGTGCCAAAGGGTTGGGCTCTGGCACAACACCTTCGGGTGGAGCAGTTCTCTCGAGCGAGACTGCGCTTGCACTACCGCTCAACTGTTTCGTCATATTCCTTGGCGGGACAGTTCCTAAACCTTTCCTCCATTCCATTCCTGCACGACTCCATCCCTGGACGGCTCACCTCGGTAGGCCCCGTTCAGGATTGGTAGGGCTGATAGGGCTGTTAGGGTGGTAGTAAGGTTGTAGGGTTGGGAGATAAAGGGGGGGGGGGGGTAGTGGGGTTAGGTTAGGGTGTAGAAGGGTTGTAGGTAAGGGGTTGTAGGGACCGTAGGTACAGTTAGGGACTGTAGGCCAACAATCACCTTCCTGCAAGATGAAGAAGGCACAAGACCAGACACAGAGAAGCGAAGGAAGCAGGACAAGAACAGGGCTCTCAAGAAAGGCTAAAGAAGTGGAATCATCTGGAGCGACCACAGCTACTGCTTCGAGTGGAACAACTCCTTCAAGTGGAGCCACCACCGATACATCCACATGCACGTGGGACTCAGGGACGTCCATGGCAACGACAAGCAACAGGACGGACACCAGTGGTACGCAGGCCAGCACCGCACAAATATCCGTTGTATCCGGGAGTGAAACGGTAGTCGAAAAAGTAGGTCAAAGGACCGAAGAAGCGGCATCGTCAAGGACAGTAATCGGGCACACTAGTGACAAAGGGTCACAGAGAGGTAGTAGGTCATCGCGATCAGCAAGGCTGAAAGCCGAACTAGAGGCGCGGATTAAATTCGAACGCTCAGAGCTCGAACGAGCACGGTCCTGCCTTAGCCAAGTCTCAATTGGAGTTGGCACGACTCAACCGAGAAGAGGAGATCGACTCGAGTGAGGATGATGAAGAGCGGAATACTCAGGTGGAACCTTTCGTAAGGAGTTGGGTTCTACAGACCATAATGAGCGCGCCGGTTAGTGTAACACAACCCGATGTTACTGATAAGTTAGCGTGTAATGGATCACGCCGCAAAGGGGCGGAGATCGAGCGCAACCAAGGAAATGCACATAAAACACACGCGAGTGAGGTGTCAGAGTTGACCGAAGCGATTGTGAGTGCAATAAAGATAGCGGGAAGAGATAAGTCTTCCCAGCTTCATTTCCTCCAGGAATTACCGGTGTTCGATGGAGACCCGGGTGAATGGATAATTTTCAAAACGGTGTTTGAAGACACGAGAAGCCAATTTTCAGGGGTGCAGAATGTCGCACGCCTTAGGAGGGCATTAAAGGGCACCGCTAAGGAAGCGGTTAAGTCGTTGTTGTTTACTTTGTGTGAACCTGAAGAAATAATGAACGCTCTCGAAAGAAGATTTGGTAGGGTTGAGATGCTCATTCTAGCCGAAATCGAGAATGTAAAGCGTATGCCAAGATTGGCAGAAGATTGCCGGAATATAGGATCTTTTGCAAGTCGTATTACGAACGTGGTTGCCACAATACAAGCATTGAATCAACCACAGTATTTATACTCACCGGAGTTAGTAAACCGCATAGTAGAGAAACTCGGAACTATGATTAAATTTAAATGGTTTGAATATCGAGCTCAGCATCCTTTGGAGCCAGAGTTACAGAAGATGGCCAAGTTTTTAAATTTATTGAGTGAACAATTTGGAACGTCCTTAAGCAATGAAAATGTGCATGAAAAACGGAAGCGTCCTGAATTCAGGAAGCAAACTGTACACACCGAAAAGGGGTCTGTACGCAACCGTGACAAGAGCGAGCGCTATGAGCGCCGAAGTAATACGAGCGAGCGTCTAGAACGCCGAAATAATAAAGGGCACAACCAACAAGTGGTTATGATAACCCAGGACAAGCCTGTAAGTCGGGTAATACATAAGTGTGTTATATGTAACAAGGAACACTCTATAGTGAGTTGTTACAAGTTTAAGGACATGAATAATCTCTAGAAATGGGACGCGGTTAAAAAAGTGAAAGTATGTTTCCAATGTTTGTCACCTAACCATAGGAGGTTAGAGTGCAGAGCGAAAAATTGTGGTGTAAAGGGATGTAGAATGTCACATCATCGGATGCTACACCGATACCTCAACGAAAATACCTCGCCGCAAGGGGACGAGGGGGTAAAGAGGCTCAAATTACAACTATTAGTACAGTAAATGCACTAGCATGTGCATACTTAAAGATTATACAGGTCGAATTGTATGGGCCTAGAGGAAAGGTCAAGACAACAGCTCTTCTGGATGAGGGATCGACCATGACACTCATAGAGGAGTGGATGGCTCAGAAAATAGCGCCTCGCGGACGTAAAGAAGAATTACGTATTAAAGCCGTGGAAGGTAAGCGAATTAACGACGACAGTTCGTATCGCTTAAACGTTAAGATAAAAGTCATTTACTCGAACGACTTAGAGGAGATAAGTGTACAAACAATTAAGTCACTTAACCTTTCTCCGCAGTCAGTGAGCCGAGAATTATTGCAACGGTTTTCTCATTTGACACCGATGAAGGACGAGTTGATGTATGAGAGGTCCAGACCTACCATATTAATTGACCAGAAAAATTGGAATCTCATAGTTAATCGTGAATTAATTTCAGGAGGTAAGAACCTACCTGTAGCATCGCTCACCAAACTGGTCTGGATGGGTTTTACATGGTCACGTATCAGGTGGCATCAAACCAATCAAGATTGTTAACCACATTTCCACCAAGAAAGAGGAGGACACAAGAGGATAAGTTGATCAAAGATTATTTTAGTTTGGAATCTCTGGGAGTGTCTGCGAGAAAGCCCGCAAACGACCCAGAAGAACGAGCTTTAAATATTTTGAGCAAAACGGTACGTCATATACCTAATAATAGGTACGAGACTGCTTTGTTATGGCGCACAGATAATGAGTGCATGCCGTCGAATAGAGCGCAGGTTGAAAGTCGCCTGTTTAACATCGAAAAGAAGCTCGACAAAAATAGCGAGTTTAAAAAGGAATATGAGAAGCAAATTGATAATCTCATCGTTAAGGGTTACGCAGAGAAAGCGAACCATATTTCTATTTCCCCACGCACGTGGTATCTTCCTCACTTCGCAGTGACTCATCCACAGAAAAAGAAAATAAGGATAGTTTTCGACGCCGCTGCTAGGACGGGCGGACGTTGTCTAAATGATGCATTGTTAACCGGACCGGACTTATTGAAGTCGTTGTTTGGGGTTCTGCTACGATTCAGAGAAGGAAGCGTGGTAGTGACGGCAGACATTAAAGAAATGTTGCTGCAAGTGAAAATCCGGGAAGAAGACAGTGATAGCCTTCGATTCTTATGGCGGCACAAGCGTGACGCGCCACCGGAAGAGTATTGAATAACGTCACAAAACGTGGCAGACGACGCCACAAGAAGTTTTCCTTCCACCTTCGATGTTAGTCATCGCTGGTTTCAAGGACCTGAATTCCTCAGGAAAGGTCCTGATTTATGGCCCAAACAAGTGGACACCATAAATAGCTTAGAAACAGGTGAAGAAAAATTGCCAAAGGGCGTAAATGCGCTGAGAAAGCAAGAACCGTTAAGTCTACCCGACTACGGACGATTTAGCAGCTTTAAGAAATTCCTTGGGGCAACTACACGCACCTAACAAGCGGTAGAAAAATTCAAGAGTTTAAGAAAGTCGGTTAAAGGACCCGACCACGCAGCCGAAATGTCGGTTATGTGTTCGAACGAGATTTTAGCAAAGTCGGTTAAAGGACCCGATAGCGCGTTGGACATAGCGCTCTCGAAAGAAGCTGAATTATTAATTTGGAAGTTCGTTCAAGACGAGTGTTTTCATTCGGAAATAAAATGCTTGAAAGCAGGTAAAAGCGTTGAAGGAGTTCACGCTTAAGTAAATTATCTATGGAAATAGGAGAAGATAACTTACTCCGTTTAAATGGACGTTTACCTTTTAAGTCTAATTTGACTGAGGAAAGTAGAAAACCTGTCGTATTATACGGTAAACACGAAATCGTTAAAACGATGATTAGAAAATTTCATCATCATTTTGGACATGCCAATCACCAAACGGTGATGAATGAGGTGAACCAAAAATTTTATGTCTTGAACTTGCGTAATGTAGTACGAAGTGTGTCACATCATTGTCAGTGGTGCAGGACATACAGGTCAAAGCCGCAGAACGTGCCACAAGGAAATATTCCTCTGGAGAGAATAGCTCACAACGAACCACCTTTTACATGTTCAGCCGTAGATTATTTCGGACCTATGAGTGTGACTATAGGAAGGCGACACGAAAAAGGTTGGGGTGTTTTATTCACGTGTCTGACCACCAGAGCAGTACGTCTGGAATTAGCAGCCTCATTGACACCAGCGTCAATGATAATGGCATTGAGGCGATTTATCGCCAGAAGAGGAAAACCAGCCGTTATATACAGCGATAACCGGACAAATTTCAAAGCTGCAAATAAAGAATTATTGAAAGCATGCGAAGAATGCTATGAGGGCAAGAAAAACTTACTTACTTACTTACTTATCTTCACGCACAATCCCTAACGGGGTAGCCAGAGAGAACAGATCGCCAAGTGTCACGATCCTTACATACCTCTTTCGCTTCTTTCAGGTTCATTAACTTCTTCATACATGCACGTCTAGGTATCCGAGTACTCTTGACCCTCCCCTCTTCGAGCAATTTGCTCACATGGTCTTCGGAAGTTAGTCTCGGTCTACCTCGACACCTTTTAATATTAACTTTCGCTCTATATATTTTCTTCACCATTCGGTCTTCACTCATTCGTTCAACGTGCCCAAACCATTGGAGTACGCCCCTATCAATTTTTGTGATAAGGTCATCTTTCAATCCTGCCATATTGCGAATCTCTTCGTTTCGCTTTCAGTCGGCTATGGTAACGCTACACATTTTACGAAGAGATCGCATCTCCACTGCATTCAACTTGCTTTTATGCTTCTTCTGGCATACCCAGGTTTCGCTGCCATATAACAAAGTCGGTACCAACACTGCGTTATGTATTGCAAGGCGTGCACTCTTCACCACGCCTTGCCTTTTTACTAATGCATTCAGGGCACCATTGACTTTGTTTACGGCAGCGACACGCCTATCCACATCCAAATCACATCTTCCATCCCGGCTGAAAGCACTCCTCAAGTATACAATTTCATTTATCTGTTCTAGACATTCCTGATTTACCCATATTTCACATTTCGTTCTCTCTTCGTCCTTTTCAAATACCAGAACCTTAGTTTTATTACCATTCAAACGGAGACCTTTAATTTCACATTCCTCTTTCATACACGTGACTAATGCCTGCAATTCTGCTTCCGATGGTGCAATAAGCACTGCATCATCAGCATACAGCAGACAATTAACTTTTATGTCACCCAATTTCACACCCAAACAGCTATCTTTCAGCTTCTGTAAACAGCTGTCGAGATACAGTATGAACAGCCAGGAAGACATGACACAACCCTGTCTTACGCCCGCTTGGACGCTAAACATGGGTGACAGGTCATGCCCTACCCGCACACAGGCTTTACAGTCATAGTAAAGTGACTGCACAGCCCTTAACAATCGACCATCCACACCATATCCTGGCAACAGTTCCCACATTTTTTTCCTTATAACCTTATCAAATGCTTTCTCCAGATCCACAAAAGCACAGAAAATCCTCTGGTTAACACTCAGAAGCTTCTCCGTGATCATGCGGAGAGAAAACATTTGATTCGTGCATCCTCTTCCAGGCCTAAATCCGCATTGTGCCTCCCATAAGAATCTTTCCGATTTCTCTTGCATCCTACGTGTCAAAACCTTCGAGTAAACTTTACTTGCTAAACTGGTCAAGCTGATCGCCCGATAGCACCCGCGGTCAAAATGTGAACCTTTACCTTTATATAAAGACACAATGACCGCGGATTGCCAATCATCCGGGACATCTCCCGTCCGCCAGCACAAATTGCACAGCAGATGAAAGCTGTCCCAGACGCGAGGCCCACCGTACTTGACCATTTCAGCAGTAACTCTGTCTAGTCCCGCAGACTTACCACATTTCAAACTTCGAATCGCACGTTCAATCTCTTTCATGCTGATGACCTCAGTGTCATCGAGGTCCGTGTCTGGCGTGCCAGTCACGGCGTCACCCCCGGATCCTTCACTAAGATCATGACACGCATACATTTCTCTATAAAATTCACTCCATCGCTGCATGACGTCCGATTTTTCTGAGAGGACGTCATTGGTTCTCGAAAGCACTTTGTTCATTCTTAAGGCTGTCGCACCACTCCGTGACCTTCCAACCCCTTTCCAGAAGAGTTTGGAGTTTTCCTTAAAGTTGCGCGACAACCTCTCGTCCGCTTCTATTCTACACCTTTCACATACTTCCTCAATCAATGTTTTCGCATGAACTTTCTGCAGCTTATATCTTTCTTTCATCTTCCCTCTCATATGCTCATCGTTACTAGAGGCTAAGTAGTCTAACCATGCTTTTTTCTTCTTTTTTACAGCTTCTCTCACTTCATCATTCCACCATGCATCTCCTCTTTAGCTACTACCTCTTTTTGCCGTTCCACATACTTCTTCCGCTGCACTTACCATTCCATCCCTAAGGTTCTGCCATGTTCTCTCCACATATTCTTTCCTGCCATCGATGGTGTCAAGCTTTTTGGCTACCCTCGTGTAATATTTGTCCCTAGTATCCGTTTCCTGAAGCTTCTAGCTTCGGATGCGACAGACCGACTGTGGTTCCGTTACTGCCGTCCGGTAGCGCCAACCCGCGAACAAACCCCTAAATCTAGTAATTACTAGATAATGATCCGTTCCCAGGTCAGCACCCCTGAACACTCGTGTATCCATCACCTGTTTTCGCAGTCGGTCATCCACCAGGAACAAATTAATCATACTTCTCTCATTTTTTCTCTCTCTAGTGTACATATGGATTTTCCTGTGATTAAACATAGTGTTTGTCACAAGAAGACCCTTTTCCTTGCATACAGCCAGTATAAGCTTGCCAGCATCGTTAACCCTTTTATCGCCAAACTTTCCAAGCACCGACTCGTATCCTGGTCGAGCGATACCTACCCATCCATTCAAATCACCACATACAACAGTTCTTTCGTTTCCCTTAACCAAATCTAGAACTTCTCTTATATTCTCCCAAAACTCCTCCAGCTCAGCCCTGGACGACGAAGCTACCGGCGCATAGACAGCCAAAAGGAATAACTTCGTCAGTCCCATTTTGAAGTAAACCCAGAGAAGTCTTGAGTTCACAACCTTGTATTCAGTCATAAGATCGACCAACCGGGACGACAACAGCACTCCCACTCCCTGGCAGGCGTTCTCGCTTTCCGGGACTCCGGACCATATAGCTAACGTCCCGCCAGGGAGCTCTTCAGTAGCACTGCCTTTCCGTTTGGTCTCCGACATACACACGACATCTAATTCTCTTTCTTTCATTATTTCGATCAACTCATTCGTCTTGTTACGCGCTCCAGTCGACGATATACTAGCGCCATCTAGTGTCAGGAACGAGAGCGAGTAGAGCATTACAGAAAATGACATCACAGATCTCTCAACCGACAGCGCCACCCGAAGAACTAAGTTTCTAGAAAATCTATACTCGAACTCTCGGTACCTTGCGCGTGTTTACTTGAACATTCCGGATATTTTGCTAATTTAAATAAATAGGTAGCGCAAGATGCGATCGAGACAGAGTTGAACTCAGCGACAAAAGCGAAGCTTCGGAGCGGAATTAAGTGAATTATTGTGTTTAATTATTAGTGTTTTTAGTTTTAATTTGTGTAAAGTATATTAAAGTGTTAATTTAGGTAATTTTATCGGCAATTTTTATTGTCACGAACCTCAAGCTCGTAACAGTCTTATCTCTCATGCCCCCTCTAACATTCCACGTGCCAACTCTGCACTCCGTCCTCCACCTTCCGCCGTGTCGGGCTGTGCGTGACGGGTGGCGGTCCCCATCGCCGCTTTGCGCGCTGCATTCCACACCAACGGGGACGAGCTGGTGTGCGTTGCCTTGGGGGGACGCCCTAACCCTCGTTTGCATGGGTGCACAGCTGTGTAGAATTGCAGCCTGTGTAGCATGAAAAACGAGTCATTTAAAAAATATATTAAATGGAAATTTGTACCTCCGGGAGCACCGCACATGGGTGGCGCCTGGGAAAGGTTAGTAAGATCGATTAAAATTGCGTTGACCGCTACGCTCAAAGATAGGAGCCCGCGAGAGGAGGTTCTGCATACGTTGCTTTCAGAAGCAGAGCATACCGTAAATTCCAGACCTCTGGTAACATTCAGTATGGATAGTCCTGAAGAGGGTTTGACACCCAATCATTTTCTTCTGGGACGCTCATGTGGCGATCGACCACCTGGATTATTTTTAGAGCAACATCTGACGGGTCAACTCAATTGGAAATCTGCACAGAGGTTAGCCGACCATTTTTGGACGAGATGGCTGAAAGAATACATGCCTACTTTAATACCTCAAACAGGTAATAACGGAAAGTTTATGGGGCCAAAAGAAGGTGATATTGTCTTGATAATAGATCATTCGTTGCCACGAAATACGTGGCCGAAAGGCAAGATTAGTAGGACGCTACCGGGACCAGACGATCACACCAGAGTGGTTGACGTCATTACTAGCACAGGTATCTTGAGGAGACCTACATCCAGAATAATAGTCCTGGTATCCGCGACGCCTCCCAAATGATGGTGCTGATGCACGGGGGGAGATTGTTGGCGACGCGCCTATAAGAATTTTTCAATTTATTAGTTAACCGATTACGAATAGCTTCTAAAAAGCAAATTATCAAGCAACAGAATTGCGATAAGAAAATGCTTAGTTGAACCTTAAAGAAATATCGAATTAATGATATGAAGGTCTTGGGTTCGACTCCCAGGCCGGAATAATTTATTGTTTTCCTAGTAATATCTCTTAATAAATTCATATAGGGAATTTTTAAGATATAAATTATGTTACCGGATTTGTTCCCCGGTTGAGATGATCGCTGTGCATAAGTAGAATTAATGGAAATTAATTGCATAAGTATTGTCTTATATGAGTTTGATATGTTTTGTATGAAAACAAATGCCTATTTTCAATGTATTGATTCATGAAATATTTTGTCTATGATATCTGATAAGAGACATGATAACTGATAAGAATCTGATTAGAAATAGTTTCCTACAGTTTGAGAATTGTGTAGAAGCATTTATTCACCTATTATTGTTGATATTAAACTTTCATTTTTACTGATAGTTGATAGCCGTGCAAAAGTTAGTTGTTCAAATAGTGTGAGATCATAGACGCACGCTAGCCACGTACTTAGGAGGCCAAATATGTAAAAATTTAAATATTTGCAATTTCAGCAATTTATGTAAAAATGACTTGTAAAACATTTCGGATTGATTGTACGTGTAAAAGAGGTAAATTCTGTGTTATTTTTATGTGAAAATTCCTGTGAATAAGTGAAATAATGATAGTTTTGTATAAGAAATTTAAAAGTGTTTTAATAGTGAAATGTATAGAGAAAATGTAAATTAGACTGTTGTATTGGTTAAGATATGTATAATTTAAAGTGGAAAACATTGTTTTAACTTTCTATGTTAAATATTTAAGAAATGCTAACTTTGAACGTGTGAGTAAAATAGGCATATTTTGTTAAATAAATAAAAGGTTTTTTGTGATATAAAAATGTAATGTATATCGTAGTATAGATATTTCTTTGTGCTATCTTTATAAGTAAATTGTATAACCTCTCAACTGCGGATGTCCAAGACTTGGACACGAAAATATCTCCGTTGACTGCGGGCGTCCAAGTGTTAGACATTTTTTACCCGCTCTTTTAATGAAGAAACAAAGCATTATGCGCTATTTCTAACACATTCTACCATATGTCAATGTGTACAGGATAAAAAAGGCTAGCATAAAAACCCCACAGCTTATACACTTTAGTAGTATATTTTATTTAAATCATTCTTAATTGTCGTCCGTTCCTTGAGTCAGCCATTAGTGCGATTGACGCGCGCTAAGAGCGAAGTTGTTTGTAATTATTTTGTATCAATTTATATTTATTGTGTGGTGAATTGTGTTAAAACAATGCCTGGGTAAGTAATCTTCTTATTTATAATCTCATTTTGTGTTTTATGTTATTAAGTACGTGTAAAATCGTTTTTTAATATGTATGAAGCAAACTGCTATCTTAAAACTAACATGCTGGTTGAGGAAAGTTGACTTGAAATGTACGTAAAATTTTAGTGTTGACTGTCAGTTTTGTGTTAAAATATGTATAATTGTTCATCGTTCACAGTTTTAGTACATCAAAATGTTGACAAAGTGCAATATTTTCAAAATTTTAATGTATATACGCAATAGGTGCAATAGTGTCCATTTTTGAGACGTCCGTAGAAGTGAATTCTAGTTCTCTGTTTTGCGGGTGGCGAAAAAAGGAACTAAAGTTTACCATACTGCATCAAGTTCAAATTCGGTTGAACCGTTAGAATGGTGAAGAATCTAGCGCCCTCGAGCAGAGAAATGGAGCTTGGTTGACTCAACGATTATTCGATGATTTATAAAAAATTGAATGTGGCATTTGGATATGTCATGTATGTTAACACAAGAATTCGGAATTTTTTAAACAATTTATTAAAACAGAAAATTATATAGTATTTACATAATATGCTTTTTAATATTTTTATTTTAATATTTTTTGATATTTAATATTTGAAATTTTTATTTTTTTAATTTAATATGAACAGGTTGTGATTTTTAAAGTCACCTCAGACACATATTTCTTATACTGGTTTTTTTAATGTACATTTTATCTGTACGTACTTTGCAAATCGTGTAACGTTGCGTTATGTTTCAACCTAGAGCAAGATTGCTGCTACCTACAGTACCATTCTTAAATGAATTGTACTGTAGATACAGTAAATCCAACAAGTACCAGGAGCCTTTTAAAGAAATAAGTACCTATGTTATATATTTATTCAATTTTATACCTATGTCCATCCATCCATTTAGTTTTTATTGTTGCCTAGCTATAATTTTTTCAGCTAATTATTTCAGACGTCCCACTGCTGGGCCTTCCCTCACTTCTGAAAGGGTTTTAGGGCAAAGAAGTGTCCACCGCGCTGCCCATATGCGTGTTGGCGAACTCCACATGCCTTGGAAATATTTTTTTTTATTTCTCAGACAGTCAGACTTCCTCATTATGTTTTTCTTCACCGCCGAGCAAGAGGTAAATCAGCACTTAAAATTGCAATAAATAATTTCATTGATGCCAGCGGGGATCGAATCCGGTGTGCTAGCATACTGTGAAATTTAACGCGAGAGCTAACAATCTGAGCTACCAGGGCTCTCTCATCGTCGAAATGAATACTTAAGTTAGTTAAGTTACAGCCTTTTTACGCCCCACAGCTGGGCAAGGGCAAAGAACTTTCCGTCGCGCTGCCCCAATGCGTGTTGACGAACTTCACATGTCTTCGAAATATTTTTTTTCTTATTTCACAGACATGCAGGTTTCCTCACAATGTCTTTCTTCACCGCCTAGCATGTGGTAGATCAGCACTTAAAATTGCAATTAACAATTTCATTATTGCTAGCGAGGATCGAACCCAGCTTGCTAGCGTACTGTGAAATTTACAGCGAGAGCTAACCATCTGAGCTACCACGGCTCTTCTGAGCCACCACGGCTCTCATCGTTGATATGAATACACCTCTTTATTTTGTATGTTTTTTTTTTCTATAGGATAGGGTGACAAACGAGCACGCAGTCCACCTGTGGTGGTTGCTGCGGCCCATAGATATCTACATCTATCCTCGATTACAAATCAAAATGCAAAAATGCGTGTCACCCGTGAGGACTAAGATGGAACGCCTCGTTTCCAGCAAAAAGGCTCTCCGGTTCTCTACACTCACCATACGAAACACAGAAGCATTAAACTATTATTTCACGCTGGTATTCTGTGAGAGCTTGGTCCTTCCCCGGTCGAGCCGGCCTATTCGTGCTACAACTATACTACTAATATAACTGCAGCATGGCTCTACCACGTATAAAAATGTTTTAATGAACTAGTACATGGTGCACAAAAAAGTGCAGAATCGAACTTTAATTGTGGCATATTTTTGTATAATGCATAAGAAGTGGGTTCTTTAAAAATATACATAAATGATATTTTTTTTTATTTCAGAAGGAGATATATTTATTTTAAATTTTATTATTTCGTAGCTATTATTTGTATTAAATGAAATATGTTACCTATTGGAGAAATAATGTTATTGGTTATTGGAAATGTAAAATAACCGCTGCGCACCTCGCGGCGCCTCTGTCACTCGACACATATTATGGTGCATTGGGTATTGTTTACAAAAAACGTTATTTATAACTCTACATCAGCGGGAGTGACTCTTGAGTGGTTTTATGGTTTTTAAAGGAATGAATGAATCTTTATTTCTGTACAAGAGCTGTTAAAGTTTGTTTGCTCAAATAAAGTAATTAATTTTTCAATAAATATAGCACTTACGACCAAAATTTTGATATCGGCATTAAGAGTACTTATGAAATACTTTATCGGATTTCTAAAACTTAGCAAGACCTATTGAAAGATGACTGAATCATGTAAAGAAAAAGAGAGATTCAAGACTGAATCATTGTAATGAAATACAAAAAACTATTTTTATTGACTAAAGCATTACGTCGTATTATGCCACATCTGGTCCGAACTACATGCTACATCGGTGTAAATTGATTGTGGGTTCCTGTAAGCTTATTATTAATGCGTTTTACGATAAAAAATTGTATTGTAGCCTATGATTTTGCACATAAAATATTGTAAACCATAGACGTAAGATTAAAATAAAATAAAATTGAACTATTAAAAAACTTTGTGTCGTTGAGAAATATGATAGTTTTGACTTTATTCAATATTTATGTATACTAACTACTTTAAACTTTATTAAATATATGTACTCGTTTATAGGAAATTTCATAGACAATTCAGAAATGTATACATATTATAGTATTCGACATACCAAAATCAAGATATTTGCGTTTAAACGGATTGGGCCCAATCAGCCGTCCATTTTATTAAATAGCTCCGCAGTCAACGGAGTATTACGGTTAGAGTCTCCACAGCTGAAAGGATATATGTATGTCTTATACAAATAAAATTATTGAGAAAACCGTGAGAGAGTGATAGTACAAATTAATGTAATTGAGTTGCGCGAGCGCACAAATGGCGCGGCTCACTTTCGCGTATATCTCTGGGGTAGCTCAGTAAACGAGTTTTCTTGCAATTCGTTCGGGAATCCTTCGGGATTAGTTCGGGAAAAAGTGCAAGACCAGCAGTCAATAAGAATAAAGAAAAAGTGTAGGGAAGTGATAGGGAAAAGTAATTACTCTTTCACGGAACGGTTTGAAGATAATTGCTTTTTTATTCCCAAGAAATTCGTCTCTCAAAATTATACAGTCCACATCGAAGAATTAAGGCGTTGGGACCGGGACGACTTCGGAAGACCCGTAATCCCCGCCTGAACCTATTTTCTGAAAAGGAAGAGGTTATCGCCCTTGTGTGTTACTCCGTTGCGGAGATCACATACGTTGTTCCCGAACCCAACGTAGGCGTTATAGGAGGCCGGATCGAGAGAAACCTCGATTCCCCCCTTCTGTTTCTTAGTTTAACGTTTACGAACGCCTGGTTCCTTTTCAAGAGGACCTTGCGAGCCTGGGTTCCTTTTCAAATGTAGATATCTATAGGCCACAGCTTCCCCTTACCATCAGATGTACTGTGTGTTCGTTTGTCTCACTTATTCTACAAAAAAAATATGTTTCATTCAAAGAATGAAACCTTATTTCTATGCAATTTGAAAAATATCCGCTGAAAGATGAATTGTTTACAAAGAACTTGTAAGATCCTATAAATGCTTTTTTATTTTTTTCCTGCTTCACGTCCTTGTTCTGTGTGTGAGTTTTATTATCCTAAATGTGTAATCGTAATACCCTCACGACCTCAAATTCTCAGTCACGTACTATGGCTATAAAAATTCATTTATGCTTACAACAACCGTTCCCGGAAGAAAATATTTCGGAATACAAACATACCTCCCCGTAGAGAAACACAAGTGCAAATCACCCTATAAAGGAAGTCTTTAATCCATAACCCTTTTAAAATACGAGCTTAATTTACGTTTAGGGTTAAGGTACAAATTTGATTAAGGTATTTAATTCAGTAACTAAAATGCTATTATCCGAATGTACTATTCTCGGATGCGTCTACTTTGATAAAAATAAATTTTGCATATTTTTAATTTAATAACGCTCACTGCATATAAGTAGTATGAAGTACAGTTTCTATAGTTTTATTCTATGGTTTATTTATTTTATCAAACACCAAATACAACTTATTATACTTAATATAGAAATTACACCAACATTTGCTATAACAGAAAAGTGAAATATGTTTGTATGTACAAATAATATGATATACTTAATGATTTCTTATATTTACGCGAACACTACACATGATTAAAACTACTATTACGGATTTTATCGCGTTTATTTTTACTTCTTATTTTTAATTCCCGACGTTTCGGGCGCTTTCCAGCACCCATGGTCACGGGGGACTGAGATGACTGACGTCCCGATGTCATTGTTAAACCCGGAGTACCTTCAGCTTTTTTAATTATTGTTTCGGACCAATAGATCATAGATCGGACCATAAACAATAGTTAAAAAGCTGAAGGTACTCCGGCTTTAACAATTACATCGGAACGTCAGTCATCTCAGTCCCCCTTGACCATGGGTGCTGGAAAGCGCCCGAAACGTCGGGAATTAAAAATAAGAAGTAAAAATAAACGCGATAAAATCCGTAAAAGTAGTTTTAATCATGATATACTTAGCTGATCGCTCACTTTTCTGGACGCACGATAGTATTTTAATGCGAAATCTAGATGTAAAATGTTAAGATTTTTTATTGGCCTATCGTAAAATCCATTCAACATGAGCCTACATTGTAAAATGAGTAACTCTGGTTATTTTAAAGCCAATCGGGTGTATAGATTTAGAGATGAGTTTAACAATTATTTTCAAAGTATAAATACTGATATACACATTATGACTGTAATTTAAAAAAAACGCGTGAATAAGTTTCTATATATTTTTGAAAATATTCTAATTTCAATGTACAATTATTGAACACACAATTATAAAACATCAAGAAAATTTTATGTAAAGGTAATTTAAAAATTATGTCGTATAACTGAGTGATATATGGCATGCCACACTTTCGTAACTATGCCTTGATGAAGCCGATTGCCTATTTGTTCAAATACCCGAAAAGTTAAATATTCTTGGAATATATCGTTCACCATCTTTTAAGAATCTGGAAAAATTTCTAGCATCCCTTGAAATGCACATTAATAAAATAAATAGTCTTCCCTACATCGTTGCTGACGACATAAACATAAATATAATGAAAAATATATGTACTCCACAAAGCTTAGAGTATCAGTGCTTTATGGCCGAACACGGATTCACTCCAGCCATAGTACATCCAACTAGGAAGTCTGCTTGTCTTGATCACATATACGTCAGAAACTTGGATAGTTGCCAAGCACTACATGGCATTGTATGCCAATGTGACATTACAGACCACTTTCCAGTTATAGACCTACTGGTTTCACATCTAAAAGGGATTTAAATGCCATAAAAGATAACCTTAAAAACATCGACTGGTCTATTCTAAACAATATATCTGATGTAAATATAGCTAATGACATATTCATAAAACACATTACAGATGTCCCTAACAAACATACCAAAGAAGTTAAAATTAGTAGAGCCAAGTATAACATAAAACCTTGGATAACTCCAGGTTTAATTCGTTGTATGCGCGTCCGTGATCGTCTGCATCTTCAATCTTGGAGTGATCCGGAAAATAAAACCTTTAAAAAAATATATACCCGTTATCAATATTTCTTTATAGATTTATTACGCAAGATTAAAACTGAATATGAAAATAAAATTATTATAGAAAACAAAAATAACCCGAAAAAGATGTGGCAATCAATCAAAAATATCTGTCACCTTCAACATAATAAAAATGAACCAAAAGAATTGTTAAGACTAGATAGTCTAAATGTGCAAGAATTAATCGACTTCACAAATAATCATTTTTCTTCTGCTGGTAAAAAGCTCGCGGAAAATATTCTCTCTCATATGAAGCTAAATGAGGCTGATCTGGCAAGGTCCGTTCGAACTCCAAATCCACAAATGAATTCGTTTTTGATGTATCCCACCGATCATGAAGAAATTGGAAAAATTATATGTCAGTTGCAAGATAATAAGGCACCGGGTATAGCAGGAGTTAGCAACGCGCTTGTAAAATGTATCAAACACGAAATTATGACTCCGTTTGCGTACATTTTTAACCTCAGTCTTTCAAGCGGTATCTTTCCAGATAGTTGGAAAAGCGCATCGATTTGCCCAATTTATAAAAAAGGACCTAAAAATTCTATTAACAACTATAGACCCATCTCGCTTTTAATTGTATTTTTAAAATTACTTGAAAAACTAGTAAATAAACGCCTTGTGAATTATCTGGAGAAATGCAACTGTATCTCTCCAAAACAATTTGGTTTTCGTAAGGGTAAAAACACCGAAGACGCGGTAAACCTACTAACGACGACTCTGTCTGCGCATCTTGATAGAAAAAAATTCTGTATTGGGTTATTTCTGGACCTATCCAAGGCTTTCGATACCATATCTATTTCTATTCTCTTGAAAAAAACTAGAAAACATAGGTATTCGAGGAGTACCCTTGGAGTGGTTTAAAAGCTACTTAACAAATCGCAAACAGTGTGTAAAATTGGTAAGTCTATCAGTGGCTTACAAAATGTCAGTTTTGGAGTTCTACAGGGTAGCATTTTGGGACCTACATTATTTATCTTATATATTAATGACATCCATGATATAACACTTGAAAATGCTGACATTATACGCTATGCCGATGACACCGCGGTCGTTTTTCACGGACCCTCATGGAAATCTGTGTGTCCTATCGCTGAGCGAGGTATGTTACAAATTTCTCTGTGGCTACGGAATAATTTACTAACATTAAACTCAAAAAAGATGATGTACGTATGTTTTCATAAAACAAATGCATCCTGTCCGAAGGTCGATTTGAATATAAAAATTCATAAAGAGTCATGCGACATAAATCCGCGCTGTTCATGTGAGTCTCTTATGCAGGTTAAAGTTATAAAATATCTCGGTGTACTTGTTAACGAAATTTTGGGATTTATATCGCACATAGAAGTTCTTTCAAACCGGATCAGAAGGATTATCCATATAATGAGAAAGCTATATTATATAACAAATAAGGCAATATTAAAGCCTGTGTATTATGCCATTTGTCAATCGCTCATAGCTTACTGCATCACAAGTTGGGGATGTGCATCCAAAACATATTTAGTACAGATTGAGAGAGCACAGCGGGCATTTTTAAAGGCAATGCTAGGAAAACCGTACAGATACCCCACTGCAAGTGTATACGAAGATGCCGGAGTACTTACTGTACGTCAACTCTTTGTGCTGAATACGTCTTTAGCAGTACATAAATACATATTATCTTCAAATGACTACAAACTACTGACAAATCGCAGGGTATATAAACTATCCATACTTTCTGTCAATAAAATTAATAATAAAATTTGCCCAACATTTTGGCGACTTTATCAAAAGACAAATTTATAATAAAGTCGTCAAACACTGTAATATTATAAATAAAAAATATGTATCTGAAAAATTAATCGTAAAGAAGTGGTTGGTCACCCTATCATAATATGAGGAAACAAAACAATTGATAAAATGATTTCTTATATTTACGCGAACACTACACATTGAAATAATACTAGTTTTTACGGAATTTATCGCGTATATTCAACTTTTTAATACCCGACGTTTCGAGAGCTTTACAGTACCCATGGTCACGGGAAGGACTGAGATGTTCAACGTCCAGATGTCATAGTTAACCGCGGTTATCATTGATTAAAATTTGTCTTTTGTTCCGATCTACAAAGTATGAACTTATGGTATCATGAAGTCTTGCAGTTGTATGCTTGGGTTAGATGTTGGGATCCCAAGCAGATGGTAGCACCCAGCCATCTTGTCTATTGAAATTAGGATGTTTTTTTGATTTCAATAGCCTCGCGAATCATCCTTGGAAGGAATCGGTGTTCTTTAGCGAGGATTTGTGGTTTATCAAATCTGATGTAGTGACGGGGGCGATCCTGTACATGATCACAGACTGCAGACTTCCCGGAGAGTCGATTCTTCACATCAGCTATATGTTCTTTGACGCGGGTTTTAATTGATCTTTTAGTTTGTCCTATGTAGGAGAGACCACATTCACAATCAAGCTTGTACACTCCTGCATCTTGCAGAGGGACGTTACACCTGACTGATGGTAAAAACTGACCAATCTTCTTCGGCGGCTTGAAGCATGTTTTGATGGAAGCGCGCTTCAAGATGTAGCCAATCTTGTCAGTGACTCCTCTAACATATGGCAGTACAGTAGGTACACGCTCGACTGTGGCCGGCTTCACTCGTTCTCTGTGACGTAGGCGCGGGACCCGAAGCTTGTTGTCATGCAAAACTTGCTTGACGTGTTGGATCTCGACAGCTAGGTGTTTACTGTCACAGATCCCTCGTGCTCTCTGAAACAAAGATTTACCCACGGTAGCTAACGGTGAAGGATGGTGGTGAATCACCGTTTAAATATCTATCTGTATGGGTCTTTTTTCTATACACAGTATGGCTCAAGGTGTTATCAGGATTCCGAATTACTAACACATCTAGAAAAGCTAAGGAATTGTTTGCCTCTAATTCCATTGTGAACTGAATTTTAGAATTTATAGAGTTAAGATGGTCTAAAAATGCAGTTACTTTATCTAAAGGTAGAATTGTGAAAGTGTCATCTACGTACCGCTTGTAGAATCTTGGATTTATGGGACAAGTAAGCAGGGCTTTCTCGTCAAAGTCTTCCATGAATATGTTGGCGACAATGGGAGATACAGGTGAGCCCATCGCCGCACCATCTACTTGCTTGTAGAACTCCTCCTTCCACAATAGGTAGCCAGACGTAAGGCAGTGTCTGAGTAATACTGCATATTCTACGGGCATGTTGTTTTCTTCCAGTCTTCTAGTTATAATTGAGATGCAGTCTTCAACAGGTAAGCATGTAAACAATGACTGCACATCAAAACTGACCATAGTTTCATTGTCTGCCGGACGGCTGACAAAATGGTAGGAATCCTTTATGTGTACTCTTGTATGTCCCCTGAGCGGTGAGAGTATTTTCGCTAAGTGTTGAGCCAATCTGTAAGTTGGTGAATCGATTTGGCTCACTATGTGGCGTAATGGAGTATTGGGCTTGTGTATTTTTGGTAACCCATACAACTTTGGTGATTTGGCGCACGTAGGTATTATCCATTTTACGTCCAGATTTAATTTTTAGGAGTGTTTCTTTATGAGGTCACTAGTTGCTTTTAGTGTGCTATTTGTTGGGTCGTTTTTAACCTTTTTTAAGTACTTACAGCCGACAAAAGTTCTTGTATTTTAGAATTATAATCTGACGTATCCATGACTACCGTGGCGTTTCCCTTATCTGCGCGGAGAATCGGTAGTCATGGATAAGTCAGATTATAATTCTAAAATACAAGAACTTTTGTCGGCTGTAAGTACTTAAAAAAGGTTAAAAACGACCCAACAAATAGCACACTAAAAACAACTAGTGACCTTGTGACGGCCCAATGTTATTATTAATAAATAAATTCAATATAACGGGGCGTCAAAAATAGTCTTACAAGAAATATATTAAACAATAAAATTACATTAATAAACTAAAGTTAATATAAATATATTTCAGACATTAGACCAATAACATAGTAAATTAAAGGCTAAATATTTTCTTTCATAATAAATAAATTTATTTAAAAATTTGGAAAAATAATTAAAATAAGATAAATAATAGAAATACAAGTCGAAAATATTATAAAAATATAGATAAATAACATTTATAAGATAATTAGAAAATTTGTTAAAAATGGTCTTGGAAAGTCTTGTCAGGTGTTCATGTATAAAAGAAAATTTTCTAAGTTGTGGAAGGTGTTCATGTATAAAAGAAAATTTTCCTAAGTTACTGAAGGTGTTCATGTATAGATGTCTTGTATGGTGGAGCTACCGGAGATACATTCCTGCAGTTGTACATATATATGGGGTGGTCGGGAGCCCGACTGCCCGAAGTACTGTAGCACAATGACTAGTCCTATATTAGGGACTTATGATATTAAACATGATATAAATCAATGATACAAAAGCAATACTATAGAAGGTCTCCATGATGAATTTGCATTATAATAGTAGGGTCGTGGGTTCGAACCCTATATATTAATGACTTATGAACGTAAGGTCTATGATACAAAAGCAATACTATAGAAGGTCTCTATGATTAATATGCATTACAATAGTGGGATCGTAGGTTCGAACCCTATATATTAATGACTTATGATAGTAAGGTCTATGATACAAAAGCAATACTATAGAAGGTCTCTATGATTAATATGCATTACAATAGTAGGGTCGTGTGTTCGAATCCTATATATATGCATGACTTATGAAAGTAAGGTCTATGATACAAATGCAATATTATAGGAGGTCTCCTTGATGCATAAGCATTATATGGAGTGGTCGGGTTACCGGCTGCTCCTAGTAGTGTAGCAAAATGACTAGTCCTTATTAGGGGCTTGAAAAGGAATATTGTGGTGGCGTGTAAGCTGCTTCACGAGCAATTGGTCCGAGGTAAACTTGGACTCGCTAACCGATGTGTCCTAGACATATCATCTTAGTGCTGATGATAAGCGGGTTTGTTTTTTTTTTTTTATAGAATAGACTGACAAACGAGCACACAGTCCACCTGATGGTAAGTGGTTGCTGCGGCCCATAGACATCTACATCTATCTTCCATTACAAATCAAAATGCAGATGCGTTGTCACCCGTGAGGACTGAGATGGAATGCCTCATTTCCAGTAAAAAGGGTCTCCGGTTCTCTACACTCACCATACGAAATACAGCAGCATTAAACTACTATTTCACGCTGGTATTCTGTGAGAGCGTGGTCTTTCCCCGGTCGAGCCGACCCATTCCTGCTACAACTATACTACTAATATCACTGCAGCATGGTTCTACCATGTTGTAGCGATACGGCTTTCCCGTGGACATCGCACACCCATACCGTTTGTGGGCGACGTCTTAGCGCATAGCGATGAGTCGTCTATCTTTCGGATTGGGATGATGGGTGTGTTTGGTAGCACTTTTAAGTGTAACAGGCATACTCAACTTCATGTCTTGGTGTATTAGCGCTATGATACGTGGAGTTTTGTTCATTGGCGTCTTAGTAGCGTACTACTATGATACGTTGCTGATATTTTTTATATAACAACAATACAAACTTTGTTACCAAAGTCAATAGGGGTCATGTGGGTGTGTTGTGAGGGGGCGCCATCCGAATGATAGTTGCATTGATGCTTACTGCTACTTGCGGTATTGCGTCTTGTGATGGATCTGCGGGTGTGCTGCGCCTGATTCGACGCACTCTTGTGGTTCTGGTCGATGGAGCTATACGGGTGGTGATGTCTGCTGGGATGTATGGGGGACCTTGGAATGGTGTAAGCCCGACGATAGTCGTATTGATGCTTGTTGCGTTCTGCAGCATTGCGTCGTTGTTTGGTGGGCCGCTCATTCTCAATGGCGCCCTCTGCGTCTTGGTTTGACTCACACCTAAGTAGCTTTGTCCTAGTCGGGTCCCTTCATTGCGGGGCTGCAGACTGTCTACCCTCCGCGATGTTTTATATAACAACATAATATTATATCTCTGGAACTTTCCCACCTTTGAATGATTGAAGGCAACTTGTTGGTGGGTGAGACAAACATGATTGAAAATGCATTTACTCAACGTCAGTGACACAAACCCTTTCTGATGGCGAATTATTACTCTTATCTTATAACTGCCTTTTGGCTATATCTGCCGTTGTATTGGTTGGTGGAGCATATGTGTCGACCTCATGCAGGTGGTAGCTGGCGGGAGGATCTGAGGAGACTCTCAAGGCTGCGGCCGAAAGCCGCACAACGGGACCCCATTCCCTTGAGGTAAGCGGTAGACTCATGACACGCTCTGCGGCTAGTAGCCGTGCTGATCATGCAACTGGTGGTGATGCCATATACTTACATCACGTCTTCAGGAGCGGCGGTCTGACAGGTGGTGGCGCTCACGGAGGGTTTACGGCCAGTGTGCCTATTTGCCTAAACCGTGTGACGTACATTCACTGTGGCTGGATTCGTTCGTATTCTGTATGGCGTTTACACGCATTGACATGCGCGACTTCGGTCGATGTTTGTGCTTACGCACTAACAAGGGGCCAAGCCTCTTTTACTGGTTCGCAAGTTATTTTGCTGTGGACTACGGTCCAGTTCCCGAATTAGCGTTCCCTTCGGGGGGAGTGCATCAAAATGGTTGGCACTCACCGTGCACGTCGTGTGCCTCCCCTACATTTTTTTTAAATAAATGTAGGAGAGCGAAGCCCTAGTATCGGGTATTTTGTATAAATATATTTTGAGCCTTTTCCGAGCGGGAAGGGATAAATAATAATAAATTAATAATGTAAACCTGATACAAGTGGAAAAGGGACGTTTTTTGTTCTTAACCTTTCTCGAGCCCTGTCTTCGTGAACAGGGTTCACTTAGCTTATAAGGCACTACCAACAGCTTTCAGCTGCTCCATTACGCCCCATAGTGAGCCAAATCGATTCACCAACTTACAGATTGGCTCAACACATAGCGAAAATACTCTTACCGCTCAGGGGACATACAAGAGCACACATAAAGGATTCCTACCATTTTGTCAGCGAGATTAAAGACCTACGTCCGGCAGACAATGAAACTATGGTCAGTTTTGATGTGCAGTCATTGTTTACATGCTTACCTGTTGAAGACTGCATCTCAATGGTAACTAGAAGGCTGAAAGAAAACTACATGCCCGTAGAATATGCAGTATTACTCAGACACTGCCTTACGTCTGGCTACCTATTGTGGAAGGAGGAGTTCTACAAGCAAGTAGATGGTGTGGCGATGGGCTCACCTGTATCTCCCATTGTCGCCGACATATTCATGGAAGACTTTGACGAGAAAGCCCTGCTTACTTCTCCCATAAATCCAAGATTCTACAAGCGGTACGTAGATGACACTTTCACAATTCTTCCTTTAGATAAAGTAACTGCATTTTTAGACCATCTTAACTCTATAAATTCTAAAATTCAGTTCACAATGGATTTAGAAGCAAACAATTCCTTAGCTTTTCTAGATGTGTTAGTAATTCGGAATCCTGATAACACCTTGAGCCATACTGTGTATAGAAAAAAGACCCATACAGATAGATATTTAAACGGTGATTCACCACCATCCTTCACCGTTAGCTACCGTGGGTAAATCTTTGTTTCAGAGAGCACGAGGGATCTGTGACAGTAACCACCAGGCTGCCGAGCTCCAACACGTCAAGCAAGTTTTGCATGTCAACAAGCTTCGGGTCCCGCGCCTACGTCACAGAGAACGAGTGAAGCCGGCCACAGTCAAGCGTGTACCTGCTGTACTGCCATATGTTAGAGGAGTCACTGACAAGATTGGCTACATCTTGAAGCGCGCTTCCATCAAAACATACTTCAAGCCGCCGAAGAAGATTGGTCAGTTTTTACCATCAGTCAAGTGTAACATCCCTCTGCAAGATGCAGGAGTGTACAAGCTTGATTGTGAATGTGGTCTCTCCTACATAGGACAAACTAAAAGATCAATTAAAACCCGCGTCAAAGAACATATAGCTGATGTGAAGAATCGACGCTCCGGGAAGTCTGCAATCTGTGAACACGTACAGGATCGCCCCCGTCACTACATCAGATTTGATAGACCACAAATCCTCTCTAAAGAACACCGATTCCTTCCAAGGATGATTCGTGAGGCTATTGAAATCAAAAAACATCCTAATTTCAATAGAGAAGATGGCTGGGTGCTACCATCTGCTTGGGATCCTATAATAAATAAAATTAAATCCCAACCCAAGCATACAACTGCAAGACTTCATGATACCATAAGTTCATACTTTGTAGATCGGAACAAAAGTTAAATTTTAATCTATGGTAACCGCGGTTAACTATGACATCTGGACGTTGAACATCTCAGTCCTTCCCGTGATCATGGGTGCTGTAAAGCTCTCGAAACGTCGGTTATTAAAAAGTTGAATATACGCGATAAATTCCGTAAAAACTAGTATTATTACAATTGATAAAAACTGAATTTTGATAATAGATGGTATTTGTGAAATTTTTAGGTAAATATTGTTGTTGTTATAAGATGTATAAAATAATGCCTTATGAACTTTGGTCTCAGGTTTCCTCGATACAGGCTTGCCTAGTGAGGAAACCAACAGATATTACCTTTTGTACATATTTTTCTGTTAGTAAAACATTTTTCATTTTTTTTTTCATTTTCATGCATTTTGAATTGAAAGTTACATTTAAGTTTTTTTATAGGAGAGGGGAAAACTAGTATACGGCTCACTTGATGGTAAGTGATAACCGCCGCCCATGAAGACCTGCAACAGCAGGGTAATTGCAGATGCACTGCCAGCCTTTTAAAAAGGAGTAGGCTCTTTTATTCGAGGTCCCTAAGTCGTTTGGGTCGGGAAAAATCTCTGGTGGTAGGCAAGGAAGTTTTACTAGATAGAAAACTTCTTTTCAATCGCACAGTGGTGGACCGCCAGTCATACAGATTATATGGATTGTATCGCTAGTTTTTTAGGATGTGCGATGATGAAATTGTGCGGCTGGAATTAGTCCGAACAATTCCTCAGAGCACTTCCGTGGTAATTGTGTAAAAATACCCAAAGAGATGCAACGTCTCTTCGCAGTGCCAGTGAGTCAAGCCGATCGGAAAGAGCTCAGTTGCTGACGATTCTAACACGGATCTGCGCTGGATTCGATCAAATGGAAGGAGCTAGCACTTGAGAGCTCCAGCCCAGAGATGGGAACAATATTCCATTTTTGCTAATACTGCGCCTTGTAAAGTTGCAGGCGGTGTGCCGGTATAAAATACTGTCTCGCTCTGCTGAGTACGCCAAGCTTTTTAGAGGCTGATTTGGCCTTGTCTTCTAAGTGGCTACGAAACTGAACGTCATTCGATAGGTCGACGGCGAGGATTTAAACATATCATTGATATGCAGAAGAAACAGTGTTGGTGATAGCACGCATCCTTGTGAACACCAGCGTTAATGGGCTTCTAATCGGAACATGCATCGTCTACTTTTTTTATAGGAGAGGGGCCTTGATCCCTTGATGATGACCGACCTTGATGCTCCGATCTGCAAGGCAACTGGTAATTTAATTGCACAATTTCTCGAGAAGCCCGTAGGAAGGAAGCGTCGTAAGAAGCGTTTTGTGCCAAACCCGATCAAAGACTTTCGCCGTGTCCGAAATTACGGCTAACGCTTTCCTCTTCGACTCTACTGTCTCCGCCCATTTATGAGTCAGGTAACCAAGATGATCAATAGCCGAGCGAAGCTGACGGAAACGATACCGACGGTCACTTATCAGATGGTGATCTTCAAGGTACCTCATGATCTGACTGTTAATAATGGACTCCATTATTTTAGAGAACAAGAAGGTGACGGAGATAGGCCTAAATTAAGGCGGATCAGAGCGGTTACCTTTTTTAGGTATCAGGTGCATGATAACTGTCTCCCACGATTTCAGAACTACGGATAGGGAGTGGGTGTACCATACCAGACGTGTTAAGACCAGTGTCAACTCCTGAGCTCACGTCTTCAGCACTATAGGAGGAACGCCACCATGACCACTCAATTTGTTGACGTCTAGGGAGAGGAGTTCTCTACGCACCGAGCGTTGAGTAAACAATAAGTCCTGTATGCAGCACCCACAATGCAGGATGGTCGGTGGTGTGTTCCCCCGTTACCAATAGTCAAGTTGGACCCTAAGAGAGAGTCCAGCAGATAGATTTTGTCCTTTGTGGCAAGAGCCAGTGAGTCTTCCTCCCTGTGCAGAGATGGGAGAGATGGCTAATGGAAGTTCCCTTGGACAGCCTTGGCAAGAGACCGGAATGCACGTGTTCTCAAAGCAAATTGAACTAGTTTCTTGCCAATTCTGCCGATGCGCTCTGTCTTTGCTTTGGAAATGACACTTTTGTAGGACCTGGAGGCGGAATTTTACTTGTCTTTAAGAGCACTTATATTTGAATTCCGAAGCATTGACGCGTCAGCCTAGGCATGGTAGCACTCCTGCTAAAGGCGTAATTTAATTTTGCAGGATCGACCAACCCATGGCTCGATTCTGCCTCCGATAGGTACCACAGATGATGGAATAAAAAGTCCCATTCCCTGTTGCACCACATCAGCGACAGAATCAGCAAAAGCGCTGGGATTATCCGGTGAGAAGCAAACCCACCTTCAAAGGTAGGATGCAAAAAAAATTGCATCCCTTCCCAATCAGTTAACCAAACAGTAGTGTCAAATATGGTGGCAACCTGCAGAACGCAACCCGACGCAAACGCAAACCGCAACATGTAATTGACACCGTTTTCCAGATCAGACAATGGTCCAAGGAGCCAAGAGAGGAATCAAAGCATACCTGATATCGGTGCAGATGGGAGGTCAGCAGAAGGTCCAATCGGCAAAGTCACAAACATCTTCCCGCATGATCGGTTAAACGTGAACCAAGGTATTCAGCGTGGTGGGTGTCAAAATCACCAAGCATCACGATCTCTACGAATGAGACCTGTACTAGCACGGAGTCTGCAGCCATTTGGACGTGGTCGATGAGTCGGTCCGTGTCAGTATCACCGCTATGAAACCTTACAACTGTAGACACGCGTAAACACTGGGATAGCCGTTGCTGTACAAGCGCAGCCATAGGATGCACAGGTCTACCTTCAAGACTGCCGAGGCGTCAAAAACAGATGTGCTCTCTGACACACATTTACACGCTTAATCCAGCCTGGGCCACAAAGGAGTGTTCTAATTTGTATCCCAAGTACGAGCGATTCGAAGTATCAGCCGGAGAGGTCATCTGTGTCTCGGTTAGAAAAAGCAAGGCCGGCTACGCCGTTTCCCGAATGTAGAGGACGGCTTTAAGGTTTGAATTGAATCCACTGACGTTCCAAAAATTCACGGATAGCGTGGCAGGGCGCTCTATTGTCTTATTGTTCTGATTGACCCAAGCAGGTTTAATCTCGAGCGAAATTTCGCCCCATCTCCCAAAATACGCGGGGCAGCCTGTGCACCCACGCTCGGGTAGCTTGGGCGTGGATGCTCAGCGAGGGATACTCCGTCATCAGGGGTGCCGCTACATTCCTGGAGTAGTGTTGTATTTAACTCCGCTACCATGTCAAGGGGAAGGGAGAATTGGGCATCCAGCCACCTGCACTCACTAGACGAAATGGAGAAGCGGAGCCTCTACTTCACACTGGTCTTCTGTAAGGTCGTGGTACCACACCGTTTCGAACTAGCCCATACGTGCAACTGCAAAAGCTGCTGCATTACTACCACTGTTAAAAGTGTAAATTTTTTTTATTACACTATATTTAGGGCCTAGTTATTGTACCAGTGACAACATCATTGTGCCTAGCGATCGCATGTGCCGGAAATGTAACGGATGTCAAGCCAGAAATAGTTGCTGTGGCGGTGGCGGTTCTTGCATCGTATAACTGTGCTCTGGCAGTTGCAACCGATGAGTTGGATGCAATTTCTGTTGAGCTCGATATGGCGTTGAAAACTGCCGACTCTGAGGATACTGCTGTAGCAGTATATGTTTCCGTGTGAGCGTTGTCCATCACGGCATTGGTAACCGCTGGGTAAGAATCGACTGCTTTTGCGATAATGTCTACCACACTTTTTTTGGATACTGTAATGAAAGTTTCTTTAATTACATATGAGTCATTTAATAAGAGGTATTATACTTTATATCAAAGTTGCAGTGAATACAATAAAACACAATATATAGGTTGTGTATAGTGCTCGAAATAGTTGCCTTCATAATTTTTATTGAATTTAGGTAAATGAAGATTTTAAAAATAAGCTCGTGTGACCTCGCAGTAAGACAAACATCGGAAACAATTGGTATTTTGCGTATATAATTACTAAATATTTCTCGAAATCGCATGAATTGTCGCGAGCTAGCCACAGACCATACAAAACACAACAGTATTTTTTATTGGATTAGGGTGACAAGCGAATACAAAGTCCACCTGATGGTAAGTGGTTGCTGCAGCCCATAGGCATCTACATGTATCCTCGATTACTAATCAAATGCAGATGCGTTTTTACCTGTGAGGACTAAGATGGAATGCATCGTTTCCAGTAAAAAGGGTCTTAGGTTCTCTACACTCACCATACAAACACAGCTACTTTGAGCTACTATTATACGCTGGTATTCTGTGAGAGCGTGGTCCTACCCCGGCTGAGCCGATCCATTCGTGCTAAAACTATACTACTAATGTAACTGCACCATGGACCTACCGTGTCAAAAAAAGTGTTATTCTGTTATTATAGGTTGGTATTATATATTATAAGAACGGGATAATTCAAGCTTTTGTGATACAACAATGTAACTGCAGTCATAATGCAACCTACTACTACTAATTACTATAGAAATATTCGATGTTTTCCGGAAGATTGCAAGGGACCGGTCACAGCAAGCAGTTCAGTTATGAAGATTAGTGGTGCTTCGAACATATATGTACCAATAGCAACTCAACCATATCAAAGCCTACATGTATAACTAAAAATCAAATTTTTGATAATTACAGAGATAAAATTACGTATAGGAGCAGTGAAGTCTTTCTGAAGGTTGGAAATCTAGTTTTCCTAGCCATTACTCTCGTTTTAAAATCTTCGTGCACAGGAATAAAGCTTGATGATTTATCTACAGAACTGTTAATACTCTCCTTTCGAATTATCCCTGTACCATTATTCAGTACCATATCTTTTTTTTTGATTAAAAGTTTAAAAAGTGTGTTTGCTTGGTCTGCTTCATCTACCACTAACACATAGCCATATTTAACGACTTTGACACTGGTCAATCACCACTGGGTGAATCTTCGTAAATGCGAGTTTCATATTTGATAATTGTCTTTTCCATAAAAGACTGTATCGTTGTGTCACGATATTATTGCTTATATTGCGTAGGACGATTCAAAATAAGAAACAGTCTGTCTGCAATTTTTTTTCCAATCCACGGTCCTCGACTAGCAATACATGATCACCTCGTTGAATATCCTGAAGCAACTTCTCCATAACTTTTTTATATTGTGGCACGTCACTGAAAAGTAAATCGGGGATATCGTTCAAAGATTCGGTTCCTTCAAAAATTTTCTCTGAAGTTTTAGTCCAATTAATCGGTCATGAAAAATCGTGATGGAGACACGAGTCTTTCACCGTACTGAAAATAAAAATAAATTGATTAAAACTACTTTTACGAAAATTATCGCGTTTATTTTTACTTTTTATTTTTAATTCCCGACGTTTCGGGCGCTTTCCAGCACCCATGGTCACGGGGGACTGAGATGACTGACGTCCCGATGTCATTGTTAAACCCGGAGTACCTTCTCCGGGAAGGAAATATAAGAAATCATTAAAAATAAATTTTTATCTTTAAAATTAACAGAGGCTTAGATTAATAAACCAGTAGGCGATAGTTACCATTAACATCGAGATCTGGGGTAACGGCACGAAGGACACCAAGGGCGCGCCGGAGGCGTACACTTGCGCCATCCGATACAGTGACGAGCCAGTTCATTGCCATCAAACATCTACGTCTGCGGCAGGAAGAGAAACGAGACAGGCAGCTGTATGATCAGGAAACTCGTGTATAATATATCCATGTAAAAATTATAGTAATTGTTTTATCAAATTCTAATATCTGCATTAATTTTCTGTGATTGTAAAACAAGTATTTCACATACTTTTTTTTCTAAAACCTATCTTAAAAACTACTGACTATTATGAAAAATAAACCTTTCATTTTGTTAGTGCTGGGTCATCGTATTGAAAAATGTAGGTACTTAAATATTCCAGGAACTAAAAATCCCTGACTCTACGAAGCCTAAAACTATTTTAAAAATGTTAGTTACCGAAAAATTGTGAAGCGCAGGTGCCCACGTTTCTCATCAAGTAACATCTGGTTTAAGTAAATAATAGTATAGCTAAATACAAACTTTAAGTCTCGCCCTTGCATTGCTTTGATTGGCTGATTAGGTGGTTTGGAATTTATAAGGCCCTTGTTTTGTTAGAAAGACTTGTTTTTTTTTGGGTAAGGGGTATGACTATTGTAAGTTTCTTTGTTAGCCGTTAATTGTCTGCCCATCTTCTTTTGCCTTTTTTTTATAGAATAGGGTGACAAACGAGCACACAATCCACCTGATGGTAAGTGGTTACTGTGGCCCATAGACATCTACATCTATCCTCGATTACGAATCAAAATGCAGATGCGTTGTCACCCGTGAGGACTAAGATGGAATGCCTCGTTTCCAGTAAAAAGGGTCTCCGGTTCTCTACACTCACCATACGAAATACAGCAGCATTAAGCTACTATTTCACGTTGGTATTCTGTGAGAGCGTGGTCCTTCCCCGGTCGAGCTGACCCAATCGTGCTACAACTATACTACTAATATAACTGTAGCATGGCTCTACCACGTATTGCCTGTGGTACGTTTTATCCGGTGTTTTATTTTTATCCTCTGAATTCGACTTGTTTATCGGATTTCGATAGTCTCTATGTGATTTAGATTGTTGTTACCTTGAAACGAAGACTGCGCGTTTATTGGATGATTATTATTATTAAATAGAACTGCTACAATTTTGTTCATCATGCCTTATGGTGTGGAGTCACACCAATATGCAGAAAAGTACTATTGATACGACGCAGCACGAGTAAACGCCCGAGCGGCTGCTAGGATGCACCGTGAGCAACTGATTAGAAAAGGTGATAAAAGACCTAAAATATACCCTGACTACCACGTTTTCCATTTGTAATAAAAGCGTGGACACTAAGTAAAAGGGTAAGGCCTCAATGGTGAGCCTTCAGTCAGCGTCGGCGTACATAATATGGCACATATATGTAATAGGAACATCAAGCGATTGCATTATCCCTAGGCGACCGTTAAAACATATGCCGATCGTTCTCTACTCAAGCTTTACGTTTAATTACACGAAGCCGTTGAGAAAAATTAATGCAATAATGGCACAAACGTGATGAGTTGACGTTGAGCCACATGGTGATCGATATATTTTCGTACGACGCGATAAAATTACTTTTTCATTGATTCGAACCTGTAGCCCTTTTTAGAATTTAAAAATATAAATATTTAAAATGTTGGGAAAGTTCTGACATGGAATTTTCTAGAAATCTCTCCTGGTTCTGCTACTCGATACTAGATGGCGCTAGTGGCGTGAATAATAGATTACAACAATATGTACATGTACTCGTAGGTACAGTCAACGCCAAAGGGAATATGTACGTTACTTTTGACGTTGAATGTACATATTATATTTTCAAATACAATCAGTCAATGTACAATGACGTATTACGGAGCTTACAAACTAATTACTACTAATCCATTATTCCAAGTAACTAAGTTTATGGGATCTTGCTCAAATATGTCAGGTTGCGTCAAATACAATATGATTCAAGTTATACTGCCCGCAAAATAGTAACTTGCAAAAACATCAATCACAAAACAGGTCTCCAAGCTGATAAAGTACAGGAACAAGTACTTAATATTGGTGCAAATAATTTCATTATAACATGTGATCACAAATGCTGTAACTATACACTATATAACTGCTGGTAGTTTAAGGAAACTTAAGTTCACTCAGTGAGCTACGGAGAGGGCTTTGCTCGGAGTTTCTCTGGGTGATAGAATAGTTAAGTTGTTACACCAAGTGAAAACACTAAGTGTATTCCATCCGACTTAATTATAGTTACAGAAAAAACAAACATTCGATTAAGATAATTACACCAACAGAAGGAGAAAAAGAATAATAATTCTCGAAAAAACGAGACCAGAGCCATGTTGAACTGCATGATGATGAGAGTGTAACTCACTGCTAAACTGAAGTTATTCGCAGTTAACAGTTAGTTTGTGCTTCAGTTATAGACTGTGTAATGCCTACAATGGTCGACACGAATAGAGAGAGACTCTCTATTCGTGTCGACCATTTATTATGAATAATTCTTTATTCCAGGAGCGGCCCATAGAAAGTGGGTCTGGTCAAGCCCCGATGATTCGACAAAAATGAAATTGACTTCATTATGACGACCAGAAGGCAACTGTTCAGGAATATCTCAGTGATCGTAATGGTGAAAACTGGCAGCGATCAAAGAATGGGTAGAGGACAATGAACCGAAACGTTAAGTTGAAGAGGTCTCGTCTAATGAAGTCAACGCTTCGTCCCATCGTGCTTTAATCCAAACTTCCGAAACTTTTCAGCTCGAGTTAAAAAACCGTTTTAGTGCCTAGAAGACTGCAATGCAGTGGATAATATGAAGGACAAGCTCCTGGAAGCTGTCCATGCAGTCGGAGCTAAGTTCT
The DNA here is from genome assembly GCA_036936625.1 of Parnassius smintheus behrii. NCBI lineage: Eukaryota > Metazoa > Arthropoda > Insecta > Lepidoptera > Papilionidae > Parnassius > Parnassius smintheus. The sequence goes on from JAUPFT010000010.1 coordinate 54,590,146, forward strand.
GCAAGACCCGTCGCAAAAGAAAACAAAAACCCTCCGATCACAATCTTAATCCATGGCTGTTAGACGGGCAATGAAACTGCGGTCTTCAACAGATTTGAAAGCATACAGGCAATTGAACAGACATCTCCAAATTCATGCAACGAGACTTACGCAATTTTAATACTGCTCATATTGAAGAAGCGATCGAGCGAAACCAAGGCTCCAAAGTCTTTTCCATAAATCTATCTGTCGGAAAGAGCCAACTGTCAAAGCTGAAGACCGAGTATGGCAGGATCATTTTCGGGACACCTGAGATTTTGAGTGAGATTGAGAAGTTTCATGGGCAACTGTACACATTACCGTTGGAGCCACACGCGAGTGTGAGTAACGATCCAAGAGCAAGTCCGATGATATTTCAGACGTCAGTCTGAGCGAGATTAAAATGACTCTCAAGTACCTTATAAACGACAAGGCCTCAGGTAAGGATAGAGAGATTACAGCGAAAAGAAAAGATACGATACTTACATCAGTGGCGATTACATCACTCACTTTTGATTTTCCCACGATATAGTCTTTATGGCAGAATCGCTGGATGAGCTAAACACTACGCTCAATAACCTCAATAGTGTCTCCCAATGGATAGATAGCTGAAGATAAACATCGACAAAATGAGGATTACGTTCACTGTCGATGTCACCTATGCCGGTAGTTCTTAAGAGCATTAATGTCGGCGACAAGCATACAATCAACCAGTGACGAACTGTGTTTTAAGACTATTTCAATTCCTTAATTAGTGTAGTGTCAATCAACCAGTGACGAACTGTGTTTAAGACTATTTCAATTCCTTAATTAGTGTAGTGTTGGCGACAAGCATATAATTTACCAAGTGACGGACTTTATTTTAAGACTATTATAATTTCTCAATTAGTGTAATTAGCTTATTAACTCTTATTAGAATATAATTACAAAATCAAAAGGTTAGCCTTTAATGATAATTTTGTAAGGAAGTTTTTTAAGCAGGAATTTGTATTGTAAATACTTATTATTGGCGACGCGCCTATAAGAATATTTCGATTTATTAGTTAACCGATTACGAAGAGCTTCTAAAAAGCAAATTATCGAGCAACAATATTCTAATAAGAAAATGCTTAGTTGAATCTTAAAGAAATATCGAATTAAAATGATATGAAGATCTTGGGTTCGACTCCCAGGCCGGAATAGTTTATTGTTTCTTAGTAATATTTCTCAATAAATTCATATAGGGAATTTTTAAGATATAAATTATGATACCGGATTTGTTTCCCGGTTGAAATCATCTTTCCAATGATGTTAATTTAAAGGAATATTAAAATAAAGTTAGAGACCGGATTTGTTCCCCGGTCGAAATGATCGCTGTGCATAAGTAGAATTAATGGAAATTGATTGCATAAGTATTGTCTTATATGGGTTTGATATGTTTTGTATAAAAACAAATGTGTATTTTCAATGTATTGATTCACGAAATATTTTGTCTATGTTATCTGATAAGAGACATGATAACTGATAAGAATCTTATTAGAAATAATGAGAATTGTGTAGAAGCATTTATTCACCTAGTATTGTTGATATTAGTGTATACTAAACTTTCCATTTTTACTGATAGTCGATAGCCGTGCAAAAGTTAGTTGTTCAATTAGTGTGAGATCATAGACGCACGCTAGCCACGTACTTAGGAGGCCAAATATGTAAAAATTTAAATATTTGTATTTTCAGCAATTTATGTAAAAATGACTTGTGAAACATATCAGATTGATTGTACGTGCAAAAAAGGTGAATTCTGTGTTATTTTTATGTGAAAATTCCTGTGAATAAGTGAAATAATGATAGTTTTGTGTAAGAAAAAGAAGAAACCTAAGAAGAGCGTCGGTGCTCCGGGAAGTCTGCAGTCTGCGAACATGTTCAAGATCGTCCCCACCATTACATTAGATTTGATAAACCACAAATTCTCGCAAAAGAATACCGATTCCTACCAAGGATGATACGCGAGGCTATTGAAATTAAAAAACATCCAAATTTCAATAGAGAAGATGGTTGGGTGCTACCATCTGCTTGGGATCCTATAATTAACAAAATTAAACCCAAACCCAAGCATACCACTGCAAGACTTCATGATAAAATAAGCTCGTTTTGCGTAAATCGGACCAAAAATTAATATTAAAAAACTGAAGGTAGCCGGACTAACTATGACATTGGGACGTCAAACATCTCAGTCCCCCCCCCCCCCCCCGTGACCATGGGCGCTGTAAAGCACCCGAAACGTCGGGATAATAATAAAAATAAATTAATGTAATTAAACGCGATAAAATCCGTAAATAATAGTTTTATTCAAATTTAAAAATGTTTTATTAGTGAAATGTATAGAGAAAATGTAAATTAAACTGTTGTATTTATTAAGATATGTATAATTTCAAGTGGAAAACATTGTTTTAACTTTCTATGTTAAATATTTAAGAAATTTCAACTTGTTCAATGCGAGTAAAATAGGCATGTTTTGTTTAATAAATAAAAGGTTTTTTGTGATATAAAAATGTAACGTATATCGTAGTAAAGATATTTTTTGTGCTATCTTTATAAGTAAATTGTATAAATGTATGTCTTATACAAAATAAATTATTGGGAAAACCGTGAGAGAGTGATAGTACAAATTGATGTAATTGAGTTGCGCGAGCGCGCAAATGGCGCGGCTCACTTTCGCGTATAGCGCAGGGGTAGCTCAGTAAACGAGTTTTCTTGCAATTAGTTCGGGAATCCTTCGGGATTAGTTCGGGAATCCTTCGGGATCAATTCGGGAAAAAGTGCAAGACCAGCAGTCAATAAGAAGAAAAAGTGTAGGGAAGTGATAGGGAAAAGTGATTACTCTCTCACGGAACGGTTTTAAGATAATTGCTGTTTTATTCCCAAGAAATTCGTCCCTCAAAATTATACAGTCCACATCGAAGAATTAAGGCGTTGGGACCGGGACGACTTCGGAAGACCCGTAATCCCCGCCTGAACCTATTTTCGGAAAAGGAAGAGGTTATCGCCCTTGTGTTTTACTCCGTTGCGGAGATCACATACGTTGTTCCCGAACCCAACGTAGGCGTGATAGGAGGCCGGATCGAGAGAAGCCTCGATTCATCCCTTCTGTTTCTTATTTGAACGTTTACGAACGCTGAGTTTCCTTTTCACTTATAAAAAATTTAAGTTTTGTTTAACGCTTAAAAACTGGTGTTAGATTAAAGGTTTATACGTAACATAATGTAAACAAAAAGAAATAAGTAGATTAGACATCTGTTTTAATAAATATAAGACAAAATGTATAGTAAATTAGCAATTTTATAGGGTTTTTGTTCTATAAGTTTTGTATAGAGGACTTAATAGTTTTATATTATTATTTTATGTTATAGAACATAAATAGAGCAATCTACCAATATATAATTTGTAAGGGTTTTTTGAAAATTTCAATAAATAAGGGCTCCTAAGGTTTCGGCTCGAAGTAAAAACAACGCGCGAGATAGGGAAAACCGCGCTAACGCCCATACGGTAACGCTGGCGGGTATATAAGCCGAGCAAATTTCAGCTCAAATCGCATGCTGTTCGTCAGCCTTCCATATGCGCCGCTCCCAGGCCTCTCCTCTGTGGGCCTGTATTGCAACCGACAGTTCGTCTAACAAGGTGTTTAGCTTTCTTTTTACTGTAGGGCAGCGAGTACGTGCCCGGAGCTTTCTCAGCGCTCTTTTATGGTTTAGCTGCACGCGTAGTCTTAGCGGCAGCTCCTCTTTTCTTCCCGTGAGAGGGACGATCGTAGAGGCCGCGTTGAGGGTCTCCTGGATGCACGTGGATATTCTAGTTGCAGCGGCCTCTATGTCGTCCGCTGAGTTGATCTGTGTATGGACTGGAGGTCTCTCCTGCAGGTCTACTACCAGAGCCTCCAGTTGATCTTGGTCTTGACAGCTATGGGCGGTGAAGTCACTGTCTTAGTGCCAAGGGTTATCAGAATCGGGAGGTGCTGTGTATTCAGGTCATACAGCACTTCTACCACTACTGGGTAGTTGACGTTCCTAGTGAGCACGATGTCTAATACATCCGGACGCTTCCTAGGGTCAGTAGGGATGTGCGTCGGTTCCTCGGGACCTAGAACGTCATAATCATGGTTCTCTGCGTCTTCATAAAGTTCACGACCCGGCGGGGTGATCACTCTGGACCCCACGCCAGGTGTTTGGCGTTCAGGTCCCCGGCGATGATGGTGGGTGCCGTACCTTCCATTACCGTCCCGATGTCTGAGGAGTGAAATGGAGTCCTTGGCGGGCGGTATGCTGCAAAGATCCTTAGTTCCTCGCCCGCCGCCTCCATTTTTATGCCGATTGAACGCATCGTCCGGAAGTCTGGCAGGTCCAGCTCCTGGTGGACGATGTCTCTCCTCACCAGGATCGCTGTCCCTCTATAAACAACCCCTTGAGGATCGACCTCGTTCCTCCTGTAGATGGTATAATTAGGCAGCTTAAGATGCGTTGTAGGTCGTAATCTGGTTTCACCCAGCAAGATCACCTGGATGTCCTGTTGCTGGGTGAGCGTGCGGAGTTCATGGATCCTTTGACGAATCCCGTCCGGGTTCCAGTAAAGCAGACGCAGGTTACTATCCTCCGTAATGCCTTGCCAGTAGTGATGCCAGCGCCTTCATGACGGCTGTAACGGGGTCTGTCCCGGCCCTTATGTCGGCCAGGACTTGTGTACCGACTTCGATGGCTATGCCTACCAATCTGTGGATGGCATCAGCCGTCTCGAAGTCAGACGTTGGTGGTCTGCGTTCTGCACTACGCTGTTAAGGCACTGGTCTCGGGGCATTGGTTGTGGTCTTCCTTTGGATAGAGCGCGCTCTATGTGTGGAGCGGGTTTTGCTTTCTGGTAGAGCCCTTTCTGGCGCTCTACCTTGTGGTATATTGTTTGTAGTTTAGTATCTCATATGTTTAGCTTTAGATATAGGGTAGACTTGAAAAACTATTGTAAGACGATTTCGGACGGTGGCAGTCTCGCAATAAACGTGGAACAATTAAGAGTGTCTTATTTCGCAGTGGCGACGAGGATTTACCCATGTTTGCCATATTTTATCATAATAAAATATGGCAAACATGGGTAGAATCGGAGAATTCGATGTTTCAAATGGCAATTGGAGTTCATATTGTGAAAGGTTGGAAATGTATTTTTTGGTTAACGGCGTCAAGGAAGAATTATAGTTACCTACGTTGATATCTGTGGTTGGCGAAAGTGGATATGAACTGATGACTAACCTGTGCAGCCCAATTAAACCCGCTAAAATGAAATACGACGATGTTGTAAGAATAATGAGCGATTATTTGCAACCAAAAACGTCAATTCTAGCAGAGCGCTATAAGTTTCGTCAACGTAGGCAGAGTGAAAACGAAACAGTATCTCAGTTTGTAACGGATTTAAAACGTTTAGTAAAATCGTGCGAATTCAAAGACACTTTGGAAGAAAATATGAGAGATCAATTTGTGTGCGGTCTACGCTGTGATATGATGCGTCAACGACTTTTTGCTGAGGATTCTTTAACTTGGACGGGCGCAGTGAAATTAGCTACGTCAATAGAAGCAGCCCAGCGTGACTAATCAGTGGTAGATTGCACGGGCCGCGGCGCGGGCACCTCTGGTATCGCCATTGCGAACGAAAATTTAACAAGGGTAGTAAAACAGGAGCGACAAAGGATGAGCACGGCAGACTATCAAGTGACCGAAGTGAATAGGGTGCAAATGAGTCCCTGTACAACGTGTGGTAATTCCTGCCATATTTGGCGTCAATGTCCGTACCGTAACTACAAATGTGATATTTGTGGCAAAATTGGACATTTAAAACGGGGGTGCTCGCTCGGCGAGAGACATCAAAATAAAAGTACCAACAGGCGCGTGTGGACCTCGAGTACGGGATCAAGTGGCATTCGCGGTTCAGCGCACGGCAGAGGCACTGGCTCCGGCGTGCGGCACGGGCAAGGCTCCGTGCGTCATGAGCGCGCCCACCACGTAGCTGAAGGGGAGAAGGACCCCTCCGCACCGGCATCGGCAAGCGAGAAGGAAGAAAACGAGCATCCAATGTTCCAAATGTCTTTGAGGGACTACAAGCTGGTTAGCATTCCTATTAGTGTTGACAATAATGTATTATTAATGGAGATTGACACAGGCTCAGAATTATCTTGTATAGGTTATAATTTGTATATAGAAAAATTTAAACATTTGGCATTGTTACCCTGTAAATTAACACTTTCATTTTATGACGGCAGTAAAGTTCAGCCAGCCGGTTATATAGAGGCCTCAGTACAATACAACGGTAAATGTAAAATACTTGATTTGTATGTAATAGAAAATGGGACAACCATATTGTTGGGAAGGCAATGGTTAGCTGAATTGGGGATTGATGTCCCAAAATTTCATGTAAATAGAATAAGTTGTACACAAAACTGTGATAAAATGGAAAGTTTAAACATGTTATTCGACAGATTTAAACACTTATTCGATGGCGGTCTGGGGCGGTTTAGCGGTGGGCAAGCAACGCTGCGCGTCCGGGCCGGCGCCGCGCCGGTGTTCTGTCGCGCGCGGCCGGTGCCGTACGCGATGCGCGAGCGGGTCGATGCCGAGCTGGACGCCATGCTGCAGGCCGGAGTCATCGAGCCGGTTGACGCCACCGATTGGGCCTCACCCTTGGTATTAGTAAATAAACCGGACGGGTCGCTTCGTATTTGCGCAGACTATAAGGTAACATTAAACCGTGTCTTACTGGTGGATAAGTTTCCGGTTCCCAAAATTGAAGATTTACTATCGAATCTTAGCGGTTGTAATTGGTTCAGTAAGTTAGACTTGTCCCAGGCCTACAACCAAATAGAATTAGATGGGTCAAAAAAGTACACTGTAATAAATACACATAGGGGGCTTTATATGTACAATTGTCTAGTTTACTGTTTGGCTTCCAGTCCCGGTATTTTTCAAAGAATTATGATAAATCTTTTGAGGGATATATCTAACACAGTGGTGTTCTTAGACGATATTTTGATTTATAGTGTATCTGAAAAAGATCACCTAGATACATTGCGTATGGTACTGTTAAGGTTAAGCCAAAACGGGTTTAAAATTAAGAAACAAAAATGCGTATTTTTTGCGAACGAAGTAAAATATCTCGGTTACATTGTAAACAAAGACGGTATAAAAGTTGATAACAAAAAGATAAAAGCCATTTTAAATTTACGTGAACCTAATGACGCATCCGAATTGCGTTCATTTTTAGGAATGGTTAATTTTTATTGTAGATTTTTTAAGTTTTTACCTGAATCCATTTTACACACTTTTAAAAAAAGGTAGGCATTGGTTTTGGGGGAAAGAGCAAAAGCAGGCGTTTCAGAATGTGAAATTATTATTAAGTAAAGCTGAGGTGTTAGATCATTATGACACGCGGCTGCCGGTGGTGGTGACGTGAGACGCCAGCTCGCGCGGCGTGGGAGCGGTGCTGGCGCAGCAGCGGGCCGGCCGCGAGCGCCCAGTTGCGTACGCTTCGCGAGCTCTCACGCCCGCAGAAATAAATTACAGCCAAATAGAAAAAGAGGCTTTGGCGATTGTTTTCGCATTAAAAAAATTCCATCAATATTTATATGGGCGAGAATTTGTACTTAGAACGGATCACAAGCCCTTAGTGAGTATTTTCGATCCCGGGCATAGTATTCCTAATATGACGGCTAGTAGACTACAGCGCTGGGCATTAATTGTATCTTCGTATAATTTTAAGATTGAATTCATAAGTACCGAGCATAATACGGCCGACGCGTTATCTCGTATGATAAAAACTTATAAAGAAACTGGTTCTTGCGAACAAAGCGACGAACCGGAGCAAACGTATTTGCATTTCGCGACGGAAGCGTTACTCTTAGACTATAACATACTAAAAAAAAGAAACTGTACATGATCCTATTTTAAGCAGAGTTATTAGTTATATAAGAGACGGCTGGCCAGGAGAATTGGATATTAAAGAATTAAAACCTTACTATAACAGAAAAAACGAACTATATACGGAACTTGATTGCGTAATGTGGGGCCATCGTGTTGTGATCCCGAGCGTCTGTAGGTCTAAAGTTTTAAAAGAGTTGCACGTGTCACATGGGCATGGTTAAAACAAAAGGGTTAGCGCGCAGTTACGTATGGTGGCCGGGAATAGATGAAGATATAGAGAAGTTATGTCGGTCGTGTCAGGTATGCTTAGAGGTGGCGGACGCGCCTCCTGCCCATGCGATTCGCTCGTGGCCTTGGCCAGATCGTCCTTGGCCCAATCGCAGGGAACACGTACTTAGTCCTAATTGACGCGTGCACTAAATGGATGGAGGTAATAAAAATGTCTTCTACCAACGCTAAAGCGGTGATAAAAGCGGTAAGAGAAATATGGTCTCGGTTCGGTTTACCAAAACAATTAGTTTCGGATAACGGTCCACCTTTAACAAGTTTAGAATCTAAACAGTTTTTGGAGAACAATGGAATACAACACACGTTTTCTGCTCCATATCATCCTTCGTCCTACGGAGCGGCCGAAAATGCAGTTAAACCTGTAAAAAAGTTGTAAAGAAAGCCCTTTCTCAGAATTTAGACGTAGACACGGCTCTCCTCAGATTTCTATTAGTTTACAGAAATACCGAACATTGCACTACAGGAGAAAGTCCGGAAAAATTATTACAAGGCCGTTAGTTGCGGATACGACTCGATTGTTTAAAACCGGAGCGCGCAGATTGCGTTAATGCAGCGCATAGACGCCAGCAGTTGGCAGCAGGCGGGTCACAGCGGTGTTTTAACGAGGGGGATGAGATTTTATACCATAACTACGGCACGGGTAAGAAATGGTTGGACGGAAAAGTTCAGTTGCGGCTAGGTAGCACTGACTATGATATTTTGGGCATCGATGGAAGTTAACATCACCGACACGCAGACCAGCTAAGACACAGATTTAATTTTCCTTTGCAAGATCCGATCACGATTAAAGAGTCATCCAGGCGTAATTTAATAAATCCGTTTCTAATCAACGTAACTAGTAATACTAATAACCCAGGGGAAGGTCCGGCGGCGTTGACCGGCACGATGAGGGGTGCGGCGGGAGCACAGCGTGGCATGGCATCGCCTGATATCAATAATGCTATACAACCACAATGTTTTGAGCTCGAATTAAACCGCCGTTACCCTGTAAGAAACAGACATCCGCCAGTACGGTTTCCTTCATTAACATAGTGATTTATTATATATATATATAATTTGGTTATCTCGTGTTACGGGAATCTCTATGTCATAGAATAAATGTTTAAGATTAAAATAGTTTTATATAAAAGTTAGTTAAGTTTATTATTTAAGACATTTATATTGTATTAAGGGTGGTGGTGTGGTATATTGTTTGTAGTTTAGTATCTCATATGTTTAGCTTTAGATATAGGGTAGACTCGAAAAACTATTGTAAGACGATTTCGGGCGGTGGCAGTCTCGCAATAAACGTGGAATAATTAAGAGTGTCTTATTTCGCATACCTTTCGTAGTTGGTGCTGGTGTTCTTGCAGCAACCTGCACCTGCGAGGCTATTGGTCCTGTGGTTGTAGGGGTAGAGGTACTCACAGCCTGAGGAGGAGGCTGTTCCTGTCTCCTACTCCTATTCCTCCGCCTCTTCCTTTGGGAGGGTTGCCTCTCAGTCGCGTCATTGGCTGGAGGTCGGAGAGTCGCCCCGGTGGTTGCCCTTTGCTCTGTGGGACACACCGTTTCTATTGGTGCTGAGGGGGGGGGGGGCTGGTTGCCTACCCTTCCCTCTGGTGATGGTGGCCCACCCGTCCTCCTGTATGGTAACAGCCTTTGGGCGACTCTGGGGGATCCTCTTAGGGTTCTCCGGGAGTAGCCCAGGTAGAACGATCCCCTGCTTCCTGACAATACTCCTCAGGACCGGGCAGCGGCGATCGTTGGCCATATGGTTCTTAGCGCAATTTGCGCACTTTGGCTCTTCCTCTCTACCCCTTGAGCAAAGGCTGGCAATATGCTCTCCAGCACAGCGAACGCATTTCACTGGACTGAAGCAGTTTGCTGAGGCATGTCCGAAAACCTGGCAACGGTGGCATTGTAATGGTCCCGCTTTTCTTTGCCAGGCTTCGATGACTACTCCTCTCATGTAGAGGAGTTCGTCGATGTGGTATAATTCTTGGAGCCGCTCCAGGCTCAGATGCTCCAGCTGTGCATAGTAGAGGCAGCCCGGTCTGCTTCTACGTGGTGGTATGGCCTTTACGTAATTGATCGGGAAGCCTTTTGCCCGGATAGCCTCCTCGATCATCTTGGGATCGGTGCCCACTGGCAGGCCCCGGATGCCCACTTAGGCTTCTCCTCTGCCGGGGTGTAACAGTACCACGACATGGTTTTGTCTTTCTCAGAGAGCTCGACCATGTATCTCTGGATGGTGCGGAACTCATCCGGGCTCTGAGGTGAAAATCTCACTCCCTTCCCGAACGGACGGGCATTGGGAGGGTGGCCCAACTTCTCGTTGAGGACCTTGAAGTGCCTAGTCCAGTCCGAAAGGCATTCTGCGACAATCGGCGGATATCTCGTCTTCTCCTTCTCCTTCTCAGTTTTCTGCGGCTCCTCCGCCGATTGCGGTCGTGGTACTGCAGGGGCCGCAGCCATGTGGGCATAGCTCGTTGACGGCCGCTGTCCATCGTCATGAGCTAACCCAGACGGGTTGGTGGTTTGCACCGGGTTGCGTATGTTGTTGAGCCCCAGCTGTAGGACTCCTCACCTCCTTGCTCGAATTGGGCCGAGTCGTGGCTACGTCGGTCCGGAGAGATGGATGGTGGCTGTTGCGGTGGTGATGGCGACTTAGGAGGTGAGGTGTGGACCTTCTTCCTTGTCGCTATTTGGGGCTCCTCATCATCCGATGACGCTGATGATGGTTCTGATGAGTGTCCGATGCGCTGCCTCTTCTCATAGAGGGAGGCCTCGGTCTCAGGTGGTGTATGCCTTCGTGGCGTCTTCATGGGCCGCTGTTGTTGAGAGGGCAGCGGTTCTCGCCCAGTCGTACACTCAGGTACGATGGGCGAGAGTGCAACCCTAGGTGCGGACTCCTTACCCGGCGACGAAGGTTTCCGGGTCGGTATCTGGGAGTAAGATGAGACAACTCTCATCCTCTCCGGATTAAAAATGTCGCGGTAGGCGATAGGTCTCTCCAGTACGCCTGGCCGGTCCGGTGGTTTCCTCGATTTAGGAGGAGGTTCCCCCTTATCGTTTTCTGACATGTCCCTAACCTAACAGTCAGCGGTAATCTACTATAGGCAATATCTATATTCCAGCCGATCGGCAGCAGATGTTGGTGCGCGACGCGGATGGTGATGATACTATGAGAGAGACTTTCCTCACTATGGACACTGCCTACCCCTTTTATAACAAAAGGGTTGGGGGAAGTGCAAAGGTGGCACTTTAATGCGCGACTGGGCACGGAATGCACGGAACGCATAAAGTGCCAAGAATCACCTAGGGGCCGGTGACCTCGACGCCTCACGGAATCACGGGACTCAACGATCGGCGGAGTATGTCGTACCGGCGGTCATTTGCAGCCACTGCTAACTACAAATAACGCACACCTAGGAGATCCTTGATGATCGCTCTACAAATTGAACCGGCAGTTAACAAAAACTAGACCACCTGTTTGCCCGCTGACCAGCAACGCGGGCATTCAACGTTACGATGCCAAGGGCAGAGCGGATATCCTAGCTGAGCACTTCGAGGAGCAGTTTATGCCGAACCCAGCAAGTGCGGAGTTCCTGGAAATCCATACTCGGAAAGAGAGCCGCGTGCAGGAGCTCCTGTCGTCGCCCACCGCTTGTAGGAGACTGGTTTATCTCCCCCGCTGAACTGCGGAGGACAGTAACCCGCCTGCAACCGAGGAAGGCGCCGGGGCACGACGGGATTACCAACGCTGCACTACGACAGCTGCCCAATAGAGTCCTTGTAGAGATAGGTCGGCTCTACAACGGCATATTGCGGACATCCCACTTCCCGTAGGACTGGAAGAAAGGCAAAGTTATCGTCTTGCCGAAACCCGGGAAGGACAGGCGTAGAGCTGCCAACTACAGGCCGATCACGCTGCTACCGCATATAGCTAAACTGTGCGAAAGATTACTGTTAAGACGTCTCCGCCCGTGCATCCAACTTCGGGCGGAGTAACATGGATTCAGGAGGGGTCACTCCACAGCAACATAGCTGACCAGAGTGCTGCACCTGCTTGCGGCCGAGCACAACCGCGGCCGCATATCGTTGGGCGTCTTTCTCGATATCGAGAAGGCGTTCGACCGGGTGTGGCACACAGGATTACTCTACAAGTTAGACGATCAAACAAGTATCCATCCTGCTATATTGCGGCTAGTGGCGTCTTTCCTGGAAGGCAGGAAGTTCTACGTCTGCGTAGAGGACGCTGAGTCCGCAATAAAAACCATTACAGCTGGTGTTCCACAGGGCAGCTGTCTGTCTCCAGCCCTGTACGCGGCGTACACCAATGACATTCCTACCCTGGCAGGACACTTGCATGAATGGGAGGACGACGTCGAACTAGCGCTTTTTGCGGATGACAGCGCATACTTCACGTCGTCCAGAAGAGCCCACATCGCAGCTGCCAGGATGCAACGTCTGCTGGACCTGCTGCCACCATGGTTGGATAAGTGGAGGATGGCCGTCAATGTTAGCAAGACGACCGCTCTACTCACTCGCCGCTATAGAAATCTACCACCACCGCTGATCCTCGGAGGCCAGGAGATCGCATATGAAAAGGCCGTGACCTATCTTGGATGTCGGATTGACAGGATGTTGCGTATGACTGCACACTTCGACTCTGCTATACGCAAAGCACGATGTGCGCGGGCAATGCTCCGCCCTGTCCTGACATCCAAGTTACCGACAAAGTTACATAAGACCCCTGCTAACATACGCTGCTCCGGCCCGGTATGCACTCCTGAGCGATCGTCAGAAGCGGCGACTTCAGGCCCAGCAGAATTTGTCATTACGAACTATAGTCGGTGCCGGTCGCTACGTCCGGAATGACGTCATAGCGGCCAACCTAAAGATAGAGAGCCTGCAAGAATTCGTGGTCCAGCTGGCGCGTGGTATTTTCGACCGCGCCGACAACGGGCCACATGATTACCTCAACGGCTTCCCGCCGTTGCACTCACGGTCACCGGACGGGCGACCCTATCCAAGAGAACTCCTCCCTATATAGATTAGGGAGTCGAGTAAACTCCACAATGCCGCAGAAAGGCCAACTCTGACAAAATAATTTGTGTTAAACACAATTATTGAGACAACCTCTTTTAATGATATATTACCCGACTGCGACAAAAGTCGCCAAAACAACGCCTCTACCATCAAGGCGCCCAGGACCGGCACATTATAGTGTGCCGTGAGGAAAATCCGGGTAAAGGGGTACACCCCGGGGCCCGAGACCTGCACGGCATTATGCCCTGCTGAGGACAACAACGACGACAACGACGCTCTAATCGCAGTCGCAGCACAGCCGCCGAAGAGGCTACAACTATAAGGAAAAAAAGAAGCCGAAACCTAAGGAACAAGAAGCTACCTAGAAGAAAAGCGTTTTAATTGCTTCCTCCCGGCTGATCGTCTATCTCTCTCTCTCTCTCGGGGTCCTAGTAGGGTCGTAGTATACATACGCATTCAGGGGTGCGTGGGACGTGCGTCACCAGCACTAGGCAAGGAACGTACGTCATAAAGTGGGAGACTGTCACAGGGCGACTGCGGGCACTGGACGTGTCCCTGCCGTCCGAAACAATTAAGCTTCAAGTTTTTGACGAGTACGTTTACCTGGGACAAATATTCCGACCAGGTGAGTCCAACTTCGACTGAGAGGTCTATGATGTATTCAACTCAGTTGGGTAGCCTTCGGGAAATTACGACACATCTATCTCAAAATCTGAAAATTAGATTGTACAACCAGTGCATATTGCCGTTGATAACTAATGGATCTGAGACGCGGTCCTTCAGTGCTGGCCGGATGAGGATGCTCTAGATTGCTCAGGGAGCTATGGAGAGGTCTGTGCTCAGAGTTTCTCTGCGTGAAAAACTTAGAAATGAGGATATCCGCAATAAAACCAGAGTGACCGACATAGCCCAACGGATTGGTAAGCTGAAGTGTCAATGGGCCAGTCATATAGCTCGAAGAACCGAAAACCGATGGGAAAAAAGGTTTTCGAGTGGCAGCCTCGTACCGTAGTGACGACCTGGTAAGACATGCAGGAAGTCGATGTATGCACGTGACTCAGGACCTTGCTTTATGGCATTCCTTGAGGTTGGCCTATGTTCAGCAGTGGACTAGTGAAGAGCTGTAATAATGATGATAATGATGATACAAAAATGCTCGATATTTAGGTACCACACGAGCTCACTGTAAGAAACCTAATGAAATATGTACTCATTTGCAATTCTGTATTGAAATATAATGAAACTGAACCACTTTAATTTATTTACTTTTGAAATTATTAACCACTAGTGATTAAAAGTAGATCACCTACGACAACAACGTGTGATATAGATAATGGTCAATGGAGAGTCAAGCTCCACAGACTGAGCGAAAACCAGATTAACAGGCAAAGTGCGATAGTGATAATTATATTAAAGTTTTAAAGGATAAATTAGTTAAAGAAAAATTAAAAGAGATAAATTGGAATGAATTATTAATACTTAATTGCCCTTTATTAATTTATGATAGTTTACGTATTTTGTTTAAAAATATTTACGAGGAGTCCAGAATAGCTATAAAAATAAGAAGAAATAAACGAGCAACCCAGCCGTGGATTAGTCATACATTAAAAATGATGATAGACCGAAGAGATTATTTGTTTAGGAAGTGGAGGGCTAATCCCAAAAATATGAATTACAGGCTAGAATACACGCGGCACAGAAATAAAACAAATAAATTAATAAATTTAGCGAAAAACAAATCTAGAAAAAATGAAATTTTAAATTGTAAAGAAGATTGTAGAAAGATCTGGGAAATCGTTAATAATTGGTTGGTAAAGAATAATAATAATTTAGATAGTGTTATTATGAAATATTTAGGAAAGACAGATACGGTGACTAATATATGTTCAAATTTCTCTAAAACATTTACAGAGGAAATTGGGAAAATAAAACATTATTGTAATTATAAATTTTTAGATCGTGCCACTTATGTAAATACGAGTAACGTATCTTTTCGTTATAAAGCAGTATCATCGAACGAAATTGAAAAAATTATAGATAAATTAGACTGTAATAAATCACCGGATGCAGATGAAATAAGAGTAAATGATTTAAAGTATGTAAAGAAAGATATCAGCCCGTTGCTTGCAAAATTTGTGAATATGTGCGTGCAAAACGGTGCATGTCCAAATTACTTAAAAAAGGCAATTATTCGTCCAATATTTAAACAAGGTAATCATTTAGAATATTCCAATTACAGGCCGATTGCTATATTGTCAGTAATAAATAAAATAGTTGAAAAAATAATACTTAAGCAAATTAGTATGTTTTTGGAAAAAAATCATATAATATCTACAGCTCAGCATGGGTTTAGGAAATCATTCAGTACATCTACCGCACTATCACGATTTACCGATGACGTTAATTGTTTTTTTTTTTTTTTTTTTTTTTTATAGAAGAGGGGGCAAACGAGCATGCGGCTCACCTGATGTTAAGTGACTACCGCCGCCCATGATCAACCGCAACACCAGGAGAATTGCGGGTGCGTTGCCGGCCCTTTAGAAAGGAGTAAGCTCTTTTCTTGAAGGTCCCCAGGTCGTATCGGTCCGGAAAAATCGCCGGTGGTAAACTATTCCACAGAGAGGTTGTACGTGGAAGAAAACTCCTTGTGAAACGTACAGTGGTGGACCGCCAAGCACCCAGATGGTGTGGATGGTATCGGGACGTTTGCCGTGTAGTGCGTTCACGAAATTTGGCGGCTGGGATTAATCCGAACAATTCCTCAGAGCACTCCCCGTGATAGATGCGATAAAATACGCAAAGAGATGCAACATCTCTTCGCAGCGCCAGTGAGTCAAGTCGATCGGAAAGCACTCGGTCGTCGACGATTCGAGCCGCTCTGCGCTGGATGCGGTCAAGTGGAAGGAGCTGGTACTGGGGAGCCCCAGCCCAGAGATGGGAACAGTATTCCATGTGCGGCCGAACCTGCGCCTTGTAAAGTTGCAGGCGGTGTGCCGGCATGAAATACTGTCCCGCTCTGCTGAGCACGCCAAGCTTTTTAGAGGCCAATTTGGCCTTCCCTTCCAAGTGACCACGAAACTGCACGTCACTCGATATGTCGACGCCGAGGATTCCGATACTGGCTGAGGCAACAAGGGGAGTGCCTTGAAACTGAGGGGATACGACAAAGGGGTTCTTTTTAGCGGTTGTAATTGTAAACTTAACAATAAAAATTATGTCGTTGTATTGTTCATCGATTTCAAAAAAGCGTTCGACACGTTGGATCACAAAATGCTTCTTAAAGCAATGCAAGAGTGTGGGATTCGAGGCCCAATGAACAAATGGTTCCGCAATTACCTGAAGAATCGAAAAATACACACTATGATCAACGGAACGACTGGGGAAGAAGCCGACGTAACATTGGGTGTGCCAACCGGCTCCGTATTCGGACCTGTTGGTTACATCATGCACGTGAATAGCATTGATAACGTTGTACAACATTGTTCCACATATATGTACGCCGATGACACGTGCCTGATGTACGCTGACAGGGATGTTAAAATTATTGAAGAGAGGTTGCAGGATGACTTCATTAATATTCTAAAATGGGCACATGACAACGGCATTATACTTAACGTAACCAAAAAAAAGTGTATGCTTCTACACTCTCCTTATATCAGAAAACCTAGTGAGGACATTAACATCATTGGTCATTCGTACAAGTGCTTACATAATAAACTGGAACAATGCGAGTGTAAAACCATAGAATTTGTGAATAGTTATAAGTACTTAGGGCTAACAATAGACTGTAGTTTTAGTTGGAAATTACATATTGACATTGTCTGTGATGGGTTAAGGTCCATATTATCTAGGCTTAATAACTTAAAAATTACAGTAAGCAGGTCAATCTTATATATGCTTTACTATGCACTAGCTGATTCAGCCCTGAGTTATGGAGTAATTGCATATGGACGTACTTTTCAAACGTATACAGATAAAATTCTTAAGTTGCAAATTAGATTAATAAAATTGTTTATTGATGAAAAAACAAAGAAAAAATATAACATAGACGGAAATTATAATAATTTATTTAAAAATTTTAGAATATTACTTGTGCATGTAAAACTTAAGTACTTAATTGCAATAGATCAATATAAATCTCTAGAGTTTAAAACATTTCGAACGTTTAACAAAAATATTAGAATTACTCCGCGAAAGAAATACGTTGAGCATAGAGTTAATAATTATTACGGCAAGAGGACGAGAAAATATCTAGTACCACGTATTTTCAATGAGATATTTTCTGAAAACGAATGCGGTAATAAAGAAATATTCAAAAAGAAGTTAAAAGCGTGGTTGCTGGATAATTATATGTATAATAATTAATATTGTCTTAAAGTTATAGTTTTAAATTAATTTGTTATTTTTAATGTGTTTAATTTAAAAGATTTAAAATAATTTTTAATTATTTTAAATCTTTTAAAATAGTGCAAATTTAATTTTCCCACTTTTAAGTTTTTAAGGATTGCATTTGAAATTACAGTTTGTGTATTTTAGATTCTTAAGGACAGTAGGTACATAAAATGTAAGAGGGTGATGTATTCGCCAACAAACTGCCCTGCAGTTTGGCGAAAGTTGTATAAAGAATAACCGACTGTATTTTTGTGTAATAAATAAATAAAAAAAAG
This sequence comes from Parnassius smintheus behrii, assembly GCA_036936625.1. NCBI lineage: Eukaryota > Metazoa > Arthropoda > Insecta > Lepidoptera > Papilionidae > Parnassius > Parnassius smintheus. Next base: position 54,608,075 of record JAUPFT010000010.1, read on the forward strand.
GTGACGCTCTATATGGTGGGATTGGAAGGGTATCGTTTAATAAGAGTTGTTACCGCCGGGCAAAACCATTAATTGGATCTCTACTGCCAACAACTTATGAAAGCCAGAAAAGAACTAAATTCGTTGTTGTATTCAATAAAATCAGTGTGATTATTATATTGCGACTTGCTATCTATTTCATCCTGTATGACCTTCCAAGCGGCTTTGCAGGTATTTTTAATGTTTAACACATATTTATTATTAGTTGTTATTTAGAACATAGTATGCATTTTAAATAGTTTTGAGTAGGCTTTATAGTTGTGTTTCTTTAGAGGAGCTTTTCTCCTATAGTGTTTTTTTCTTAGGTGGAGACGCCAGTAACTTAAGGTATCTTCGTTAAATATTTAGTGGACTGTAATTTTGGTGCATATGACAAAGGGGCAAGTAAGTAGGTGCGATAGCACGCACTGACCTGATGAGGGCTGCCTCGACTTCCTCCTGGAGTGTCAGATATACAGCAGGCCCGCCACGTGGTTCGGCGCACGCGCACTCTTGGAACAGTTTCTTGAAGTCCCACACTCTCGTGTTTTGCACTCACGGGGGCGTCTCACACTTTTATGTGTTACAAAGACACAATGTCTGATGCGGTGAGTATTAAACATGAGAACTCAATGTCCGGCCTGCGCGGTTTTGCGGTTAATATATCTACGACGCGACGGCTGGCCGTGCGATCGCGGAGAACGTAATGTCACTTAATGACGCGCAACGAGATCCCTTTTCTTCACCTTGCGTGCGATAGGAAAAGGAAGGGGAGGAGTCAAATATATGCACTAGTCATTTCATTACGTTGATAAACTAGATTGTTAACTGGCGTTACCACTTAGAACTTTCTTTTTCGCTCAGCTATTCCCTCCCTTAGATATTCATTTTAAATGGGATTTTGTAGTCTAACTTTTTTATAAGGGAAGCAAAGTTTGTAAAGAAGGCATAGTCAATTATGGAATTTATTAAACGCAGCGTTAGGTTCTGTTTCGCTGTAAGCATCGAAAAAAGGAATGGCTCGCCATATATCTTTTAAATTTTTTTTTTCGGGAGAGCAGTCCCTCCTATGGTTATATAAGGGTTTTGGGAGAGTAATCTTTGATTTATTTCTAAAACCAAAAATTTGCGCAGTATCATGGTCCGAGGGAGGGTAAGTCCAGTTGCACCTTTAACATTACTAAGTATATTATGGTCAATACATGATAGGTCACTAGTGGGTTCCGGGACATGCTGACTGAGATTATAATTTTGGAGAATATCTAGTAAATTGTTGGTCGCATTATTTCCTATTATAGTATTTATGTTTCTATCACCAACAATCACAATCTTTTGCTTCGAGTGCTTATGCAAATATTTAATAAGTATAAGCTCCAATTTATCGTCATCAGTTCATCGTTAGTCGTCAAAAATGGTTATTTGTTTGAATGCTATACAATTTTTATCATTATACAGGTTCCACCCCTTTATTTATTTATTTTTATTTCGAGTGTTTTCTGTGAATACTCAAGAATAGACTGCACCAGTGTTAAATGATATTGTAAATGTTGTAGTTTGTTTAACATCTTATGAGATACGCATACCAAAACCTAACATTTTATAAACTTTAGGATTTTTTTTTTTAGGATATTAATATGTGATCCCAGTAATAACTTACTATCCAAATGAACGCCAAAGTCACTCAGTTCATTTACATTCTTTAATAAATTATCGTTAAGCCTTTAATTAAAGAGGATGGGATTCTTCGTTCCTGGTAAATGAGATAATATTACTTTTCCTGACGTTCAAGTAAAGATAATTTGCTTGCCATTATGAACTTAGTCTACACAGATCTTCTCGAAGTAGATTGCAGTCCCCTATAGTTTCAATATACCTGAAAATTTACATACCATCTGCAAAAAGGAGAATGTTGGAATTATGGAAGCTGGATATGACATCATTTATAAATATTATAAATAGAAGTGGACCAAGGAGCGTACTTCTGATTCTTCTGTGGATTATAGATAACTTAGAGAGTAGTACCCTTGAGCAACCCCGTGATATAAGAAATCGAAAGTAGCAATTTGCGCTTCAACGCAAATTGCTACTTAACATCATTGACTCTCCCCTACTTTTAAACAAAGTGATTCTTGCGTGTCTGGTAAGGTACACGAAACAAACCAATTTATGCATTACGTAAAGTTAAACGAAGTATGCCTCAAAGTACCTTATACAAGTAAAAAATTTAACATAATATATTGTAGATATCGTTCAACTTAAATATAATAGTAACAAAAATAGTGTTAAATTTTAATTATAATTGGTAGTTTCATTATAGGTCGTATGAGATAAATAATATTACTTTAAACAGCTTATGTACTTAATTTTTAATAATATAATATAGCATTCAGTTATTTTTCTTCTTTTACTATGTATTAGATATCTGTGGAAACAGAATTCCGGCCTAACTTTAATTTTTTTCGTTACCTATGTAATTTTTATTGTACCATAAAAGCAAATAAACAAATAAAATAAATAAATATTTGTGTGGATTAAACGTGAATGTTCTGGGTTTGGATGTTTATAAATGTGTAATTATTAACTATTAATAATATATTAACATAAATCCACTTTACATATTTTTTTAAATATGATATTATATATGATATTCTAGTGTGGTATAAGGTATTTTGACTTACAGTAGGCAGTACGATTACTCGTAAATATAACTCTAATGTGACTCAAAAGTTATTTCATAACTTAATATTCCGACCTCATCTTGCTGCTAGATAATTCCTTTGCCTACGCAATCCCAACTACAGTATGTGAGGAATTTCGACAATTTGTTATTAAAACTAAAATATAATCTATATCTATTGACTCGCAGGGTATTGCATAACTAAATTTTCTGACCTCATCTTGCCGCTAGATAATTCCTTTTCCTACGCAATCCTGACTACAGTATGTGAAATATTTCAACAATTTGTTAATTAAACTAAAATATAATCTATATTTATTGAAAATAATCCCGACAAGTATGAGTAAGACCCTACTAAGACAAACAGGGGGGGCCTGTATAATTGTAACTCTTTTGTAGATAGTTTATCAATAGCAGGAATTATATTATATAGATAATGTAAGCCTTTAATTCTCACGAAAAATTACAGTACGGCCGTTTTAACTCGGCCGCAACAAATTTACTGCGCTACTACTGCTGCCACATTTAGGCTACGTTAGGTCATTTTGAGTCGCTTTTATCTTCTCCTCCAAACCGTAGCGTTCATCCGAGTTTGTACTCGATGACCGTTATCGATTATTTTTGTATTCGTTTTATTTAATTAAATAAATTAAAGTGTGAGTGTCTAATACGGCGTAAATCAAAATGTACAAATAAAAACGGCGTAATAAATCACGGCGTTTTTATTTGTACATTTTGATGATATTTATTGCATAAAACTTAAATTACATCTTTGTGTTATAAATGAATATCTTATTATTATGAATACAAATAAAATTATTTATTACTATTATTTACATGTAACTTTAAAAAACGAGTGGAACTTAAACAAAAAAAAACTGCCGGTCTTTGGCACGTAGTTAAATTATCGAAATCCTCAGTTTATTGTTACCCAATTCCAATTTATGTGTACTATATTGGAAAATGTATAAAATAAAATTAAAGATCTATTTATTTACTAATACGTAAAAAAGTTTATAACATTTAATCCTGTAACAGTTTCGGTTTTTTATGAAATAATTTTGAAGTCAAAAAAGTTCTAAAAATCAATTTTGTATTAAAATTGAGAGAATTATGATAGAGTGACAAAAAGTTATGTCCAAAACCTTTAACCTCATACAGTTGATGAGATAATCATAAAAAAATATAAATTTTATCGGGTTTTCGATTTAAAAAAACAGCATATTTTTCAGATACATTATAACATAGATTACTACTGATATTGGTTTCTATCTATTCGTTAAGTTCCATTACAATCAGTTCAGCTATCCTGAAGATTGTTCACGTCATTCTTTGATGTTACAGACAGACAGTTCAATTTTATTTAAATGTATAGATAGGTTGATCGGATTGAGAAAGTTAGTAAATTAGAGTCATAAAACAGGAAATATTTAATTTTACTTATTTTAAAACAATATAATTCTGAAGTGACAGTAGCATAAGGGCAAGGTGCAAACCGCGAACTCAAAAAGCCGTGGGTTCGAATCGTCATTTGATTACCGTCGTAAACCACTTCTAGCACAAGCGTTTTAAGCTTACCAGGATTGCTTACAGGGTTATTAGTAATGAGAATAGCATTGCTATTTTTTTTAATCTATCAAAATATGATAGGTACTTTATTTTAAGACCTGCTTTACTTTGTAAAAAAAGCAACATTAACCAGTAACGCCTCCCGCACACAATAATTATGTTATCGCCGGTTATTTTAATAAAAAAATTATATATGTCTATGCCATATTGTAATTAATGTGACATCGCTACAAAAAATTCTGATTACCGGAAATAAAATGAAACAATAATAATACAGAAAAAATAACGACAGTTTTGGTATCCCATGTGCCTTTGTTTAGCTTCTACGCTCTGACAGCGCGCGACATTGTTACACTCCCGTTCACTCGGGACCTTTTTGGCGGGAAAATTTCTAGGTTAGGAAATTTTTTGCAATATTGCAAATTTTGCTATATTTTCACTTTGAGACAATATTTATGGATAAAACTTACAGGAAGTCTTGTTGAATGTATAAACTATCGAATAAAATTATTTTTGGTTGCTAGAAATTGTAATAAAGTATATAAATTACACTGTATAGCATAATAGTAGTATAAACTTCAATTTTAGTGACAAAATTACTACTAATTTGAATTCTACACCTTTGTTTTTGGAGAAATTTATATGAAATTGTTTGGAAATATGTATATTTTATGTTTTATGTGTTTCCATTCGTTACTCATACCAAAATATTAAAATATTAAAAAATTAAAAAAAAAAAATAAAATAATATTTTATCTGTGACATTTCGAACAATATTTCTAAAATATGTTCGTGTGAATTTGAAATAAATACAACGTCATGTTATTTCAAAATATGTAGGAAAACTATTTTTACTTACATTTTACACTAAAAATAAATGAGAATTTGAAAAATAACACATTTATAACCCGCCCGCCAAAACAGGCCTTTCGGAATTTGAAGTACTTTTGGCAATTTACTTTTCACTTTTTATACCACAAATTATATATCTACGTGTTGACTATATTACAAGAAATGTAAAAAGTATAATACTTTCGTTTTTAGTCCAGACACAAATATAAAATTCTATAAAAAAGACAGAGCAACTTCATCAAAGTGACACGTGGAACGCCGGAAGTTCAGAGTGATTTCTTTTTTTTTTTTTCTAAGAAACATTGCCAGGTTATGGTTTAAAATAAAAGAGCATATCTTTGTCTTTGATACTAATATCTATTGCATAGTGTCTTTGGTTTTGTTTAAAACGAAAAAATAGTTTTTTCATAGGTAGACATGTTTACATAATTCTGATCTAATTCGATCACTACTTGGCGGGCGTAAGGTTGGTATTGCGCGATCGAAAGTGAGCATGGCTTGGCGTACAGGTTAGAATAGAAACTGTAGCTTCTTGTAGCTTAAGGTGGTTTAATGGCTGTAATTCAACAAGCGACAGTGGTTGTGGTTAATTTCATTTATTATTCATAATACCTATAATTTGTTGTTAATAGGGTATTACATTGAAATAATACTAGTTTTTACGGAATTTATCGCGTATGTTTAACTTTTTAAATACCCGACGTTTCGATCGCTTTACAGCACTCATGGTCACGGGCGGGACTGAGATGTTCAACGTCCATATGTCATAGTTAACCGCGGTTACCATAGATTAAAATTTAACTTTTGTTCCGATCTATGCAGTATGAACTTATGGTATCTTGAAGTCTTGCAGTTGTATGCTTGGGTTGGGATTTCTGAATTTTAGAATTTATAGAGTTGAGATGGTCTAAAAATGCAGTTACTTTATCTAAAGGTAGAATTGTGAAAGTGTCGTCTACGTACCGCTTGTAGAATCTTGTATTTATCGGAGAACTAAGCAGGGCTTTCTCCTCAAAGTCCTCCATGAAAATGTCGGCGACAATGGGTATTTAAAACAATTTTTGAAAAAGGGTATTACACCCATTTTCAAAAACTGTTTTAAATGAATCCTAGTGATAATGAACCATCATAACTTTTTTATATATATATATATATATATATATATATATATATATATATATATATTTTTATATATATATATATATATATATATATATATATATATATATATATATATATATATATATATTTTAAACCGAATAGTGCATAGAGCAATTTTCGTGTGTAAACACTAGCCGCCACGTTGTTCAACTCGTTACGTCATAGTCGTCGATTTTGCCGATTTTGTGAAGGAACCAGATACTTTGTAATGTTTAATAATGCGTTATCATCTAAATTATTGTGGTGTTGTGCCTGAATGCAAAAATACGAGCATAAGAACGCCGGGAAAGTTATGAAATCAAGTGCCAAGTATTTAAATATAAGAAATACTTGGTTAATACTGGCAAGAAGATACCCGAATACATTGTCTATAAAAACCAACTATTCTTCTGTGAAGATCATTTTGATGTAAGTATGACTTAATATATTTAACTATCTTTTTATTATTAACATTTTTGAACCATTACAAAAAGTGTATAACGCCGCTAGAGAAGTTTTCATTTCAAAAATTCTTTAAATTGAAATATAAAACTTATAATGCAATTTTATAAACTGAAATCAATATTTCTCCTTTACTTTTTACAAAATCTATCATAAATACGTATTTTTTGATTTTATTTAACATGGTATAAAATACCCTGTTATGTTTGCCAACTTGCATTTGAAAAAACATTTTGATAAATCCAAATGTGCATGCTTTAATTGCTCACAATATACATAAATTTTTTAAGTATTTTAAATACACACACATTTTCACAAATAACCTTATTACTATTAATTCTAACTTTTCGATAATATAGAGGAAAGGTCATTAAAAATATTTGGAAAATCCAAAAGTGCACGACTCATAAAGCTTATATGAACGTGAAAAAATGTAGAAACAAATTCTCAGTCAACAATAGAAAATTTATTTTTTTAATTTTACTGTGTTATTGTTAATTATTATCGAGAATTTTTTTTATTGTTAATTGAAAGGACTTTTAACAGAATTATCTTAAGCCAAGAGAAATCATCCTTAATATTACTCAAATTTTTAGTTGTTTGTATACAGGCATTATCATAAAAAGTAGGCTTTTTACCTGACTCGTTAATAATGTTTCTTTCTCATCAACTTTATAACGTTTTCAAAAAGTTTTTCATGTAGTTAAAACCAGTATTTTAATTTAGCATTCACCAAAGTACACCTTCAGGTCACTCCACAAAGTCCAAGACTAATAAGTATACTTAGATATAAATCCTACGAAACATTACATTGTTATAAAAATCTGTGGTTATAAAAATTATAATAATATCTTACCTTGGTCAAATATGTATTTGGAATATTTCTTATTTCTATATCGATAGATATTTTTCATCACGAGCCGCTGTAAGCAAACGATACAGTAATCCATTCACGACAGCGACGGAGCCCGGAGTGAGTCGAAGTGTTTCTGTGTTTAATAAAATATATAAGGCTGCTCCAGACATCGAAAAATTCTTAATTTATCAGTCAAAAAAAAAATTAAACAAAATAAAATTAAACAGCCATTTAAATTCCATGGCTTCCCACATAGTAGATGAAGATATTAGAGAATTAATTGAGTAGAAGAATTGATATTTTAAAAAGGTCTCGTGTTTACTCTTCCATGCGGACTCGATAAATCTACACCATTAGCGACTAAAACCACTTTTTTAATGAAAAAAACAATTAATCCATTTAAAAAAATGTTATAGTCCAACAATCATTGATCTTTCTGACAGTGTGCTTTTTATATCATTTATATGTTCAATTTATTTATTTATTTATTTAATCTTCATTATACACCTTATATACTAAGGGATATAAAGGGCGGACTTAATGCCTTATGGCATTCTCTGCAAGTCAACCCTGGATGATTTGAGAGACTGTGGCAGGTGTAATCAATCACTTCATAAATAAATAATAATGATATAAAACAAAATAAAATGCAAATGAATAGAATAGATATATAGTTAGTAAAATATACATACTTACTTAATATATAATATAGGATAAATAATAAATATATAAACGGGTACTTCTATACAAAACTATAAGTAAATAAAATATTATGAGACAAAAAATAAAATAACACAATACATATTAAAATACATTATACAAAATATTACTTATAAAGTCAAAGAGAAAAAAAAACACAAAAACAATAGTCGGATAGTCAGGTGGTATTATTCTTATGACAGAATTCTCGAACTAGTCTTTTAAAATAATTCTTGTTATTAGTTTTCTTGATATCAACAGGCAAGGCATTCGAGAGCAGTATAGACTGCACAGTAAAAGAGGAATTATAGAAACCACTCCTATGTGGTGAAATACGAATTTTAAGACAATTTTGGGAACGGGGAACTCTATCGTTAGTTGAATACAAATATTGAAAGTTATCCTTAAGATAAGAGGGAGAATTGGGGTCATTTATAATTGAATGTAGTACTCGCAAAGTTCGGGAGCTACGCCTTTGACGAATAGATAGCCATTTAAGCTTAGATCGGTACTGGGAAATATGGTCATACTTACGTAAGCCAAAAATGAATCTAATGCAATTGTTGAGAAGGCGCTCCAACTTATCGAGAAGATATTGAGATAGATTTGGGTAACACACATCTGCATAATCAATAATGGGTAATATCAAAGTCTGGATTAGCAGAAGTTTAGTTTTAAAAGGCAGAAAGTTTTTGAGACGACAAAGAGAACGTAAGGTGGCAGTTACTTTACGGCTTGTTTCGGCAACTTGAAATTTTCAGCTTAAAGTATGGTCTATATGTAAGCCAAGATTTTTAACAGACTTACAAAATGGCAACAACGTGGTAGACTAACAGTGGTAGAGCCACGCGGCAGCTTTGCTGTTGCACGTATGGGCCGGCTCAAACCGACTACAACTGCTCGGGGCAAACGGAGCTGCCACGCTGTCCGTGAATTTCTGCAATATCAGGGGACTTCACTCTAAACTAAACGCCGTCCACTACCATCTCGAGACGGCGAGGCCGGCTCTGCTCTTTCTAACCGAGACGCAGGTGTCCTCTCCGGCTGATGTCTCGTATCTCTCCTACCCGGGGTACAAACTGGAACACTCCTTTGTGCCTCCGGCTGGAGTTTGCGTTTACGTCAGACAGGACATCTGTTCTCGACGCCTCGGCAGACTTGAAGGTTCTGACCTGTCCATCCTTTGGCTACGCGTAGACAGCGACGACCATCCGCGCGTCTACGGGTGCCTCTATAGGTCCCATAGTGGTAATGCCGAAACAGACCGACTCTTCGACCACGTCCAAATGGCTGCAGATTCGTTGCTACAGCAGATCCCCTCCGCAGAGATCGTGATCCTCGGCGACTTTAACGCCCATCACGCCGAATGGCTTGGTTCACGTTTAACCGATCATGCGGGGAGATCTGTTCATGATTTTGCCTTGGTATATGGTCTGACACAACTGGTTACTTTGCCTACGCGGATTCCAGATGTGGAGGATCATGCACCTTCCCTGTTGGACCTTCTGCTGACCTCTCACCCGGACGGATATCAGATTTCCGTCGACGCCCCTTTAGGCTCCTTGGACCATTGTCTGGTCCGGAGTGTTGTGCCACTCACGCTGAAATCGCGGTTGCATTCTGCAGGCTGCCGCCGTGTTTGGCACTATAGGTCAACCGATTGGGATGGGATGTGGTCTCTCTTTGCATCCTAGCCTTGGGGGCGGGTTTGCTTCTTGCCGGATGATCCCAACGTTGTTGCGGATTCTGTCGCTGATGTGGTACTTCAGGGTATGGAACTTTTTATTCCTTCCTCTGTGGTGCCCATTGGAGGAAAATCTCAGCCATGGTTTGGTCGCTCCTGTAAAATAGCATCATGCTATAAGCAGGAGTGCTACCAGGCCTGGGCTGATGCATCAGCGTCCCGGCGCTCTAAAAAGAAGTATAATTCCGCCTCTAGATCCTTCAAAAGAGTCATTGCCAAGGCAAAGTCAGAGCACATAGGCAGAATTGGCGAGAAACTAGTTCGCCTTCCTTCTGGAACCCGTGCATTCTGGTCTCTCGCCAAGGCTGTCCATGGAAATTTCTGTCAGCCATCTCTTCCATCTCTGCACAGGGAGGACGACTCACTGGCCCATACCGCAAAGGAGAAAGCCGATCTTCTAGGCTCTTTCTTTGCGTCTAACTCGACTCTCGATGACGGGGGGAGTACGCCGCTGACCATCCCGCGGTGTGAGTGCTCCATGCCGGAAGTGCGGGGTGCGAAGTCAGAAGTCCTCCACGTGTGCCTGGTAGTTGCGGGTCCCTCTCAATACGTCTGGAGGGAAGAGCAGCTACTGGGCCGGTGCACCCTGGGCGCGGCGGTTATCTTCCTCGAGAAATGAGAAGAAATTCTTATTCCTTGGGGAATGTTATTGTTATAATGTATGCATGCCGCCACGGTGTGTTGCCCTGTTACGGCGGCCAAAACCATAGTGGAGGGCCGAAGGCTTCTGGTGGGCTGGGTCGCAGCGCAGGTTAAGCTGCTGGAGCCCAGACCTCTGAGGTGCTATCGCTGTCTCGTGGAGCACCACGTATCAGTGAGATGCGCCTCGGAGGTTGACCGCAGTGGCCTTGCTTCCGCTGCTGTCAGCCCGGACACATATCGGCAACCTGCTGCGCCACGCCGCACTGTGATGCATGTGCGGCGACCGGCAAGCCAGCCGATCACCGGGCCGGAAGCAAGGCCTGCGTGCCACCCGCCAAGGCCAAGGCCGCGGGTAGGGGAGGGCCCTCCGCCGCCACCGCCTCTGTGGCCTCCGGCGCAGCTGCAACTGCCGCCGCCACCGCTGTCACTGTCGCCGCCGCCGCCGCCGCGACACCGACGCCCGCAGAGGGGCCCCCCGTGGAGGAAGCTGAAATGGAATGCCTATAACGGCCCCATTAAGCTTCCTCCAGGCGAATATCAACCACTGCGCCTGTGCTCAGGATCTGTTGCTCCAGAGCATGGCGCAGTGGTCAATTAACATCGCTGTGGTCGCTGAGCCGTATTTTGTCTGGCCTAGGGAGGACTGGGTGGCGAACCTTAACGGCTCAGTTACCATCATCTCTTCGGCCGCCGCCGGTACCCGACCCTTGAAGGTGTTAGGAGGGGTCAGGGGTGCGTAGCAGCACGATTCGGGGAGTTCGTCGTTGTGGTGGTGTACTTCTCCCCGAATCGATCTCTCGCCGAGCTCCACAACTCTCTTGCAGAGCTGAGAGCAGTCATCGTCAGAAGTTATCCCCTCCCCGTACTTGTCCTCGGGGACTTCAATGCCAAGAACTTGGCTTGGGGTTCTCGTCGTACAGATGTGCGGGGTAGGATGGTGGAAGACTGGGCTCTGGAGACAGGCCTGGTCGTCCTAAATCGGGGCTCTGTCCTCACGTGTGTGCGGATGCGGGGCGAGTCGGTGGTGGACATCTCGTTCACTAGCCCCGCTCTGTCGCCGCGTGCCATTGACTGGCGTGTCATGGAGGGGGTGGAGACCTACTCCGACCACCGGTACATCCGGTTTGACGTCTCCACCCAGCCCTCGAGCGCGCCAGTCCAACAGGCCCCGAGTGGTCCGCGTTGGGCGCTGAAGCAGCTGGACCGGGAGCTCCTCCTGGAAGCCTCGATCGTGCAGGCCTGGGTGTCATCACCGGACAGGCCTTCCGACGTCAATGATGAGGCAGGGTGGTTCCAGGAGGCCATGTCCGAGATATGTGACGTGGCAATGCCCCGCGTCCGGCCAGGAAGCGCCCGGCGTCAGGTGTATTGGTGGTCGCGTGAGCTGAAGTCTCTGCGCGAGACGTGTGTCGCCGCGCGGCACCTGTACGCCAGGCATCGCAGGCTCCGCATTCGTCCACCGAATGCGGCAGCCATTGAGGCGGAGCTGTACGAGGGATACAGAGCGGCGAAGACGGCCCTCCGGAAGGCTATCCTACGGGCCCGGGATCGGGCCCGTGAGGAGATGCTGGAGACTCTCGACAGAGATCCGTGGGGGCGCCCTTACAAGATGGTGCGGGATAAACTCCGCACTCTCCGCCCCAGCTCGTGGAGGACGTGGTGAGCGCTCTGTTCCCTGCGCGAGGGGAATATCCGCCCTCGCCTATGGCTCCGCTACCTGCGGTGCCGGAAGCGGATCACCAGGACGACGACGACGACTTCCCGGAAGGGACCGGGGTAGACCTGAGAGTGGCGGTACGTAGGCTCAAGGCCAGAAATACCGCCCCAGGACCCGATGGCTTGCCTGGCAAAGCCTGGGTCCTGGCCTCGGAGGCTCTCGGGCCCCGACTGGAGGAACTCCTAAGCGCATGCTTGGAGAGAGGCCAATTCCCGCTTCGTTGGAAGACGGGGAAGCTGGTCCTCATTCGGAAGCCGGGGCGCCCTGCGGACTCTCCGTCCGCATACCGGCCCGTGGTGCTGCTCGACGAGGTGGGCAAGCTCTTTGAAAGAGTCATTGCAAACCGCCTCGCCGAGCACCTTGCGGGGACGGGGCCGGATCTGGCGGAACACCAGTTTGGTTTCCGCAAGAGGCGCTCTACGGTGGACGCCATCATGCACGTGAGAGCCCTCACGACGGGGGATGCAGTGGCCAGAGGGGGGGTTGTCTTGGCGGTGTCTCTTGACATCGCCAATGCCTTCAACTCCATGCCCTGGAGCTGCATTAGGGAGGCACTCCGGTATCACCTGGTGCCGACCTATCTCCGTCGTATAGTTGGGGACTATCTGACAGACAGGGCCGTCATCTACCCCGGTCGCAACGGTGAGTGGAACCGGCGAAAGATGTCGTGCGGTGCCCCACAGGGTTCGGTTCTGGGGCCACCTCTGTGGATCATCGGTTACGACTGGGTGCTGCGCGCCGACCTCCCTACCGGCGTCAGCGTAGTTTGCTACGCTGACGACGCACTGGCACAAGGGGGGTCGTACGAGGCGGCGGCGGAAACTATGACACGCGGGGTTGCGATAGTCGTTGAGAGGATTCGGCAACTGGGTCTCGAGGTGGCTCTGCGCAAGTCCGAGGCCATGCACTTCCATGGTCCTCAGAACAGGCCACCAACGGGATCCTCAGTGATGGTAGGAGGGGTATCCATCGGCGTCGAGTCGACGATGAAGTACCTAGGACTCGTCCTCGACGGCCGATGGAACTTCATTGAGCACTTCCGACGTTTGGCTCCCAAACTGGAACGGACCGGGGCTGCCTTCAGGCGGCTTCTGCCGAACCTGGGGGGGGGGGCCAAACGCCTCCTGCCGGAGGCTCTACGCGGGGATCGTGCGGTCCATGGCCCTTTACGGGGCCCCGGTGTGGGCGCGTGGTTTGGCGCGGCTTGCCGTCCACCACCTGAACGCGCCCCAAAGGGTGGTTGCCGTGAAAATGGTTCGCGGCTACCGCACGATCTCCCGCAAGGCGGCGAGCCTCCTTGCCGGATTGCCGCCATGGGATCTGGAGGTGATAGTCCTCGCGCGCCTGCACGAATGGCACGCGGAGGCACTATGCCGGGGGGAAACCCCGCTGCCGCGGCAAGTTGTCGCGCAGCGGACAGACTTCCGGCACGATCTCATGGCGACATGGAGAGAGCGACTGTCGCAACCCCGTGCTGGGCACGCCACTATAGCGGCGATAAGACCCCTCTTTGAGGAGTGGCTTGAGAGACGCCACGGCATCCTCACCTTTCGCCTGACGCAGGTCCTCACCGAACACGGTGTGTTCGGGAGGTTCCTGCACCGAATCGGGCAGGAGGGAACGCCCGGGTGCTCCCACTGCGAGGATGGACCGGAGGACACGGTGGAACACACCGTAGAGGTATGCCCTGCTTGGGCGGAGCACCGCCGTGTCCTCGTAGCGGCGATAGGCGGCGGCTACCTCTCGCGTCCGGCCCTGGTCGAAGCCATGGTCGGAATGGGATGCCGTCACCACCTTCTGCGAAGCAGTGATGCTAGCGAAGGAGGTGGCGGAGCGGGAGAAAGAGAGAGCAACAGCTTTTCTCCCCGGCTACCGCGGGAGACGCCTCGGGCGTCGGGGGCTACGTCGTGGCCCCCAGCCACCGTAGGCGCGGGCCTGTGGACGGCGAGCAATGGGTAGCTCGCCGTCCGTCCGTCTAACGACGACAGGCCGTGTCGACAACGCGTTTTGTTCCACGCGCGCCTCAAAGAGCTGTCAGCAGCGTGAAGAGGCCCGCAAGGGCCGACGCCTGCCGGGGCTGCGGGCTGTTCGAAAGAGATACCGCGGCTCCGGAACGTAAGGGCACTGAAGGAACACGGATGGTTTTTAGTCAGTAAAAGTCTGACACTCCCTTACGCTCCACCCAGAGCGAAAGGCGTCATTAGATGATTCTCCATCCGCAAAAAAAAAATGCCGGAAATGCACTTCACACAGCGCTCGGTTTGCAAAGCATTCCTCTCCCTGGACATGCACAAGTCGAGTGGGCCTGACGGAATCCCCCCAATTGTGCTGAGGACGTGTGCTCCAGAGTTGGCACCGGTTTTAACGCGTCTTTTCCGGTACTCCTACTCCCTAGGCGTAGTCCCAAAATCATGGAAGACAGCTTACGTCCACCCGATCCCTAAAAAAGGCGACCGCTCTGACCCGTCCAACTACCGGCCAATCGCCATCACCTCCTTGTTCTCCAAAACAATGGAGTCCATTGTAAACTGCCAGCTCAGGAGGTACCTTGAAGATCACCAGCTGATTAGTGACCGCCAATACGGTTTTCGCCGTGGTCGGTCAGCTGGTGATCTTCTGGTCTACCTAACTCACAGATGGACGGAGGCAGTAGAGTTCAAAGGGAAGCATTGGCCGTTAGTTTGGACATTGCGAAGGCCTTCGATCGGGTTTGGCACAAAGCGCTTCTTTCGAAGCTCCCTTCCTATGGGCTTCCCGAGAAATTTTTTTATTTTTTATTTATTCATTCAAATGTAGGTGTAATGTACATTATTTTTACTATTATCTCGCTAAACTGCAATCAGTTTGTCGGCGAGTACACGCTCTTAAAACTATATAATATTATTATGCACCATCACCTACAAAAACACAATTAATTACTACAAAAAAAATATAACCTTACCTTACTACAATTTCACAATATTTAGAAATTATTAAACTAAAAAATAAACAACAACAGCAATACACAAATCAAATAAATCAAACATAAAAAACGATTAACAAAAGTATGCAACAATGTATGTGTTATAGCTCTGCTAATAATGTCCTTTTCAGAGAGGATTTTAATAAATTTTTGCTTAATTTATTTTTATTTTTATTTGGAGGCGTTTCTCTTAACCATTTTATTTTGTTATATATTCTGGGTACAATGTATTTATTCAAGCGCTGTCCATAATAGTTATTTGCACTAGGCTCTTCAAGTTTTTTTTCCCTTACCTCACGCGTGTTGTAGGTGTTAGTAACAGGTACTTTATAGTCGTCAGTATAGTAATGTTCAATTGCTATTAAATATTTTAACCGTGTTTCAACAGGGAGTATTTTACACATAGGAAATAATTTTTCGTATTGTTTTTTACAGCTTTTCTTATCTTTTGAATTAACTAAAATTTTTATAATACGTATTTCTAGGCTTTTCACTTGTTTTATATAAGTACTAAATGTACGGCCGTACACAATAAGACATAGACATAGTAAACCACTAATAAAACATGTTTACTTACTACTTTTCGAATTTGATAGAATTTGCCTAAAATGGACCTTAATTTTGAACATACTTCTTCAATGTGTAATTTCCAATTAAAACTACTATCTACCAACAGTCCTAAATATTTGTAACTATTAACAAATTCTATTTTGGCACATTGACATGATAATTTTCCCCTGTGCAAGCACTCATAGTCATGCCCTACAATACCTATTTCTTCATAGCGTACATTCTTAGCTAGCCTGTTGTATGGAGAATGTAAATGCATACACATTGTTTTTTTCAAGTTCAATATTATGCCGTTATCATGTGCCCACTGGATAATCCTATCAAAGTCTTCCTGTATTTTATCGCAAGCTTCGTGTAAGTTTTTGGAAGCATACAATAGGCACATGTCATCGGCGTACATCTAGGTATCGCAGTGATGCACCACATTAACCACACTGTTTACCAATATAATGTACCCTACGGGGCCGTACACAGAACCGGTTGGTACACCGAGAGAGATGTGTTCTTCAGCGCCAGTCGTCCCACTCACCATAGTGCGAATAGTCCGATTTGATAAATAATTACGGAACCATTCATTTACAGGGCCCCGAATTCCACATTCCTCCATAGCCCCCAGAAGTACCTCATGGTCCAGAGTATCAAATGCCTTCTTATAGTCTATAAAAAGAGCCACCACCTGTTTACCATTATTAAAACTGTAGTTAATTGCTTCCGAAAACTTAGTTAACGTAGTACTAGTACTCCGTCC
Organism: Parnassius smintheus behrii; assembly: GCA_036936625.1. Lineage (NCBI taxonomy): Eukaryota > Metazoa > Arthropoda > Insecta > Lepidoptera > Papilionidae > Parnassius > Parnassius smintheus. Next base: position 54,624,731 of record JAUPFT010000010.1, read on the forward strand.
TCTCCTGAAACCGTGTTGACATTCAGTAATAATGTTAAATTTCTCTAAGAATCTACCCACTCTTTGTATGACTATCTTTTCTACAATTTTATTTATTACTGGAAGAATAGCTATTGGCCTGTAATTTGTGTATTCATAATGGCTGCCACCTTTAAAAATAGGTCTTATTATTAATTTTTTTAATTCATCTGGATAAATACTTTTTTTTATACATAAATTGACAAACTTTGCGAAAATTGGACTTATTTCATTTTTTATATACTTCTAATCCTTAACTCTAATTTTATCTACCCCTGGTGACTTTCGTTCTGACAACTTATTTATAATTTCTTTTATTTCCGACGAGTTTACTTTTACAAACCTGAAAGATACTTCGCTCGATTTAACATAACTATTTCTATTTAGGAAATTAGTGTTACATCTATGTTTTATGCATTCTATTTTTTTTGTGAAGGTTTTTGAAAATTCACTACATATATTGTATATATTATCTATTTTACCGAGATATTTCAAGATAACGCTATCTAGATTAGGTTTAGAGCGTCCTATCCACGTATTGATATTTTCCCATATTTTTCTAAAATCCCCGTTACAATCATTTATTTCCTTTTGTCTATACCTATTCTTAGCACTATTAATTAATTTATTCACCTTATTCCTAAATGAAGTGTACTCTAACCTTTTGGTCATATTGTTAGGCGATGCTTTCCACTCCCGAAATAGCATATCACGCTTTAATAATTTATCATATATTTCTTTATTAACCCATGGCTGACTAATTCTGTTATTCTTCAAAGTTATTTTAATTTTACTTTCCTCATAAATCTTAGAGAATGTAGAACATATTGATTCATATATAGACAAAAATTGTGACCAATCCGTTAATCTTAATTTTTCCTTAACTAACTTATTATCTATTACAAATTTGTATTTACATACTTCGTTATAGTTATTGCACACTGTATGCTTACGGTCAATATTAAGGGTAATACCTACTGCACTGTGATCTGAGATGTTGCACTCGAGTATAAATGAAGCTGTCGGCCCGCAGCCGGAGCGCGTCGTCCGTACCCATACATGGTCGACGCAGCTCTGGTCGAGTCGGCCGTCGACGATCGCCTCGCGCGTTATCTCCCTCGCTGGTATAGCACACATGAGGCCGCTTTCACACAGGGTGCTTTTATAACGGTCAATTGTCGGGTTTATTTTATTTCTTGAGATATCTATATTTGTGTCTCCTATTATGATTAGATCATCCTGTGACGGTATCTTCCTTATTAATATTCCTAGTTGATCTATAGATTGCTTTTTGTTTTTACTCGGTGGTCTGTAACATGCTATAAGATGTAAAGTTCTTGTTGTCGTAATTATTCGTCCATATACAGTTTCCAACGCAGTTGTATTTCCTACTTCCATTTCAATATTCAGTCCTTCCTTTCAGTAGATAAGTATTCCTCCTCCTCTTTTCACTTCTCTGGTATTCGCATAGCTATTATATCCTTGAATCTCATAAAAGGGTAATTCTTCTTTCTTTATGTTTACTTCTGTTAAGATTATAATATTTATAGAGCATAAAGTTTGTTGTAATAGTACTGTTAACTCATTAAAATGTTTTCTTAAAGATCTAATATTTAGGTGTAAAATATGTATTTTATTATAGTCTGTGCCCCATTGTTTACTCAAAGTAATAATATTTTTAAATCTATTAAATTTTATATCTGTGATGCTTTCATTAATATTTTAGAATTTTAAGGTTAACAAAAAACCACGTAGTGTATCCACATTACGCTAGTTACATATTTATGCTTTAAGATTTTGTATATCTTTCTCACATGAAATCCTGTGTATTTTAGTTTCATTTTCTTTTTTAACTAATATATTAGAATTCTGTATCCATATGTATTTATAAATTGCTTTTAGTTCATTCTTTGAGGTCCAAAATAATTGTCGCTTGTATTTAGGTAGGTCCTCATTAATATAAATCGAACTTTTGGAATTATTACCATATACGTTCATTCGTTAATATCGTTTTGCGAAGACTGAGCCATTTATCACGCGCCGATCTCGACCGAAGAGTAACTATAACTGGTTGCGGCTTTATTTTTTCTGGTTTTGGTCTTCCTACCCTCTTTACGTCGACAATATCAGCCTTGCACAAGTTATATTTTTCCGCTATAACATTCACGACCTCAAAAATTTGTTCATTATTTTGCCTCTCCAGACCAGCAATTTCTATGTTATTTTCCTTCTCCCTCTGCTCTATTTCCAAGATCCTTTCCTCCATTGCTTTGTTACATTTTTCCAGATATGTATTTTTATTCTCCAAATTTTTGATTTTTCTCTCAGCTTCCTCTTTGAATTCAATAATCGATTGGTACTGCTCAGCGTAGAAGTCTACTGTATCCTTGAGTTCTTCAATGCTCCTTTCCATTTTATAGATAATCTCTAACTTTTTGTTTACCTCACCTAGCAACATTTCCATTGATGTCTTACTGAGATCAACATCAATCATGGGCTTGCTAATTCTTTCAGGGCTTTCGTTCTTTTGGCATTCTTCACAAATTTCTTTCTGCATATGCTTCTTAAGGTTTCGAACACATTTTTTGTGAAATACAGACTCACAAGAACCCTTACACTTGATCACTTCATCCTTTGATAAGGACACATACTGTTTACATTTTTTACACTGTACCATTTTAGAGTATTTATAATAGTTAAACAATTTTTTTTTGTATTGCACCGATATGATTTTAAAAGTCCATATAATGTAGGTATTCTATGCACGTCCGCGCGCCGAGCGTATAAACTGCGGACTATAATTGTGCGATTGGATCACCAGTTTTCATCGGAGCATCAAGGTCGTTGTAGACGGTGCAAGCTCCAATTGCAAGCCAATTAATGCTGGTGTTCCACAGGGCTGCGTGCTATCGCCAACGCTGTTTCCTCTGCATATCAATGATATATTGCATACCCGTAACATTGCAGATGACAGCACTGGTGATGTTCTTTACACCGGCCGAGCCAATATTTTTCGGGAAAACGTCTCCGAGTGTCGGGACAAACTTGTGTCTGAAGTCGAGTCTTTGCTGAACAGATTCTCGGATTGGGGACGACTAAATCTAGTCCAGTTTAACCCCCAGAAGACACAAGTTTGCGCGTTAACCGCTAAAAAGAACCCCTTTGTCGTATCCCCTCAGTTTCAAGGCACTCCCCTTGTTGCCTCAGCCAGTATCGGAATCCTCGGCGTCGACATATCGAGTGACGTGCAGTTTCGTGGTCACCTGGAAGGGAAGGTCAAATTGGCCTCTAAAAAGCTTGGCGTGCTCAGCAGAGCGGGACAGTATTTCATGCCGGCACATGGAATACTGTTCCCATCTCTGGGCTGGGGCTCCCCAGTACCAGCTCCTTCTACTTGACCGCATCCAGCGCAGAGCGGCTCGAATCGTCGACGACCGAGTGCTTTCCGATCGGCTCGATTCACTGGCGCTGCGAAGAGATGTTGCATCTCTTTGCAAATTTTATCGCATCTATCACGGGGAGTGCTCTGAGGAATTGTTCGGATTAATCCCAGCCGCCAAATTTCGTGAACGCACTACACGGCAAACGTCCCGATACCATCCACACCATCTGGATGCTTGGCGGTCCACCACTGTACGTTTCACAAGGAGTTTTCTTCCACGTACAACCTCTACGTGGAATAGTTTACCACCGGCGATTTTTCCGGACCGATACGACCTGGGGACCTTCAAGAAAAGAGCTTACTCCTTTCTAAAGGACCGGCAACGCACCCGCAATTCTCCTGGTGTTGCGGTTGATCATGGGCGGCGGTAGTCACTTAACATCAGGTTAGCCGCATGCTCGTTTGCCCCTTCTTCTATAAAAAAAAATGAACACAATCTATAGAAAAAAACTTCTTCAAAATAAAAATAGTGACTTGGAATGCTTTGAGCATTGACATGACATATATTAAGCAAGTTTTTACAAGGAGTAAATAAATTGATTAGCTCATCGCGGAGGGAGGGCATACTATCACTACCATCACAGGACTTGAACGAGATATCTGAATCATGGGCAGAATAAAAAGATTCATCATCCGACATATCTAACATTAATAATAGAGATATAAGAATAATAAATTTTAAATAAATAAAAAAATATAATATAATAATATGTTATTAAATAATATAATAATATGTTATTATTGTTAGACTAACTACAAAATACGACTCAATACATATTATACATCACCCAACAGTTGACTGATTGCAAAGGAATATCTAAAGCTTACAATGATAATAAGAATTAAAAAAAGCAATTAACACTAACCTATTGATCAAAGCATAATAAGACAAAAGTTTACTGTTAGTTAATCACTAAGTTAGTCACTTAATTAACAAGATAACTTAATGGATACTATTTGACAACAAAATTCACCAAAACAAACAGTAATGCAAAAAGAACATATTTTTAACGGTGTGATACAAAAGAACTTAAATTTTGCTAACATAGCAGCAAGAAGGTACCACACAAAAACAAAAAAAAACAAAGGAATACGATTAAGTTTCGAAATACAAGATCAATAATGTACAATTAGTTTTCAGACACAGCTTATTCTATTCTTTATACAAAAGCTTTCTCCATAAACATAGTAATTATATACTCTTTGTGTCGAACTGTCACTATTAGATTATCCGCTGTATGTTTGTTTTATAATCAAGCAAATAATGTAAATAATACAATTACCGTCAACAAATGATAACAAACAATGACAACAAACAATGGAAAACCAAACAAACAAAAAAAATACAATAAAAAGAACTTAAGAATTAAAGATAGAATACAAACTGCCGATTACAGAGGAATTATTTTTTGGGCACAACACGACGTGTCTTCTTGATTTCTACACTTTGAACCGCTGGGATGACTTGTCTACGCCTGGCCCCACCTTGCTGAGAACTGGTTTCTAATGGGCTTTTCTGCGCAGTGACGGAAGGAGAATTAGGCTTGGGTTATTTACTAAGAAGGATATCAAACTCTTCCTCAGTGGAAATTTTTATGCGGCTACTATCAAGGAGCCTAATGTTTATGGTCCCATCAAGAGTCCAAACCTTCTTCATGCCAAAATATCGGCGTGCCTTCTTATATGTACCCTGTCCCATTTTAGTGAGAAGCTCCGATACTGTGTATGGTGTATTCTTTAATTTTGCCTTAGATCTTCAGACTTCAGATTTAGTATCATAACTTTGGAAATGAACAAGTACAGCTCTTGTCCGATCACTGCCCGGAGCTCCCAATCGATGACAGCGCTTCAAGGAAGAGTTGTTTATATGTGAAAGGCCCAATTTATTATGAACAATTTCAAGTACCTCCTGTTTTACATTTAATCCAGACTCTTCAGGAATACCATTAAAAAGTAGTACCTTACGCCTTTGTCGCATATTTATTTCATCAACTGCATTAGTACACCTCCGAAATTGTTGCTGCAGAAGACTAAACCTGTTGCTCACTAAGTCTTTAAAAGCATAAAATTCCTCACTTAGCTGAACCAAGGTTGGATTTGATGGGACTAAAGCAGCTTTTAAGCGTTTCTCAAACTCTGACATCTTTTGCATCCAATCAACTTCAAGTTCCTTCTGCACCAGATCAACCTTGGTGACATTTGCCATCATGCGTTAATCACTTTAAATGTATAAATATAGTTACTCCCTTGTAAGGTAAATGGAGCTGTAGGGTGATGCAAGTAAGTTCTTAAATCTTCTTTAAACACATATGTTTATAATAACAATGTAAACAAAAATGCGTTAAGTCACTGATTTGAAAGTAATTGAACTTAAATTAGATATTAAACTATTTTTATTTGAGTAAATAAAACGGAGCTAACTCAACTGTTGACTTTTACACACCTACCCACCAAAAAAAGTTCAATATGATTGTTAAACACGATTTTATGCGACAAAAGGTCGGTTCTTGATTTTTAAGCGCTAGTAGAACATACCTACGCGCTTTGCGCTTAAGGCATACAATATTTCACTTGGTTATTTCGTTTTACTTCATCATCATCATTATCATTACAGCCCTTAACAAGTCCACTACTGAATATAGGCCTGTCCCCAGGAATGCCACAAAGCACGGTCTTGAGTCGTCTGCACCCATAGTCTTACCAGATCTTCACTCTATCTAGAGGGGAGATGCCCTACACTTCTCATGCCAGTAGGAGGCTGCCACTACAGAAACTTTCGAGCAAACATAGCAAAAGATAATGATCAAGTACTAAGTACATATAATATCTGTTAATATTTTCAAAACTTTATAATAAAAAATCATCTATGAAAAACTCTATGGAGAATATGAACACCAATAAATAAACTGTCAGTCGTAGGACTGCACGTCAGAAGTGAAATCTTTAAGTTTCACAAACTTCCAACGAAAAAAAAAATTTACATGTTTTGTTGGTAGTTAAAAAATATTTTTTTGGAAATATTTCCATTAGATTTTTTAATTATAGTATTAATAAAGTAATAATATTTTTTTTATTGTTTTATGCGATTTGTAGTGATATTTGAAGTAAACCATTTGTCATGTCTAGTGCCATTAAAATATACATACTAACTTTTGTGAGGAGAATATGGTAGCTGTATTTGTGCTGATAATATTTAACAAATTGGTAGTGTTTTTTTACAAAATAACATAATTATTAAATAATAACTAAAGTACTTTTTATTCTAATTATTGTCACTAAAAGACAGGTAATTTTTTTGCAATTAAATGGCAGATTTTATTTTGTAGTGTTTGGTTGATTCTCCAAGGTGGCAAAACATAATGTGTGAATATTATATATACATATTGTATTGGTTTAATGATTTCTTAAATTTACGCGAACACTACAAATTGAATAAAACTACTATTTACGGATTTTATCGCGTTTAATTACTTTAATTTATTTTTATTATTATCCCGACGTTTCGGGTGCTTTACAGTACCCATGGTCACGGGGGGACTGAGATGTTTAACATCCCAATGTCATAGTTAGTCCGGCTACCTTCAGTTTTTTTAATATTAATTTTTGGTCCGATTTACGCAAAACGAGCTTATAGTATCATGAAGTCTTGCAGTGGTATGCTTGGGTTTGGGTTTAATTTTGTTAAATATAGGATCCCAAGCAGATGGTAGCACCCAACCATCTTCTCTTTATCCACGGAAGCTAACTGTGAAGGATGATGGTGAGATTCACCATTTAGATATCGGTTGGTATGGGTCTTTTTCCTATACACAGTGTGACCAATAGTGTTGTCAGGATTTCGGATGACTAAAACATCTAGGAAGGCTAAAGAATTATTTGCCTCTAACTCCATTGTGAATTGTATTTTTGAGTTTATGGAGTTAAGGTGGTCTAAAAATGCAGTTACTTTGTCAGATGGTAAAATTGTGAAAGTGTCGTCTACGTACCGCTTGTAGAACATTGGATTTACAGGAGCAGTAAGAAGGGCTTTCTCCTCAAAGTCCTCCATGAATATGTCGGCGACTATGGGAGACACAGGTAAGCCCATCGCCACACCATCTACTTGCTTGTAGAACTCCTCCTTCCACAATAGATAGCCAGATGTGAGGCAATGTTCAAGTAGTATTGCATATTCTTGGGGCATGTTATTTTCCTCTAGCTTCCTAGTTACAATTGAGATGCAGTCCACAATAGGTCGGCATGTAAATAGTGACTGAACATCAAAACTGACCATAGTTTCATTGTTAGCGAGATGTAGGTCTTTTATCTCACTCACAAAATGGTACGAATCCTTTGTGTGTGCTCTGGTATGTCCTCTCAGTGGTGATAGTATTTTTGCGAAGTATTGTGCCAGCTTATAAGTTGGTGAATCGATCTAGCTCACTATGGGACGTAGTGGAGCGTTTGGTTTGTGTATCTTCGGTAACCCATACAACCTCGGTGGCTTGGCACATGATGGTATTAGCGAATTCACGTCGAGATTTAATTTTTCGGAGTATTTCTTTATTAAATCGCTAGTTGTTTTAAGCGTGTTAGTTGTAGGGTCTGTTTTGACCTTTTTATATGTACTTTCGTCCGATAAAGTTGTATTTTAAAATTATATTCCGACGCGTCCATTACTACCGTAGCATTTCCTTTATCCGCGCGGAGAATCGTGAGTTCTGGTCTGTTCCGTAAGTTATTTAGCGCTGTAAATTTGTCTTTGGGAAGGTTTGGTTTCGGCACTGAACTACGACGTAACAAGGACGAAATATCTTGACGTATGGCCTCCAAATCTTCCTTACCGATATTATTCTTAAACAGACAATCCTCTACACTGCAGATAATTTAAATAATAATAATAAAAATAAATTAAAGTAATTAAACGCGATAAAATCCGTAAATAGTAGTTTTATTCAATTGTATTGGTTTGTTATTTCTTTTGAAAAAACAACTTTTTTGGCTTATAAGTAATGTTACGCGCCTAAGTTAACGTCTGGTACTTGGTACTAGGGCCATCTAGTGTCCGGATCCAGAGCGAGGAGGGCTTCCTAGAAAATGTCATTCTTGACCTTTCCACCAACAGCGCCATCTAGTATCGAACAGAAGAATTAAGCTTTTTAGAAGCCCCACACTCGAACTTTCTGCACTTGGTCGTTCGGCGCCCGTATTTACTGTAATATTCTGGATGTTTCGGTAGAAAAGGTGTTTTAAAGCCGCTGCAACCCACGATCGGGGCAGTATTGAATTTGGCGAGACAAGCAAAGCTTCGAAGCGAAATAAAGTGAATCAGTGTGATTAATTATAAGTGTTTTTTTAAGTTTTAATTGGTGTTCGGTAATAAAAGTGTAAATTTTGGTAATTCAATCGGCAGTTTTTATTTTCACGAATTTCAAGCTCGTAACAATTGGTGTCAGAAGTGGGATGAAATCATGCCGATTTTACGTAAGGAGGAAACGGAGGTTGTCTGTACCCGAAGTCAACGCCATCAGGAGACGACCAAAGAAGATTTGGTGGTGCAACGTCACAGATGTTGGAGTGTTAGCCACCGGCTGCAGGCCCGTCAGTAGCTCCTGCATCTGCAGCACCTGACGTAGGTGCTATGATGGTGATGCTGCAAGAGCAGGCCCGTTGGTTGAAAGAGAAGCAGGTAGAACAGGCTCACCGACAGGAGGAACAGACTCGCCGATAGCAGGAACAGGTCCATCAGTTGGAAGAGCAGCTGCGGGGCGGACAGGATGAACAGGCACGCTGACAGGAGGAACAGGCCCGCCGACAGAAGGAACAGGACCGTCGGTTGGAAGAGCAGCTGCAGCGCGGACAGGAGGAACAGGCCCGTCAGTTGGAAGATTAGCAGGCAGAACAGGCTCGTCGGTCGGAAGAGTAGATGCTCCTCATGAAAGACCTTAACGCTATCTTTGGGAAAGAGATAAGGGATGTGAAGGATAAGGTTGCTCAACATGACAACCGTCTGTAAAGGAAGCTAAAACACAAATCGACCAAGTGAACAATCGGGTTAACAACGTGATGGCTGACGTGAAGAAAACGCTGGAGGACCTCAAATTGGGCGATGGAACTACAGCTCCCTTAGTAGCTACTACACCTTCGCTACGTGGGTTCAAAGTGCCACCGTTCGACGGAACTTCTTCCTGGTCAGCGTTACGAAGTTATGAAGGAGAATGGCTAAAATAAAAGTCAGGCCATGGCTGCTCTCACACTAGGCCTGCACGACCAGGCCTTAACTTTTCTGGAAGCTTTCGGTAAGGAAGTGACTTAGGAGCAGCTTCTTGATGCATTGGAGGCGAGATATGGTGACGCTCACCTGGAACATGTCTTTCGTGCGCAGCTTAAAGATCGCGTGCAGCGCATCAATGAAAACCTGCAGCAATGGGCTCTAGAGGTGGAAAAGCTGGTGCGAAAAGCATACCGGTCTGTACCTACGCTCATTGAAGGGAACCTGGTGCAGACATTCAAGCCCCAAGGATCTCGATCTCACAAGCTAATGATGGCAACAGCCTAATCATCAAGGGCGAGATCAATGGAATGCCGTGTAAACTGACCATAGACACTGGAGCCTCTCGCACGGTTGTCAGTTCCCAACTTATAAGACAGTTCCTTGGGAACTTCGCATACAACCGAGAACGCATTAATTTTGTAATAGCCAATGGTCAGCATATACCCGTCCGTGGAGAGAAGGAGATGGAGTTGAAGCTAGGCTACATAATCTACCTGCATAATGTCATCGTGGCTGATATAATGGACGACTGCATCCTGGGCCTAAACTTTATGAGGAATAATTGTTGTGAGATGGACGTTAAGTAAGATGTTTTGAATTGTGGACAGAAGGAACTTTTAATGGAAGGTGCGTTACCAGGGAAAGTGTACAGCATTAAGAAGATTATTCTTCCGCCGAGATCGGAAACGATTATGCTGTTTAGCCTTCCTCGGAACCCTGGGCAAGCTCACCATTGTGTACTTGTGGAAAGGGTAAACAATGACCTTCCATGTAAAGTAGCTCGAACCTTGGTCAGAACCACTGACATTTCAGGAGTACGTATGCTGAACCTTTGTAACCAGGAACAGATTATAGAAAAAGGGCTCACTGGTTGATACCTGTGAGGAAGTGGATTGGTTACGTCGGTGCCAGTATCTATCGAGTGGAACCCCCAGCAAGGGTGCACAAACGAGAGTGACCACACTTTTGGAAGACTGTCGTAGCGTTCTCTCCCCGAACAAAATGGTCAAGGCGAAGAAAATGTTACTCAAGTACGAAAGACTGGCTTAGTTCAACACAAAATAAACACAGGTGAAGAATTGCCTATCCGTCAGCGGCCAAGAAGATTGCCGGTAGCACGTGAAAAGGAAGTGGAAACCATGATTGAGGGAATGGTGAAGGATGGTGTTATTGAACCTTCTTCTAGTCCATGGTGTTCACTCGTGGTGCTGGTGAAGAAGAAGGATGGCAGCATGCGGTTTTGTGTTGACTACCGCCGTCTAAACGACGTTACGAAGAAGGACAGCTATCCCTTGCCAAGAATTGATGACACGCTGGACATGCTTAAAAGAGTAAAGTGGTTTAGCACGCTGGATCTAAAAAGCGGCTACTGGCAAGTTGAAATTGACCCTAAGGACAAGGAGAAAACTGCGTTCTCGACGGGAAAGGGTCTGTGGCAATTTAAAGTAATGCCGTTTGGATTGTGCAATGCTCCAGCAACGTTTGAAAGACTGATGGAGCTTGTACTTACCGGGCTAATTGGCGATGCCTGTCTGGTCTACTTGGATGACATCATCGTCGTGGGCCGTACGTTTGAGGAACACCTTCAAGAAATGGAACGCATGTTCATGAAGATTCAGAGTGCCAACCGCAAATTGAGTTCCAAGAAATGTTCACTATTCAAACGGCAAGTCAACTTTTATTTATCGTGGGTATTTAGTATGGGAAGAAGATATCCGCACGGATCCGGAGAAAATCGCCGCTGTCAAGGATTGGCCGGTTCTAAAAGACAAGAAGGTTAGAGCATTTGTGTTTGGCACTATAGGTCAGCCGATTGGGATGGGATGCGGTCTTTCTTTGCATCCTACCCTTGGGGGCAGGTTTGCTTCTCGCCGGATGATCCCAACGTTGCTGCGAATTCTGTTGCTGATGTGGTACTTCAGGGTATGGAACTTTTTATTCCTTCCTCTTTGGTGCCCATTGGAGGCAAATCTCAGCCATGGTTTGGTCGCTCTTGTAAAATAGCATCATGCTATAAGCAGGAGTGCTACCAAGCCTGGGCTGATGCATCAGCGTCCCGGGATGTAAACACCAGCACTCTAAAAAAGTATAATTCCGCCTCTAGGTCCTTCAAAAGAGTCATTGCCAAGGCAAAGTCAGAGCACATAGGCAGAATTGGCGAGAAACTAGTTCGCGTTCCTTCTGGAACCCGTGCATTCTGGTCTCTCGCCAAAGCTGTCCAGGGGAATTTCTGTCAGCCATCTCCTCCATCTCTGCACAGGGAGGACGACTCACTGGCCCATACCGCAAAGGAGAAAGCCGATCTTCTAGGCTCTTTCTTTGCGTCTAACTCGACTCTCGATGACGGGGGGAGTACGCCGCCGACCATCCCGCGGTTTGAGTGCTACATGCCGGAAGTGCACTTCACACAGCGCTCGGTTCGCAAAACACTCCTCTCCTTGGACATCCACAAGTCGAGTGGTCCTGACGGAATCCCCCCAATTATGCTGAGGATGTGTGCTCCAGAGTTGGCACCGGTTTTAACGCGTCTTTTCCGGTACTCCTACTCCCTAGGTGTAGTCCCAAAATCATGGAAGACGGCTTACGTCCACCCGATCTTTAAAAAAGGCGTACCGCTCTGACCCGTCCAACTACCGGCCAATCGCCATCACCTCCTTGTTCTCCAAAACAATGGAGTCCATTGTAAACTGCCAGCTCAGGAGGTACCTTGAAGATCACCAGCTGATTAGTGACCGCCAATACGATTTTCGCCATGATCGGTCAGCTGGTGATCTGGTCTACCTAACTCACAGATGGACGGAGGCAGTAGAGTTCAAGGGGAGGCATTGGCCGTTAGTTTGGACATTGCGAAGGCCTTCGATCGGGTTTGGCACAAAGCGCTTCTTTCAAAGCTCCCTTCCTATGGGCTTCCCGAGAAATTGTGCGATTGGATCACCAGCTTTCATCGGAGCATCAAGGTCGTTGTAGACGGTGCAAGCTCCGATTGCAAGCCAATTAATGCTGGTGTTCCACAGGGCTTCGTGCTATTGCCAACGCTGTTTCTTCTGCATATCAATGATATGTTGCATACCCGTAACATTCATTGTTATGCAGATGACAGCACTAGTGACGTTCTTTACACCGGCTGAGCCAATATTTCTCGGAAAAACGTCTCCGAGTGCCGGGACAAACTTGTGTCTGAAGTCGGGTCTTTGCTCATCAGAGTCTCGGATTGGGGATGACTAAATCTAGTCCAGTTTAATCCCCAGAAGACACAAGTTTGCGCGTTAACCGCTAAAAAAGAACCCCTTTGTCGTATCCCCTCAGTTTCAAGGCACTCCCCTTGTTGACTCAGCCAGTAGCGGAACCCTCGGCGTCGACTCCTATCGACTTTGGCAACACATATCGATTTTATTTGACATATCGAGTGACGTGCAGTTTCGTGGTAACTTGGAAGGGAAGGCCAAATTGGCCTCTTAAAAGCTTGGCGTGCTCAGCAGAGCGGGACAGTATTTCATGCCGGCACACCGCCTGTAACTTTACAAGGCGCAGGTTCGGCCGCACATGGAATACTGTTCCCATCTCTGGGCTGGGGCTACCCAGTACCAGCTCCTTCCACTTGACCGCATCCAGCGCAGAGCGGCTCGAATCGTCGACGACCGAGTGCTTTCCGTACCCCGAGCACGAATAATAAGCAATTGCGTCATGAATTCGTATAGAGTCAACTATGCGAAAACCAAAACCAAACTGTGGCTATAGTCGTCGGCAGCACGAACGCTTATCTCTTATTCACGTGTACTCGATACAATAATGTAACTATATGTAAACAAACCTTAGACCACAATATTAAAACGAACGAATGAAAATGAATGACACGTTTAGAAATTGCTACTATTGTATTTGTTAAGTCTTTTATTGTACGTAAAAATAAGAAAACATAATGAAACTTATTAATAATCATGTGTTAATTAACGTAAAACACTTATTAAACAAGTTCACTATTTCTGTAATTATTTAAGTAGGATAATTTTTTATGTTTCTTATTATGTATTTTGAGTTGTGGTTTCCGAATGCGGCCATTTTAAGATTAAGTTTAAACACTTGACTCTTGCGGCGCTCTAGTTTTTCATATTGTGCTTCATACTAGTTTGTGACTGCGCTTCGTGTTGTCGTAGAAATTTTTTGTATTTGTATTTAGTATTTTTGGCTGAATTTCTTTACAATGTCAAGAACTAGCCCCACACAATTTACAATAATGGTAGAGTTCATGGAAAAGTAAGTAACTGATTGATACACAACAACAATAATTATATATTGATGACTGTTTAAGTAATGAATATTATGTTTATTTCTAAGGAATGGTGACTTATCTAAACCTCAAAATTTACCGCACGGGCGACTGTGGTGTATTAGGAAGTGGAAGGAGTTAAGCGATTTGCTTAACAGCCAAGGAATTGGAGAGTCTCGAAGTGAAGAAAAGTGGCGAAAAGTAAGTTCTAGTTTCATTGTTCCTAAACCTTCATTACAAATCAAGAGCGCTTACCTACATAGAGTTTTAAAAGCAAGGCTGATTTTGTGTAGTCAAAATTTTAAGTTAATTATCGTTTTATTTGCTTTGCTAAAGGTGTGGATTGATTTAAAAAACAACACGAAGAGGAAGTGGGCCAAAATTAATAAAACTGCTCATGTTACTGGTGGTGGGCCTGCCTTAAAAATGTGTCTCACAGATTTGGAGAATAGGGTACTGTCGATAATGGGTGTCGAAGCAGCAACTGGGATGGCCATAGCTGAAGTTGGTTTTAGCACGGTTTGTTAAAATTTTATCATGAAATCAATATCAAACTAAAAAGGCGCTCATATAAGTTACGAACCCCAATTCTGAATTACCTTGCTGACTTTTTTAGAATATATATTCATCATCACTATTCTAGTTTAGCAAACCTTTCATACTTACATAAATAGAACATTATTAGAAATCAAAAACTTTAATTTTACGATTTAATATCATAATAACATGATGAATTCTTTTACTATGAAAATATGACATACAGAAACTAATTTATATAAATGTAAATAACTAGAATAAGGCTAATAACCTATATTATTTTGCAGGTAGAAGAATCTGAAAAAGTAAGCAAAACTGTTTTTATACCTGTGGAGCCAGTAAATACAGAGGATATAATAATTGTACCAAATGAAGTTTCTGCTACTGGTAAGTCTTCAACTACTCATATATATAAAAAATTTAATGACTAATATGAATTATTTGTAATTATTATTTATTTTGATTTTCAAATAACCAGGACCCATGTTGCCACATGTAGCTTTATATAGCATTACATATTTTACATTACATATTTTATACGTGGTAGAGCCATGCTGCAGTTATACCTATTAGTAGTATAGTTGTAGCACGAATGGTTCGGCTTGACCGGAGAAAGAGCTTAATGCTGCTGTGTTTTGTATGGTGAATGTAGAGAACCGGAGACCCTTTTTACTGAAAACGGGACATTCCATCTTAGTCCTCACTGATGACAACGCATCTGCATTTTGATTCGTTATCGAGGATAGATGTCGATGTCTATGGGCCACAGCAACCACTTACCATCAGGTGGATTGTGTGCTCGTTTGTCACCCTATTCTATAAAAAAATATAATTTTTTGTATTATCAGCATGAGTCCTGGTTATTTGTAAATTAAATAAATAATAATCAGTAGTAATAACTATTAACATTTTATTAATTTACACTACTATATTATATTATTAATTAATATGTGATAGAGCTACGCTGCAGTTATATTATGGTTGTAGTACGAATAGGTTGGCTCGACCGGGGAAAGACCACACTCACAGAATACCAGCGTAAAATCTGCTGTGTTTCATATGGGCCACAGCATCAACTTACAATCTAGTGGACTGTGTGCTCGTTTGTCACCCTTATTATATAAAAAATCTTTTAACTTACAAATACTTATTTTTAACTATATGAAAAGTAAATAATTGTAAAATAAATGAAGATAATTCTGTAAGAAGTTCAAGTTTTCAATTGGTTTTTTCAGATGATGAGGACTGGAATACTCCTGGCTGCAGCAAGGATCCAGTAGTTATACCTCCAAGCAATCACAGATACCTCACACCAACCCGATCCCCAACATCTCCGCAATCTGCCACACAGCCGAAATCTCCCCCCCCAGTTGCCCCCCAGGCAACCCACCCCACAACCTCCACTTCAGCGCCGCCAATCCAAGAAGAAACAACTTAAGTCATTAGAGGAATATTTCTTTTTGTGTGAGGAGAATATAAGAAGTGATAACAGAGAGAGAGAAAAGATGTTTGTAGAGTTAGAACAAGAGAGGATTCGACAGAGAGATATCGAGCTCCATCAGCGTGATAGTGAGCTACAGTTGCAAGCTCAGTGGCTGGAATTTATGCGGGGAGCATTAGATATTTTACAAAAATATTTGGATGATAGAAAATGAATGAATGAGAGTTTTAATTTAGACTTTTTAATAGAATAATGGTGATAAATGAGCACACAGTCCATCTGATGGAAGTGGATCATGTGACCCATAAATAACTACATTTATTTTAGATTAAAAATCAAAATGCAGCTGAGATGTCTGAGGACGCTTGTGAGCTAATATGGAATGCCTCGTTTAAAGTAAACTCACCATATGCATTAAGCTACTTGGCAATATACCGTGAGGACCGTAATATAATATAATTTAAGTTTTTAGTTTTAGTTTTTTATGGTAATACATATTGCATATAAATAAGAATTAATTGTGATTTTTGTAGTATTAATGTACCTATTTAGTAATGTAATGATATATATGTTTATTAAAATATCTCATTGAAATTGTTAATGTATTTTTTATTCAAACTTAATATTAATACCGATAAAAATAAATAACACTTAAAATCTAAAATCGTAATAACAAAACAATTCAAAGCGTTTTTCAAACTAAATAGATATACAACATAACATGGAATCAAATTCAATAGAAATAGACGTTTTTCTGTTCAATACATATTAAGAGTACCTACTTATTGAAAGTCACTTTTATGTTTAATTTACCACTGGTTCGGAAAATACGATGAGTTATAGCGCTGAGGGCCTCGGGTTCAAATCCCGCACGGAACAAGTATGTGTATGGCCTAAAAGTAATTGTCCCGGCTCTGGGTGTTTGTCCTTGTGCAATTTATGTTTGTAAAATGCCTCCACGATACAGGAGAAAATCCTAGTGAGGGGTAACGTTTTTTTAAAATAAAGAAGTAAAGTAAAAAAATATTAGCAACAAAATCCAAGGTAAATTAAAAAAAAATGTTTACAGTGAATTATTATATAATATAATTAACTATACAAATCATATTAGAAATGGCTTGGTAGCGACTACCTCATTCCCAGGGGTAATTAGCATCCATTATTTCCTTAATATTATAATAACTATTTTTATATAATACATGCTTAAAAAAATAAAAAAATAAATTTAATAAATTTAAAAAATAAATAAATAATAAATTTTGTGAAGTTGTCAGTGGACGAAATTTTGTTAAAAAATTAATGTAAATTAAGAAAAAAGTAATAAATAAATCATTATTATTAATATATAAAATTCAATTTGGGCATATGCACATATTACATATGTATAGAAGAACTACGCTGCAGTAAGTCTACCTACAAGAATTCTTCTCATAGCACGGCCTCTTATTAAATCACTCTGACTACTATCACTTCTAATACATAAAGTGGGTTGATTTACGTTTTCAGTTAAATTGTTATCATATACATCTGCCTCTGGGTCAGGTACGCCAAATTGCATAGCTATGTTATGTAGTACACAACAAGCTATAATTATTTTGGCGCATTTTTCTGGTTTGTAATGCAGAGTGCGATCCTTGTTTACACATCTCCACCTATTTTTCAATCTTCCAAAGGTATTTTCTATAACCACTCTCGCTTTCCCGTGAAGTAAGGTATAATTAATTAGCTTCAGGGCTTCCCTCTACAGCATCAGGAATGGGTGTCATTAACCATGGCCTTTGTGGATATCCAGAATCACCTGCACCAATTATGAAAATGTATTATTTATATTATAAAAAGGATGATATTCATTATAAAAAGTATTAAAAATAATTATAAAAATTAAATTGGAAAACTAAAAAGGACATTTAATTTACTTGTAAAAAGCATTTTTTGAAGCTAACATAATAACACAACTTACCAAGTAGCCATACTTGTTCATTGTTAAGATGTAATTCTTGCATATACTGGTTTACTAGGCTATTATCCCAAATAAAAGCATCATGGGTGGCACCTCCATATTTTGCATTCACATTTAAAATGCGGCATTCACTGTCACAAACCTACAAATAATTTTTTTGTTAGTTTTCAAATAATAACATAAAATATCAATGTACTTAATTTAATACTTAGTTCAAAATTCATTACCATAATCATTATCATTACAGCCTATTAATGTCATAGTTACGGCGTACCTAGTTGCCCGCAAATGGATTGGCAACCGCAGTTTTTTCATTAATTAATTATTATGAAAGTGTTGTTACCCATCTCCTTCCCTCTGTTGCCTCTTACGACTAGAGAAACGGAAGATATGGGGTAGTGGATATTCCCATATCGCCACTACTCATTAGATTACAAGCTACATGGAGTACCTTCAAATTAAACTTACAACTTGTACATTAAGGGAATGAAAATGCTTTCTGCAATAAAATAAGTGTTCAATTTCTTTTTGTGGTGTAAATATGCGGAAATGTGATCCATCTATGCAGCCAATGACACCCGGTATCTTATATGTAGTCAAAAATCTGTGAAAAATAATTATTTTTTTAATTTAATTCGACTAGAGAATTTAACAAAGTTAAAAACACAACATTTTAAGTTTGTAAGTACTTTTGCTTAATGACGTCTCTCTCAGCCCTTGAAGTGGGGAACTTGATAAAATTGTTGCATATTATTTGGCTGTTAAGTGCCTCCGTAACTTGAGAAACACATTTGCTAACACTTGTTTGGCCTAAATGTTTACCCATACCAACTAAACGTTGATATGAGCCCGTTGCGTAAAATGATAAAGCACAAAGAACCTAAAACATAAATGAAATAAATAATACATTTTAGGTCACAGAATAACTACGACAGGTACATAAACTTTGAGCATTGTTTTATACCTTAAGCTCTAAACTTATTCTTTTACTATCTCTCAAGTTTGTTTTAGAGCGAAGTTCTTGACAAAGGTATTTAAATGCATTTTTACTCAATCTATATCTTTTTTTAAACTCCAATTCAGAAATATCCATAGGGTCTTCAGTTCGTCGAAGAAAAACGCGTTGTGTAACACCACTGGAATTATTTAGATATATTTCATTTAAACTGCTATAAAAAATATTACTAATACATTAAATAATTAATTTAAGGGAATTATATGTACCTTAATTCTCGTCTTTGCTTTCTTGCCTCGACTGCCAAACGCCACGCGAAATAATAAAAAGCCGTGGATCTCATTCTATTTCTTCTTAATAAAAACATTTTAAACTAAAATCAATGAAGGACTTAGAGAAATTTAAAAGTAAGACTTCACGATAGCGTTCTCACCGTAAAAATGTCGGTGAGAATGATTTCGTAGTTCTCTACAGTGTATAGACGATAACGTACGTCAAAAAAAGATTCGTGCTGCCGATTCCCATACATTTTGTGTCTTACTATACGTTAAACTATACGAAAGCGATACGTAACGTAGCGGTAGATGTTCGTGCTTCTAAATTTTAGTTCCAAATACGTCCACGGAGCGCTGTTCAAATTCCCATACAAAATTTAACTGAAACTAAACTGTGGCGTAAACTATACGATAGATCAAAATATTCGTGCTAGGGGTACTGATCCGCTCGATTCACTGGTGCTGCGAAGAGATGTTGCATCTCATTGCGTATTTTATCGCATCTATCACGGGGAGTGCTCTGAGGAATTGTTCGGATTAATCCCAGCCGCCAAATTTCGTGAACGCACCACATGGCAAATGTCCCGATACCATCCACACCATCTGGATGCTTGGCGGTCCACCACTGTACGTTTCACAAGGAGTTTTCTTCCACGTACAACCTCTCTGTTGAATAGTTTACCACCGGCGATTTTTCCAGACCGATACGACCTGGGGACTTTCAAGAAAAGAGCTTACTCCTTTGTAAAGGGCCGGCAATGCACCTGCAATTCCCCTGGTGTTGCGGTTGATCATGGACGGCGGTAGTCACTTAACATCAGGTGAGCCGCATGCTCGTTTGCCCCTTCTTCTATAAAAAAAAATTTGGGTTTGTGCTCATATTACCGGCGGTTTGTGAAGAACTTTGCAGATATAGTCAGACCTCTGCATAAGCTAAACGAGGAGAAGCGACATTTCTGCTGGGACGAAAGTTGCAATATCACATTCCAGGAACTCAAGTACCGTCTGTGCAAAACACCTATTTTGGGATACCCTGATGCAAGCCAAAAAATTTATAGTTGACACAGACGCAAGTGATATTGGACTTGGCGGTGTGTTGTCTCAACGGAATGGTGACCAAGAGGTCGTGATAGCGTACTTCAGCAAGTCGTTGTCAAAACCGGAAAGGAACTATTGTGTCACAAGACGCGAATTGCTAGCTGTGGTAAAGTCGTTGCAGCATTTTGGCAAATATCTTCTGCGGCGAAAATTTCACTTAAGAACTAACCATGCTGCACTAAAATGGCTATTGCAGATTAAAAATCCAGAAGGACAAGTTGCGATGTGGATTGAACTACTGCAGGAATACGACTTTGAGATCGAACATCGCAACGGGAAATCACACGGCAACGCAGGTGCATTGTCAAGAAGACCTTGTCCTGAACACTGCAAACATTGTACTAGGCAAGAGAGTAAGGAAGTGGTATCCGTGAGGATGCTCAGGACAGACCATCTCAGCAACGAGTGGAAGGACAGCTTACAACATGCACAGCTGGAAAATCCGGACATCAAGCCGATTCTGGAATGGATGAAGGCCAGTGCTCCCAAGCCCAAGTGGAGCGACGTCTCAGCGATGTGTTCGACCTCTAAAAGCTATTATGCCCAATGGGACAGCTTGCTACTACAGGATGGAGTTCTGTACCTTAAATGGGAAAATGCTCGGGGAGACAGCTGTCATTTGCAAATCATCATCATCATCATCATTACAGCCCTTCACAAGTCCACTGCTGAACATAGGTGTCCCCCAAGTAATGCTACAAAGCACGGTCCTGATCCAACTGCATCCATCGACTTCCTGCATGTCTTACCAGGTAGTCACTCCATCTAAACTTCGCCTACCAGTACGAGGCTGCCACTGGAGAACCCTTTTTCCACCAACGGTTGTCGGTTCTTCGAGCTATACCACTCTTATTATTTCGTACAATTATGACATTATGTCAATTCAACTTGAAAATAGTGAGGTTGTGTGTTATGCTGACGATACAGCCATATTATTCTATGGTAAATCTTGGTACGACGCATACCTTTCGGCCATCTCCGGGTTGCATAAATTACAAAAATGGTTAAATAACAACATCTTAACACTGAACACCTCAAAACGCAGTTAATTTGTTTTCATATAACTGCAGCGTCTGAACTGCCACCCTTACTTTTCAATAGCCTTAAGGTTCACAATAACAACTGTAGTTTTGGCTCCGTGAGCTCTCCAAATTGTAACTGTGACCAGATAAATAGGGTCAGCCCCATTATTTATTTATTTATTTATTTATTTAAAAAAAAGGTCTACCTACAATTGTTACAATTTAACATACTAAATCTAAATGTATGATAAAGTCTTATACTAATTGCACAATTACTTACAGGTAAACACCGCTAAACCATAATTAAAGTGTTAATTTACATATTATGTTAAGAAAAAAAAAAAAAAAAGAAAATTAATTAAAACATTTTAAAACAGAACATCAAAACAACCAGTGATTTAGATATTATGTGTAGTAAACATACAAAATAAAATTATATATTTGGGCATTATAATAGATGAAAATCTTAACTTTAAAAGTCATATATCGGCCATCAGCCAGTGTCCGTAAGCTGATACATACGATGAGACTATTGAGAGATTCTACTGATGGCAGCATTTTAAAGTCCGTCTACCTTGCACTATGTCAGTCCATACTTAGCTATTGTATACTGGCGTGGGGTTGCATATCCTCCTCTTCGTTGATAGTACTGGAAAGGGCCCAGAGGGCAGTTTTGAAGGTAGAAATGGGTAAACCAAAGCGATATCATACGTCAGATCTCTTTGGAGAAGCTCAAGTTTTAAGTGTCCGTAGATTGTATCTTCTGAGGTCCTTTACATTTATGCACAGGGAAGCTTCGAAACTGCCGGCGTTTAATACTTTAATAAATAAAATAGTGTTTAAGATCCCCACAACCTTAGTTACAACATCTTTCGCTCATCATGTCAGACTGTTCCTATTCCCTCGCATCTACAACAAATTAGTCAACTTATACGACTTAAAACGATCCCAACTTTATGAGGCTAAAATAAAAATGAGAAGACAATTATTGACTTGGGACTATGAGAAATCAGAAGAAATATTAGTGATCCTTAAATAGGTGTTGAAACGGTAGTGGACTGCACTGACGCACGCCCTGTCGTCCGATCCCAAGAATTTAATCGTAGGGCTACCTAACCACTCAGCTTATCCCCAATTGCAATCTCTCACCCTTTTACTTATATTTTTTAGAGAATTATGTAACAGGCATGCTAGCATACGCTCTCACACGCACACAAACACACACACACACACACACACACACACACACAAACACACACACACACACAAACACACACACACACACACACACACACACACACACACACACACACACTTACACACACACACACACACACACACACACACACACACACACACACACACACACACACACACACACACACACACACACACACACACACACACACAAACACACATTCATACAAATAGAATCTGTTATGTCTGTAATTTGTCATTTATTTTTAAGTCATTTTTGCTTTGCTGCGCATAATTGTTTTACGTTATTTCGACAAAGATTGGGAGTAAAGATTGGGAGTGTGTCGACGAGGGTCGCGTACCTGATACTCAGAATCACCAAACGGTATTCGCTGAAGGTCATTCAGGTTTACGCACCAACCTCGGCACACCCCGATGAGGAGGTGGAGGAAATGTATGAGGATATTTCCAGAGCCATACATTCCTCCAAAACCCACTACACGGTGTTGATGGGAGACTTCAACGCAAAACTAGGCACAAGAGAAAGCGGTGAGCTGAAGGTAGGGAAATTTGGAGTAGGGCAACGAAACCGAAGGGGCCAGCAGCTGGCCGTCTTTATGGAGAAAGAGGGACTCTTTATGATGAACTCTTTCTTCCAGAAGCGGCCCCACAGGAAGTGGACCTGGTCGAGCCCCGACGGTTCGAAAAAAATGAGATTGACTTCATTATGACGACCAGACGCCAACTGTTCAGTGATGTCTCAGTGATCGCAAGGGTGAAAACTGGCAGCGATCACCGAATGGTTAGAGGCACACTGAACCTAAACGTTAAGTTGGAGAGGTCTCGTCTAATGAAGTCAACGCTCCGTCCCCCTCGTGCTCTAATCCAGAATCCCGAAACCTTTCAGCTCGAGTTACGTAACCGCTTCCAGTGCCTAGAAGATTGCAATGCAGTGGACGATATGAACGACAAGCTCGTGGAAACTGTCCATGCGGTCGGAGCTAAGTTCTGCAAGACCCGCCGCAGAAGAACACAAAAACTCTCCGATCACACTCTTAATCTCATGGCTGTTAGACGGGAGATGAGGCTGCAATCGTCAACAGATTTGACAGCATACAGGCAACTGAACAGACAGATCTCCAAATGCATGCGGCGAGACTTACGCAACTTTAATACTTCTCGTATTAAAGAAGCGATCGAGCGGAACCAGGGCTCCAAAGTCTTTGCCAGAGATCTGTCTGCCAGAAAGAGCCAACTGTCAAAGCTGAAGACTGAGTGTGGCAACATCGTTTCCGGGACACCTGAGATTTTGAGTGAGATTGAGAGGTTCTATGGGCAGCTGTACACATCATCGTTGGAGCCACACGCAAGTGTGAGTAACGATCCAAGAGCAAGTCTTATCCGACACTATTCCGATGATATCCCGGACGTCAGTCTAAGCGAGATTAGAATGGCTCTCCAGCACCTTAAAAACGGCAGGGCCCCAGGCGAGGATGGAATTACAGCGGAGCTTCTGAAAGCGGGTGGAACACCGGTACTTGTAGTCCTTCAGAAGCTCTTCAATTCCGTCCTCCATGGTGGCACTACTCCAGAGGCGTGGAGCAGAAGTGCGGTGGTCTTGTTCTTTAAGAAAGGCGACAACGCTCTCTTAAAGAACTACAGACCGATTTCCCTTCTGAGCCGCGTCTACGTGCTGTTTTCGAGAGTCATTACGAATCGTCTCGCACGCAGACTTGACGACTTCCAGCCTCCCGAACAAGCCGGTTTCCGAAAAGGCTTCAGTACCATAGACCACATACATACCCTGCGGCAGATTGTACAGAAGACTGAAGAGTACAATCTGCCACTTTGCCTGGCGTATGTGGACTATGAGAAAGTAGGGCTACGATGGCTATCCGAGTACAGAACCAGAGCTCGAAACCTATCCAACTGCAGAGAGGTGTAAGACAGGGTGACGTTATATCCCCGAAACTCTTCACCGCTGCATTGGAAGACGTTTTCAAGCTACTGGACTGGAAAGGATACGGTATTGACATCAATGGCGAGTACATCACTCACCTTCGATTTGCCGACGATATAGTCCTTATGGCAGAATCGCTGGAGGACTTAAGCACTATGCTCAATGACCTCAATAGTGCCTCCCAACGGATAGGTCTTAAGATGAACATGGACAAAACAAAGATCATGTTCAATGTCCATGTCACACCTATGCCGGTAGTTGTTGGGAGCACTATGCTCGAAGTTGTTGACGAGTACGTTTACCTGGGACAAATAGTCCGACTAGGTAAGTCCAACTTCGACCGAGAGGTCAATCGACGGATTCAACTCGGCTGGGCAGCGTTCGGGAAATTACGACATATCTTTTCGTCAGGTATACCTCAATCTCTAAAAACTAGATTGTACAACCAGTGCGTGTTGCCAGTGATGACTTATGGATCTGAGACGTGGTCCTTCACTGCTGGCCGTATGAGGACGCTTAAGGTCGCTCAGCGAGCTATGGAGAGGGCTATGCTCGGAGTTTCTCTGCGTGATAGACTCAGAAATGAGGATATCCGCAGTAAAACCAGAATGACCGACATAGCCCAACGGATTAGTAAGCTGAAGTGGCAATGGGCCGGCCATATAGCTCGAAGAACCGATAACCGATGGGGAAGAAAGGTTCTCGAGTGGCAGCCTCGTACCGGTAGGCGTAGTGTAGGGCGACCCCCCACTAGATGGAGTGACGACCTGGTAAGACATGCAGGAAGTCGATGGATGCAGGTGGCTCAGGACCGTGCTTTGTGGCATTACTTGGGGGAGGCCTATGTTCAGCAGTGGACTTGTGAAAGGCTGTAATGATGATGATGATGATGATGATTTCGACAAATAGCCACGTTGATCTATTGTAAAATCTTTTGTTTGACCCCCTCGAGACCTGTGTTTTGGCTAAGTGTTTTCTGGTAAATATATAAATTTATTATTATTATTACGTGGTATTAGTAGTGTATTCCCATCTGGTTGGGCTGAATAAATACACAAAAGGAAATGATAAATATACATAAATATATATTTCACAAATAAATAAGTAATACAAAAATAAATAAAAGCCCAACCAGATGGAGGCTCTCGGCAGGGGAGATCAAACGGCTGAGGGTTAGTGGGAAAGGGAGAGAAACCGGCGGACGATGCGGGCGGTATCGAGGAGCACCGCCTTCTGCATTTGAGCCTGGAGCGGTCCGTCACGGAGTCCCAGCCTCCTTAGATGACCCAAGAGCCTGACTGGGATTAGCCCGTTTGCAGAAACGACTAAAGGAATAATTTTAGTCGGCAGACCACCCCACATGTCGTTCACCTCGTGAGCCAGGTCCAGATATTTTGTTCGTTTATCTGTTTCGGCATTCACGAGGTTTTTCTCATACGGAATGGTAATGTCGACCAAAAATATCCTTGACTGTGCCAGGTCCATCAGCACAATATCAGGCTTATTCACAAGAATGGTCCTGTCTGTGATGATGGCCTGGTCCCAGTAGAGCCTCGCGCGATCATTTTCGAGCACGGCTTCTGGCAAGTACTTGTAATACTGCAATTTCCGGTCCACGATACTGTATTTCAGAGCGAGCTCCTGGTAAAGAATTCTGGCTGCTAGGTTGTGCCTGTGCAAGTACTCAGAGTGAGAAAGCGCCGAATAACCGATGACATGCCTAAGTAATTCGCCGGGATGGCGACAAGCTCAACAGATGTTGACTGGCAGACTGCCAGTGTGACGCCAAAGACAATTGAGTCCGTCTCGCAAAGGTCTCGGCTGGCTTCTAAATAGGTCACCAGCATTGGGTTCAGAGCCCTCACGATAGCCCGATTCCACCGCTGAGAGCTATGCGGGGAAGTCGCGGTCAATTTTCGAAAGGAGTACTGCGCGTTTCCAAAATCGACTCATCCAATGTACTCCTCATTTGCTTCAGTTCCAGTTCCTGGGCGACTGTTCCATCATCGTTTGAATCAACCAAAACTGGGGTATTCACGGCGGCATCCACGTTTGTCGGTTGCTCTGCAAAATGTGGCGCCGCATCCTCAGCCGTAGCATTTTCATCCGATGAAGGAACAGGAGGAACCTATAAATCCACATATGCCAGGCAAAGTGGCAGATTCTACTCTTTGGTCTATTGTACAATCTACCACAGGGTATGTATGTGGTCTATGGTACAGAAGCCTTTTCGAAAACCGGCTTGTTTGGGAGGCTGGAAGTCGTCGAGTCTGCGTGCAAGACGATTCGTAATGACTCTCAAAAACAGCACGTAGATGCGGCTCAGAAAGGAAATCGGTTTTTAGTTCTTCAAGAAAGCATTGTAGCCTTTCTTAAAGAACAAGACCACCGCATTTCTGCTTCACGCCTCCGGAGTAGTGCCACCATGGAGGACGAAATTGAAGAGCTTCTGAAAGACTTCAAGTACCGGTGTTCTTGAAGTCCTTCAGAAGTTCTTCAATTTCGTCCTAAAAAGAAGCTCCTCTGTAATTCCGTCCTCGCCTGGGGCTTCGCCGTTTTTAGGTGCTGGAGAGCCATTCTAATCTCGATCAGACTGACGTCTGGGATATCATCGGAATAGTGTCGTATAAGACTTGCTCTAGGATCGTTACTCACACTTGCGTGTGGCTCCAAAGATGATGTGTACGGCTGCCCATAGAACCTCTG
The DNA here is from genome assembly GCA_036936625.1 of Parnassius smintheus behrii. NCBI lineage: Eukaryota > Metazoa > Arthropoda > Insecta > Lepidoptera > Papilionidae > Parnassius > Parnassius smintheus. The sequence continues at coordinate 54,651,862 of JAUPFT010000010.1, forward strand.
AATCTCACTCAAAATATCAGGTGTCCCGGAAACGATGCTGCCACACTCAGTCTTTAGCTTTGACAGTTGGCTCTTTCTGGCAGACAGATCTCTGGCGAAGACTTTGGAGCCCTGGTTCCGCTCGATTGCTTCTTTAATACGAGCAGTATTAAAGTTGCGTAAGTCCCGCCGCATGCATTTGGAGATCTGTCTGTTCAGTTACCTGTATGCTGTCAAATCTGTTGACGATTGCAGCCTCATCTCCCGTCTAACAGCCATGAGGTTAAGAGTATGATCGAAGAGTTTTTGTGTTCTTCTGCGGCGGGTCTTGCAGAACATAGCTCCAACCGCATGGACAGTTTCCACGAGCTTGTCATTCATATCGTCCACTGCATTGCAATCTTCTAGGCACTGAAAGCGGTTCCGTAACTCGAGCTTAAAAGTTTCGGGATTCTGAATCGAGACCTCTCCAACTTAATGTTTAGGTTCAGTGTGCCTCTAACCATTCGGTGATCGCTGCCAGTTTTCACCCCTGCGATCACTGAGACATCACTGAACAGTTGGCGTCTGGTCGTCATAATGAAGTCAATTTTTTTTTCAAAGTCTACTTCCTGTGGGTCCACTTCTGGAAGAAATATTTCATCATAATGAGTCCCTCTTTCTCCATAAAGTCGGCCAGCTAATGGCCCCTTCGGTTCCGTTGCCCTACCCCACATTTCCCTAACTTCAGCTCACCGTTTTCTCTTGTGCCTAGTTTTGCGTTGAAGTCTCCTATCAACACCGTGTAGTGGGTTTTGGAGGAATGCATGGCTCTGGAAATATCCTCATACATTTCCTCCACCTCCTCTTCGGAATGTGCCGAGGTTGGTGCATAAACCTGTATTAACTTCAGCGAATACCGTTTGGTTTTTCTGAGTATCAGGTACGCGACCCTCGTTGACACACTCCCAATCTTTACAACGTTGTTGACGAGAGATTTGTGGACGCAATATGAAATAAATGTTTGGGACAGAACGAGAGTCTGTAAATTTTATATCTGCCTTGCGGTGCCACGAGGGGGTACAAGAAGCATTCAATTTCATTTTATATGAATATTAGTATGTTCATATTTACTACCAAAATGTATATAATATTATTGCTTACAGTCTAATAAAAACGCATATTATGAAATCTATGTTTGAGACAGAACGAGTCTATACATTACATATCTGCCTTGTGGTGCCTACATTACATATCTGATGCATTGGATTCTATTTCACAAGAATATTCGTATGTTTTTTTTTCTCTACAAAAATGTATGCAAGGGTTATTATATCACTGGCGTGCATACGATGTTATTTTCACAACTGATCTTACTCACTTTCGGGACATAAGAGGAGATGAATTCCATTGTTTTAACAAGTGCCAAATCAGAGATAGAAGTAGTTAGTAGATAGTAGTAATAGCCTATACACGTCCTACTGCTGGGCACAGGCCTCCCCTCATATCTGAGAGGGTTTTTGGGCAAGTAAGTGTCCGCCACGCTGCCTCAATCCGTGTTGGCGAACTTCACATGTCTTGGAATTTTTTAAACTTATTCCTCAGACATGCAGGTTTCCTCACGATGTTTTCCTTCGCCGCTAAGCACGTCAATCAACGCTTAAAATTGCAATTAACAATTTCATTGGTGCCGGCGGGAATCGATCCAGGTTTGCTTGCGTACTGTGAAATTTACGGCGAGCGTTAACCATCTGAGCTACCACGGCTCTAGAGATACGGCTTAAGAGATAGAAGATTATGTGAAAAATGAGCCATATACTTTCAAATTTCAACATTGTATGTACAGGTCTTATTAATAAAATAGTGATAATGTACTAGGCTGCACTAAAAGTATCGGGAATGGAATATTTCCACTGTTCCTGTCATATTAAAATCTTTTTAATTGAAAACTCCTTCGTTTTAAATATCGAATACCATTTATTTATTTAAAAAAAGGTTCTCGGTCTTGTCACAAGGTTTTGTCAAACTTGTTTAGTCGTTGAAAAATGGAATTGACTCGAAAAAATTCAAGAGCGATGATTTATTATGACTTTCGAAGTGGTTTAACACAAAAACAGTGTGTTGACCGGATGATTTCTGCATTTGGTGATGAAGCCCCATCCAAAACCACAATTTATCACTGGTTTGCTGAACTTTAACGTGGACGTGTCAAGCTCAGTGAGGATCCCTGTCAAGGTCGTCCAAAAACTGCAGTCACCCAAGAAAATGTTGATGCTGTGCGTAAGCTAATTGAGGAAGATCGACATGTGACATACCGCGAAATTCAGGCAACTTTAGACATTGGCATGAGTCAAATACAACTAATCTTGCATGAACAATTAGGTGTAAAAAGTTGTTTTCCCGATGGATACCGCATTCGCTCTGTGAAGAGCAAAAAGCAGAACTCTCGAAAGATTCCACGCGGGATCCTCAAATGCTGTATACAACATCGTATTAGGTGACGAATTCTGGATATACGCGTACGAACCCGAAACAAAAAACCACTCATGAGTTTGGGTGTTCGAAAATGAGTTAAAGCCAACAAAAATTGTTCGTTCACGGAGTGTTGCAAAAAAATGGTGGCCACGTTTGTCTCCAAAACCGGCCATGTTACGACTATTCCTCTTTAGGAACAAAGAACGGTTAATGCAGAATGGTATGCAAGCATTTGTTTTCCACAGGTTGTTTCTGAACTCCGTAAAGAGAACCGCAACCGCCGCATCATCCTACATCACGACTCGACGACGACGACGACGATCACACCGCACACAGAACAAATAGTTTTTATAGCAAGAAAACATAAAATTATTAGACCATGCGCCGTACAGCCCCGACCTAAGCCATAATGATTTCTATACTTTCTCTAAAATAAAGAATAAATTGCGTGGACAGAGATTTTCATCACCTGAAGAAGCTGGGGACGCCTACAAAACGGCCATTTTGGAGACCCCAACTTCCGAATGGAATGGTTGCTTCAATGATTGGTTCCATCGTATGGAAAAATGTGTCAAATTTCGCGGAGAATACTTCCAAAAGCAATAAATACATTTTTAAATAGTATTGTTGTGTCACTTCCTTGATTCTCGAAATTTTCAGTGCCGAGCTCGTAAATAACTACATTAGACTGTTATGTGCCTTACACAATTTAAAGGCCCTTTAAGAACAGCATTACTTACTCACATAACTTTGAACATAAGAACTTGTAATTAACCATGTCAAAAGCCCTAGAGAAATCTAAGAAATCAGCATATCAGGTGTATTTCTATCGGTGTAACACCTGACTGTGCACCTGAGTGCCAAAACAGCAGTTTCAGTGACAGCCCAACTCTGAAACCGAATTGAACATCTTGTAAATTGAGCTGTCTAGTCACTCTACGCTCAAAAATACCATCACAAACCTTAGCTATTACGGTAGCCAAGGAAATTGGCCTATGATTGCCCTTCTGAAGTATCAGCGGTCTTATTCGCATGATGCAAATGTTCTATTCTTAGGCTGTCATAACCTGGAGATTTGCCTCTTGTCACAGACGTTATAATGCTGTGTACCTCTTTTGGCGAGATGTTAATCGGTTCATCACTAATATATATATAGTAAATAACATAAGCTTTTTACCCCACAATGATTCTACATTAATATTTTTATATTATCACTGATGTGTTATATACGAGAAAACATGTTTTCTCTTGTAGCGTAAAGGGTTTTTTGTACTCACTGCCATCTTGCGGTACAAAAATTAATATAACTCATAGAATACTATAACACATACATAATAAAACGGGGGAGTGGGCGGAGCCCGTGTAGCCACTAAAATGCCACTGACACGTCAATTCACTCGTATAAATGTCAACACGAGATGTGTTTTGACGTTACAATCGTTTCCAAATTTCGCATGCAAAATATTTAGAAAATGCCAAATTGCACGCTATTTACCGTCTACAACGTACGTACACCAAAATAAAAGTGGTTTTGCTAAAATAAGTGATATTCATTCTGTAAATACTAGGAACAGACACAAACTAGTAGTACCAGTTACTCGACTCCACCGAGTCAGTAATTCATTCTTGGGGCGATGTATACGCTTTTACAACAAAATCCCGGAAAATATACAAAATTTGACATACACAAAGTTCAAAAATTTTATTAAACTAAGTTTGTATAAAAGGGTTATTATAATATTAAGGAATTTATGGATGATAATAACCCCTAGGAAGGGTGATCGCCACCAAGCTATTTCTAATTTGCCTTGTATTGTTAATTGTAAACATGATTGTAAGCTATTATTGGAAAAAAAATAGTCCCGCTGGGTTTCTTGCTGGTTTTTCCCAGGACAGAGGGTTTTTTTTGCGAACCGGTGGTAAATGAATAAATTGACTTTCAATAAATATTGTTGATATAATTATATATTATTGAATAAAAAGTTTCTGTTTCTGATATTTTTACATCAGGATATATATATATATATATATATATCCTGATGTAAAAAATATCGGGACCTTATATTATATAGCGGGACCTTGACATTCTTCGCGATTGGTTACAATACAATTTACTAACTATCAACATTTCCAAAACTAGCTACATAATATTTAAAGCAAAAAATAAACCTATACCTAATTTCTCACCTCTTAAAATAAACAATACACCATTGCAAGAAGAAACTAATGAAAAATATCTTGGCCTTCATTTGGATACCTATTTAACATGGAAAGTTCACATTAAATATTTAATAACCAAATTAATGTCACTTCACGCCTTACTTCGGATTAATTTTCGATACATACCACAGAAACTACGTTTCACAATATATAATGCCCTAGTTAAACCTCACCTGTTATATCTCATCGAGGTTAAATTACGAATCCTACAAAATAAAATCATAAAAATGCTATTCAACTACAATTTCCGAACGTCAACTTCAAAAATTTTCCGAGAGACGAATCTGATGAATATCAAACAATTATACATTTACAGCACATGTATCTTTATTCGCAAATCCATGAACAAGAAGGTCCGTACGGATCCGCAATTCACCAAGCGAAAAAAAGTTGGGCGCATCTGCACTCGACGCGCAAGCTTCATTGTTTTGCCTAAAACTCGAACAAAGTACGGCCAGACCACAATTACATGCGAAGGTTCGCGCCTTTTTAATAAGATACCCTCGGAAATAAAAAATGTACACCCGTTCAATGTATTCAAAAAGCGGCTAGCGAATCATATAATCACAAACATATCTATCTGAGTGCGTTGGACTGGTTTGTTCCTGGTCTTAGTATTGTGGTGCTAAGGTGATAGTGTATACTAGAGTTTAACTTTTCTTTTATTTGTATAAATTTTCCCGTCAATAGCTGTTTTTAATGTTATTAATTTTTCAACAACATAGGTACGACAATAAATTTTGTTATTTAGATTTACTTTTATTTATGTTCTCATGTATGTGGCGTATAAAATGTCTTTATGAGAATAAATGTCTTTAAACATAATATATATATATATATATATATATATATATATATATATATATATATATATATATATATACGTACGTTATATATGATACGTTCTATAAAGTAAGGTTTTTAATTAGTGCATAACTGTTGCTACATCTGACCTCTATTTATACATTTTGTATAATGTTTCCTGTTGTTTATGTGTGTAGGCGCTGTAAATGATTCTCCTTTATAACCCAAAGTCAGAGGCGGCGTAAGGCGTGGGCGACGTGGGCCACCGCCTACGGCCTCGCGATCCAGGGAGCCTCGCGCCCTGGAGGTTATTGCATTCCTTAAAACCATAAACGCATTTTTACCATCCACACCATCTGCATGCTTGGCGGTCCACCACCATACGTTTCACAAGGAGTTTTCTTCCGCGTACGACCTCTGTGGGATAGTTTACCACCGGCGATTTTTCCGACCGATACGACCTGGGGACCTTCAAGGAAAGAGCTTACTCCTTTCTAAAGGGCAGGCAACGCACCTGCAATTCCCTTGGTGTTGCGGCTTGCAGTTGATCATGGGCGGCGATAGTCACTTAACTTCAGGTGAGCCGCACGCTCGTTTGCCCCCTCTTCTATAAAAAAACGCACCGAAAAAATTTCGTTGTCATGAATCGATATTATTGACATAACTAAATATTTTTATTCAGTATAGTAACATTAGTTTGCGTTACTATTGCGGGGAATCCCCGCTGCGGGGCGACCAGTATATATACAGTAACCTATGGGGGTGACAAAGGCTGAGGATTTCCCGTTGTGTTCGTTAGACATAGAATACTGACTTTATTTAATCGTGGGCGCATGGCAATTGAGGAAAGAGTGCGGTACAGCAGAACACGTGGTTGCTATACATATATTTTCGCGTTGTACGCACATGAGTAGATAAACGGAACGGACACAAAGCTTCTTAAGAACTTGCAAAATTGTTACATATTTTGGTAGGGTTGTCACTATAGGTGAAGACAAATTAAAGCTCTAGAACTTTTACGTACATTTTGTGACTGGATTAAAGAATATCGACAAACTTGTTTCGATAAATGCTTGTCTGAAAATTAACAGTTTATTGAAAAAAACTGTTACGATCTGCCAAGACTTTTAAAAAAGAGTAGCCAAAAAGAAAAAGATGTTGGATTATGAAGGTAAGGATTAACCTTTACAGTCTCCCAAAAGTCGGTATTAAACAGACTTTTTCAACACCATGCTTGTTCAATTATAACAAATATGGATTTGAGATTTATGGCTTTAAACCAACAATATGAAAATTTTGGTTTCCTTTATGATTTAAACAAGTTAAAAAATAATCCAAACTATCTTATATTAAAATAACTGTCAAGGTTTACACACAGCCCTGCGAGTGGTTGAAAGGAGTGACTTTCAACCTTACGAATTATATGAATAATTACAATTAATGATCACTAATTTACCTAACTTCGTAACAGATGTGAAACAGCTTCTCCAATATGTTACAGAAAATAATTTAAAAAAATATACCCAAACATTTATATCGTCATTTAACAATACCGATCAGTACATCCTCCGCTAATGGAAGCTTCTTAAAATTAAAACTCGTTAAAATTATCTCAGGAATTCAATGTCACAAAAAAGACTTTCTGTATAGAAAGTTTTATCTATTGAGGCAAATATAGCATCCGAGCTATATTGTGAGGCTATAATTAAACAATTCAGCAGGATAAAGAGCAGAATATTTCTTTTCCATTATTCTATGAAATTGTTTGGTGTTGGTACTTAATAATTTTGTATGAATAAACATTTCATAATGTGAAGTGTTTTGTTCTAAATTTTATATAATCCGTCTTCTTGTGCGGGCAGAGTGCCTCGCAAAATATATTTTGCCCACATAAAACTTAGGTCTTGCCCCGCCACTGCCCAAAGTTATTAAAAAATAATTTTGGATAAAATTTCACTGAGACATGCATTTAGGCATCATTTTCCATCGATGAAGACCAAAATTATCAATGAAATTGTACGACAGGATATTGAGATCGATTCCATGTAATAAGCACTTACTTACATACTCCCTTCACAACTTCAATTGCACTTAAATAACTTAAATTTCGTTTTTGGGACTGCTGGGAATTAACAACTACACTAACATAGGTGTCGGTTAATGATTCAGCCCCCTAAACTAATACAAAATTGCGGAACTTAATTTCGAAGCCTATTGGTTAAATGCAATGCTACCCTCGAGCACCCAACACAGGCGCAAAGAAGCCTGCCTTTTGGCTTTTTAGAGTACATATATTTCGCATAGTAAAAATTCGCGGGAATCGCCTGACTTAATTCCATCCCCTCCATTCCATCATCGGACTAAAAGACCCTCGGCTGATCTTCACTACTTTGTTGTCGACTAACATGGAATGTCTCTTTTCCAGTAAAAAGGGTCTCCGGTTCTCTACACTCACCATACAATACACAGCAGCATTAAGCTACTATTGGACGCTAGTATTCTGTGAGAGCGTCTGTGCTACAACTATACAATTAATATAGCTGCAGCATGGCTCTACTACGTAAAAAATTAATTGTTCATTACTGGATGGACTACCGCATTTAAAACGTAATCGTATTGCTATCACTATATAATATTATTACAAGAGAACACAGTATTAGTGTTTATATATAGCATTACTATATTAGAGTTCAGAATGAAACCTAGAAGCAGATGTTGATTATTAGAAATTTCACTGATGTTTCGCATTCAATTTTAATTCATCCTTAATTCCTTGCGTTTCGAGTGCAATGTCGTAGTCAACACTATTGGAGGAGTTACTGAAGTTTAGGGAGGACAAGAAGTTAAAGATGGTATCCATCGAAAAGCGAATGTCATAAATCACTTTAACTAGGGCCGTGAATGTGTGCAGTGATCGAAAACCACACTTATAGGGCTGAATCAAAGTGATTTTCATGTGATGTCCAAATATGTTGTGAGCTGGCAATGAGAAACCTTTTCAAGAATTTTAAATTAAAGTGCTAAAGGCAACGTAAACGTTTATTAGATGGTTCATAAAGGAAACTATTTGGTCCAAAATCGGCATAAATATTACAAAAACACGTTCAAGGAGACGCACTTCTACAACCTTTCACTACTATTTTAATGCTCCGATATATTTATATCTAATACGCCATATAGTGGCGGTAGAAGAGAATCTATCGACTAGTTAATTTTGTTCTAGGAGTGTCGTATGAGAGACGGTTTTACTCGAACACAATGATAAAATTACAAAAGATTTTAGATGGTTTTCAAATATAGTCAGCTTACTCCTGATACAACAAAACTGATAAACCATATTTTGAACAAAAGAGTATAATTAGGTAAAGTTTATAGGGATTTTGTGAAAATCTAAAGTAATTCCTAAAAATCATCACGTTATCAGGTTAGAAACACAAAACAACCGATAAAAATAAAACAAACGGTATATGACGTAGTTTTATGGCATACATTTCAAACTCATTACAAGAAATTAGATAAGACTTAATCTGTATACATAGTATATTATGACAAAGTCGCTTCATGCCGTCTGTAGGCTTAGATATTTTGTACCACGCAACGGATTTTAATGCAGTTTTTCTCAATAGACAGAATGATTTAAGAGAAAAGTTTATATGTTTAATACATGCATATTGTATATAAATTTTGTGTGTATGTGATAAATTTGATTAGAGAATGGTTTAGATTAACAATTGAACCCTGTAGGTTGCGTTGTTGTCGAGATATAGAAATCAACTATGCAACGCTGGGTCAGGTCGCTAGTTCCTTATAAATCTAAGTTTAGGACATGTTTTGTGTATTAATAACGACTTGATTTCCCCTGGCGATTGCCTGAGCCCTGGCAACTTTTGAGCCAGCAGCGTTTGCTGTGGCGGTGGCGACACCTGATTCATATGCGTATGCCGAGCCGTCGCCATATGATGAGTCAATAGTGTGTACTGTAGCGGTCGCAACTCCTGCATCGTATGAATATGCTGTGGCGGAGGCACTTGATCTGCCGTGAGCAATTGCCGTAGCAGTCGAAATTCCCCTACCATAAGTTACAGCTGTTGCGGTAGCGTATGCTGAACCTGAGGCTATTGCTGTAATAGTTTGTGATCCCGCGCTATAGCTGCCCATCACGGCAGTGGTAACCACTGGGCTAGATCCAACTGCTTTGACAGTGGTGCTTATCTCTCCAGTTTCCAATTCTGTAATGAAGGTTTCATTGAAGATATTATAAATGAGTCATTTCAGAAGAGAAATATGTCTGATGATTGATGATATGTCTCAAAGGTTACAATTTATATAATAAAAGATAAAACATAATATGTTACGTGTAGTACTTGAATCGGTTGCTTATTTAAATTAAGTCAATTTATGGCATTGCAAGCGCAAAATTCAAGCGTGTACGTCACGTACGTGTGAAAGTATCGTGACGTAAGTAATCTTTAAGCTCAACCCACATATTACTAATCCATAGTTTCATTACAGATGATCAGGTGAATATTTTTCACCTGAATGGCATGGGATTTCACAATCCATTCACAATTCACCTGTTCGTAGTAAGTCAATGTTCTGTAGCCCAAAATGTATCTTTGGTCAGGATTCAAAATGCAGATCAGGTAAAATCTTAAGGATTAAGATGGAATTTCTTTCAATGGGAAAAGTCAAGAGAAGTCAAAAAGAAGAATTCAATGGGTAGTAGAAATTATCGTCATCATCTCAGCCCACATCTCAACTGCTGAACATGGGACTACAGAAATACGTCATTATTAGTGTTACGCGCTCAAATCGGCGGCACTAGCGCCATCTAGTCTCGAGCCGAAGAACTAAACTTCGTGAAGTTTATAACTCGAACTCTCGGTACCTTGCGCGTGTTTACTTGAACATTTTGGATATTTTGCTAATTTATATAAATAGGCGCTGCAAGATGCGATCGAGGCAGAGTTGAACTCGGCGACACAAGCGAAGCTTCGGAGCGGAATAAAGTGAATCAGTGTGATTAATTATTAGTGTTTTTAACTTTAATTAGTGTAAAGTGAATTAAAGTGTTAATTTAGGTAATTCTATCGGCAATTTTTATTGTCACGAACCTCAAGCTCGTAACAATTGGTGTCAGAAGTGGGATAAAATTATGCCGATTTTACCTAAGGAGGAAACGGAGGGTGTCCGTTCCCGAAGTCAACGCCAGCAGGAGACGGACCAAAGAAGATTTGGTGGTGCAACGCCGCAGACGTCGGAGGACCAGTTGCCGGCTGCAGGACCGTCAGTAGCTCCTACATCTGCAGCACCCGACTTAGGTGCTCTGATGGTGATGCTGCAGGAGCAGGCTCGCCGACAGGAGGAACAGGTCCGTCAGTTAAAAGAGCAGCTGCAGAGCGGACAAGAGGAACAGGTCCGCCGACAGGAGGAACAGGCCCGCCGACAGGAGGAACAGGCCCGCCGACAGGAGTAACAGGCCCGCCGACAGGAGGAACAGGCCCGCCGACAGGAGGGACAGGCCCGTCGGTTGGAAGATCAGCAGGCGGAACAAGCTCGTCGGTTGGAAGAGCAGATGCTCCTCATGAAGGACCATCACGCTACCTTTGGGAAAGAGATAAGGGAGGTGAAGGATAGGGTTGCTCAACATGACAACCGCCTGTCGGAAGCTGAAACCCGAATCGAAGAACATGAGACCCAAATCAACCAAGTTAAGAAAACACTGGGTGAACTCAAACTTGGAGATGGAATTGCAGCCCCCGCAGTAGCTACTACACCTTCGCTACGTGGGTTCAAGGTACCACCGTTCGCCGGGACTTCTTCCTGGTCGGCCTACAAAATCCAGTTCGAGGCCGTCATGGAGGCAAACGGGTGGAATAAAAGCCAGGCCATGACTGCACTCACCTTAGGCCTGCGCGACCAAGCCTTAACCGTGTTTGAAGCTCTCGGTAAGAAAGTGACCTACGAGCAGCTCCTTGAGGCATTGGAGGCGAGATATGGTGACGCTCACCTGGAACACGTCTTTCGCGTGCAGCTTAAAGATCGCGTGCAACGCATCAACGAAAACCTGCAGCAGCGGGCTCTAGAAGTGGAGAAGCTGGTGTGAAAAGCATACCGGTCTGTACCTGCGCTCATTGAAGGGAACCTGGTGCAGACATTCATCGACGGTATCCGCGACCTGGAAGTCAGAGCTGCTGTGAGGCTCGGACACCACGAGACGCTTAAGGACGCCTTGGCCCATGCACTGGAAGTGAAAGCCGTGCGGCAGGATCATCGTTCCCATCGCGTCAGAGAGGTTGCAGCAGCTACAGTTCGCGACCGCAACAAAGGATACAGCCCTAGGTGCTATGGCTGTGGGGAAAGGGGCCATCTTCGATCCAGCTGCCCTAAGCTAACCGTGGAAAGGAGAGTTGATCGATCTCGAGAGGGTAGTGCAGCTAACGGCACTGCCTGGCGGCGACAGGATCATCGTTCACCTCACGCTAGGGAGGTTACAGCAGTTACGGTTCGCGACCACAATAAAAGATACAGCCCTAGGTGCTATGGCTGTGGGGAAAGGGTCATCTTCGGTCCACCTGCCCTAAGCACACCCTAGGAAGGGAAGGTGAACGGTCTCAGAAAGGAAGTGCGGCTAACAGCACCGCCCAGCAGCAGCAGGAATACGACTTTACTATCCGACACTGCAGCGGGAAATCTCACGACAACACAGATGCATTGTCAAGAAGACCTTGTCCTGAAGATTGCAACCATTGTAGTAGGCAAGAGAGTAAGGAAGTGGTATCCGTGAGGATGCTCAGGACAGACCACCTCAGCAACGGGTGGAAGGACAGCTTACGTCATGCACAGCAGGAAGATCTAGGATCAAGCCGATTCTGGGATGGATGAAGGCCCGTGATACCAAGCCTATGTGGAGGGACGTCTCAGCGATGAGTTCAACCACGAAAAGCTATTGGGCCCAATGGGACAGCTTGCAGCTTCAGGATGGAGTCCTGTGCCGTAAATGGGACAATGGTCGAGGAGACAGCTGTCGTTTGCAAATGGTTGTCCCTAAAGCTAAAGTGCCGAATGTTCTACAGCTGTGCCCTAGAAATGGTCGTTCAAGAGTCCATCTGGGAGTTAAACGAACTTTACTGAAGGTCCGAGAACAGTTTTACTGGGTCCATTATCGTGACGATGTCGAGGATTGGTGTCGTACACGTACATGTTGTGCGGCTGTGAGGGGACCTCAGACACGGAGTAGAGGAGCATTGAAATTGTACAATGTTGGTGCACCACGGGATAGGACATCCCTTGACATTGCCGAGCCGTTACAGAAAGGCACAAAGGGGACTCCTAAGATCGTCCATGTGGATCGCCTAGCGCGTTATTATGGGGTCGATAATGCTCGAGACGAGCATGTCTTAGGAAGGGGCAGTGTTACGCGCTCAAATTGGCAGCACTAGCGCCATCTAGTCTCGAACCGAAGAACTAAACTTCGTGAAGTTTAAAACTCGAACTCTCGGTACCTTGCGCGTGTTTACCTGAACATTCTGGATATTTTGCTAATTTATATAAATAGGTGCTGCAAGATGCAATCGAGGCAGAGTTGAACTCGGCGACACAAGCGAAGCTTCGGAGCGGAATAAAGTGAATCAGTGTGATTAATTATTAGTGTTTTTAACTTTTATTAGTGTAAAGTGAATTAAAGTGTTAATTTAGGTAATTCTATCGGCAATTTTTATTGTCACGAACCTCAAGCTCGTAACAATATTGTCTTATTTTACGCTGATATTATGTGAGAGCGTGGTCCTTCAACAAAATGCTTCATGCTGCGTAACAAAAAGCAGTGTCAGTTGTCAGTGTCAGTCAAGACTACTGGTGCAACATCCTTCAATTCACATGCTGATAATCAACAATTTAAAGTTAAAAATCTGTACCTATTTAGTTATACATTATTTGGTGTCAACAAAATTAAAATTACCTAACAAAGGAGCTGACAAGTCTTCCTCCAAAAATGGAAATCCAGTGCGACCAGCCAAAACTATCATTCTAAAGTTTTCCTGCACAGAAATAAAACTCGCTAATTTTCCACCAAAACTATTCATAAATTCTTTGGGAATTATTCTTCTATTATCATTCAATACCATTTCTCCATTTTGCATTAAAGTGTTTAAGCTAGATGTCACAATTATAGGCGCTTTGTCCGCTTCATCTACCACTAACACGTGGCCATATTTAACGGCTCTGACCAGTGGTGAATCCTCGTAAATGCCAGTTGCGTCTTTGGTGTTCACCTGTACTGTCAAAGACTGCATCGTTGTGTCGCGGTGTAGTTGTATATATTCCGTGGGGCGATCCAAAGTCTGTAACAGTCTGTCCGCAATTTTTTTATTTCCCAACCCTTCTTTCTCAACTAGCAATAAATGATTCCCTCTTTCAATGTCTTCGAGCAACAATTCAATTACTTCTTTATATTGCGGCATGTCACTGAAAAGTGAATCGGGTACTTCGTTCAAAGCCTCAGTTCCCGTGATTTTCAAATTATTCATCGGACTTTTACTTGGATTTTGATTCAACCAATCGATCATGGAAAATCTTGGTAGAGATATGCCATACTGAAAATAAAAATAATGTTTTGTTTAATCAAGACTCAATTAGCATGACATCATAAAATACACAACACATCTTACTTATAGTGAAGGAAGCTATAGAAATTGAGAAAAAAATAACCTGCTTGGGATCCTGTAATTAACAAATTTAATACAGAAGCTAAGCACACCAATGAATAACTACAAAACTTCAATATCGGACCAATAAATATCGGACAAATAATTAAAAAGCTGACTTCGGGCTCATTTTGACATCGAATCGTTTATCACCTCAGTCCCCCGACGACTATGGGTGCTATATAGTACCCTAAATGTCAACAATTAAAAATAGGTAAAACTAAATGCAATAAAATCCGTCAAAAATAGTTTTAGTGTAGTGTTCGCGTAAATATAGGAAATCGTTACAAAGCTTAACGCCAATCTTAAGTGCCTGGCTTCTACATTGTCTTTCCTAAGCTTAAAACACTAATTTCAATCACTTTATAGCCAAATTTAAATTTTAGATATAGGTTGTGAAATAATATAATTCTTATGTGTATGGGTCTGCGTTTCCCATTGCGATACGCACTTGTTGTGTGCGTGTGCGTGTGCTAGGGCGTGGAAGTATGCATGTGCGTGTGCGAGTGTGTGGCGAAAACGTCCTTATTTTATGTTATGGCATCTTCAACGGATTTATTGAGTTCATCAATCATTCAAAAGGTTTTAGTGTAAAATACCTTTGATACATAGTACTTTCTCAAAGAGGTATACAGGCTTTTGACTTCGTATTACCCTGTCCACAGTACTTTATTGAGATACGGCGTGATAAATTATTTTTTCGGTACATATAAGCGGAAACAAAGACAGGTAATATTTGTTGACATTTAGTACTGCAATAGTTGAATTCGGATAGCACGTACTACAAAATGACATAAAGTATTCCTAAACCCTCCTTAAGATAAGACGTGATTTTGTAATACGTTTTGAGTTTGAAAAATCTGTTTTCATTATTTACGAGAGCAACAGTCTTTTAAACCGACTTCAACGAGGAGTAGGTACTCTATTCGGCTGTATTTTTTGCATATTACTTTTTCTAGGTGAACTGATTAAAATGATTTTTTTTATTTGAAAGCTGGTGCTTCTCATGTGGTTGATCAACGTCTGACTGTTTTGAGTTGTTCTGAGCTGTTTTGAGCTATCCTCAATAATTTATATTAAAGTCGCTTGTAGAATTTTTTTTTTAATTTTATCACTGTAGACTCCATATAAATCAAACAGAGATCACGTACGAGGTTATTTATTTAAGAACAACATTATTGATTTTTACTTTTTCTACGTCTAATATATTTTTTATTTAGCGTTTAGTGCCCAAACCCAAAGTTAATGATTTACTTGCGTTTTAAACCAAAGAATTAACTTGAAACAATGTAGGTATACTGCTGAAGTTGTCATAATTTTTTTCTATAGCTTCTAGAGTATCTTTACTATTAAACGAGTGATGAATCTTCGGTACATAAATATTTTCTAAATTTTATATGCATAGGTAGTTGTGAATTTCTGGATGAATTCGCAGAGAAATAACGCTGAATTTATTCACAAACTCCGTTTGTTTGCATTAAATGCAGCTAAATATTCGAAAAACAAGAAAAATCATTTATAGAACGCGCGCACGGCCTCTAGTACGATAATGAACTTCACCCTACTTCCTAAATGCTTGGTTCATAATGAACCGACGATCGCACCTACCGCTATTACACTCGAGTTGCTTGTGGAATAATGCAGTAGGCGATGATGGTCCAGCCCACAGTCGTCTTGGCCGCATGCAGCGGCCGGATACGATGAACAAATTATGTTAGCTTGTCATAACACCACTTATCCTCACGCAACTCATTTTTAAGCCACTTGCACTCCGGAAACGTATGCTTTGAGATATTGCAATAGCGGCACTTTACACTGTCATTATTTAAATCGCGAATTCACTACGTATTTCGCTTACAAATGGTTGCGTATCCACCGAACTAACACTGGATTATTATACTTTGATATTTAAACTGCTTTGTTAGTTAGAAGTTGGGACATTTTTGCCATCGTATGTTCAGCTTCTAGTGAGTGAGAATGATGGCAGCCCATTTGAGTATAAGGACTGTCAGTTAGCAGCTTAGATAAAATTGTTGACACTATATGCACGCCTTGTAGATATTTGTGACGGCACACAGCATGGACGGCGACATAATTTCTTTGTGATATTCTTGTGTTAAAATTTGCAGTTTTTTATGTATAAAATTATGCGAGATAAAGTGGTTTTCAAATTGCAGCTCAAGTGTAGACATAACTGTGTCTGGTGAAGTTGCACTAATAAGTAGCGCCGAGGCTGCCTCCTTTGCGGTTCCATGAAGGCACTTCTTTAATCGCCATAGGTTTTCTTTGACATTAAAATTACATACCTCGGAGGATTTTTGATGGGATTGCCTACTAGTAGGTTGTAATTTGGTTCATTAGACGATGAAGCCGCTAGATCTCTCAAAGCACTCGCCAACATCTGAACTGTTATCTCAGCATCGGCGTTTTCTGTCACCAGCGGACACTAAGCACTCATACGTTATCGCTGGTACAATGCATATGCGGCTCACGTCTCAACCTTTTCTATATACTGTTTCTCCGATGGCAGCTGCATTACTCTTTTAAGTCTGCTATAGCCACAGCTGCCCTTTTGCCAATGAGCTCGATCTGTATGCGAGCTTTTGCTTCTGTTACTTCTAGCTCCAGATATTTTCTTCTTGCTTGAAAGGATGAGAATGTAGACGGTGCTGATACAAATCCTGAAAGTGAATCGGGAGCCGTAACGGTTTGAATAAAACTAAATTTACGGATTTTATCGCGTTTATTTCACTACTTTTACTTATTTTTAATTCCCGACGTTTCGGGTGCTTTACAGCAACCATGGTCACGGGGGGACTGAGATGTTTGACGTCCCAATGTCATAGTTAGTCCGGCTACCTTCAGTTTTTGAATATTAATTTTTGGTCCGATTTACTTTTTACGATATACGATTATGGACGATCCGTAAATTTAGTTTTATTCAATGTGTAGTGTTCGCGTAAATTTAAGAAATCATTAGCCGTAACGGTGTTTTTCGGCAGTACCGTTACACTACCTGTTTTTAAATATACCGACTACGACTTCATTCCACTTCTAACAGCTTTTCCAGTAGTAGTTGATATTATTTCTACCTTATTCTCTTGTTACGTTTACTTGTAGTTACCGCGTGTTTTCACGATAGCGGCTGAGCGGCTGCGGAACTTTGCCTCCTCTTTATATACTGCACAGAGTTATTTTTCAACGACTAGCCAAATTTAATAATGAATTTTAAAATATAAATACGGATATACACTTTTTGCAGTTTTTAAAAATATGCGTTAATAAGGTTTCTGTGGTTATTCAAAAATATCCGAAAGTGAATGTGATTTATGGGCAACAACTACATACGCACGCTCGTTTGTGTACGAGTACGCAATATATGTATTTAGGTTTATGCGTGTATATATTGATGTATTTATAATACGTATTTATTATCTTAATTTTTTATTGTGTATAATAATATTATAATAATTATTATGAGAATGCTCACTAATCTGCTTTACTTTGAATTTGTCCAATATCAGGCCTACTGAAAAAAAAAATCCAATATGAAATAAGCAGTTCCTTTGTACGATATATCTTTTAGTTTTCATTGTAACATTAACTCATGTGTACATGGATTTTTAAATAAATAAATATAAATATATCATTACATTATGTTGTGTCGCCTACAGTTGATATGCTGTGAATTTTTTTAATACAATGGATTAAGTAGAGAGTGTGCAGTTATTCTGCACTGAATTGCCTTGATTAAACTAAATAATAAAATATTTACTTCAGTTCTTTCTGTCGGCAATATATTTTTTAAAATATTTAAATTAAGTTTAGTGTTACTTCAATACCTGATAAAACTTTTACTCACAATATGCATGTCGAAAAATATGACAAAACGGATTACCTGCGGAGCCAATCGTTCCTGTCCACTACTGGGGAAAGGTGGTTCGGCAAGTGT
This sequence comes from Parnassius smintheus behrii, assembly GCA_036936625.1. NCBI lineage: Eukaryota > Metazoa > Arthropoda > Insecta > Lepidoptera > Papilionidae > Parnassius > Parnassius smintheus. The sequence continues at coordinate 54,669,976 of JAUPFT010000010.1, forward strand.
TAAGATTCTGCAACAAAATTGTTATACTCAAAGCATTGGTGAAAGTGCATAATCAGCAGATATTTCGAATACAATTATTTTTAAAAAGCGTCTTCATATAAATTGATGCGACATTGGATGGTAATTTAATAATTAAAAATAAAAAATTGGAATTAAATAATTTACAAGTTTATCTAGATCAACATTAATATAATGAATAGAAAATATTTGAATTAGTTCCAAAATTTATATATAAGAATTTATATAAAAAATTCTTGACTATAAAATACAAAGTAAAGGCCAGTATATTCATAAATTTAAGTTTGTAATATCAGCTTATTGTAACTGAATAAATAATTTCGTATTTCAGTAAGTAACACAAGTATGTGACAAACACAAATTAGAAATAACTGTGTAAAGCTTCAGACTATATACGTCTTACTCCTAGGCACAGGCTCCCTTTATTTCTGAGAGGGATTTAGGGCAAGGAAGTGTCCACGACGCTTCTCCAAAGCGTTTTGGCGGAGTTTACATGACTTTAAATATTTTTTTTAATTTTACAGACATGCTGGTTGGCAAATCAGTACCGAAAATTGCACTAACAAAATCATTATTTCCGACGGGATTCAAATCCGTTTTGCATCCACTTAGCATCAGGTGACTCGTTTATCACCCTTATCTTATAAAAAGAAACAATGCGAACTTTTGTATACAAATTATTAAATACTAGGATGGGTTTTACAAAATACCATCTAGATCTGAGACATACAAATGGAATTTGGCCCACTCCCTTCTATCTTTTGGTATTATTAAAACTAAAAACTCGTCTCCTATCCTCTATTCTTTGCTTTGTTGAAAATCCGTCCACATTATAAAAAGATACCCGCGATGTGTACATTATAAAAAGATCCAAGTTATAGCAGTCCGTGTGAAATTAGATTTTTTGCAAAGTTTTTCAAGATATTCTTTTACACTGACTTATAAAATAATATAAATATAATTTCTGACATAAACAATTATCCAGTATAGTTCACCGTGATTAGTATTTTTGTTGTATAGTATATCTATTGCGTTAATGAAAAATGTTTACACTAAAACAAATAACAATAATCAAAACTATGCAGTAAGAATATCTTCGTATTATTAAAAAATAACTGTTTAAAAAATCATCGAGAAATTTCATGGCAATATTTCTTAAATATGTAAGGATTCACCTATACCAAAGTACCTCAAAATTAGACAAAAACGTCAAACCAAACGTGATTACTAACTTTCACGCATGTAATATTAGCGTGGATATAAAATCCAAGGCCGGTATTCAGAAACCAAATAATCGACTTAGCTAGAATTGAGTGTAAACTAGACATTGACTCTATACCACTCTTCACCTAAGTTTTAGGCTTACTTACATGATGCTCTTGAGAAAAATCAATGCAGTAAGCGAGATCATGATGACTTCACAGTAAGCAATTTGGTGACCGAATATTTTCGTACGGTGATATAAAATAACTTTGCCACAGATTTGAGCTAAAAGTCCTTAAAAAAAAGGGATAGATTTGTATAAATATTTAAAATCCAAAACCTTGTTTTTCTAAACCTTATTTAAAATTGAAGTATTACAATACTAATTTGCATTTATATACTTCAACACAAAACATGATAACGCAGATAAATTTTCGATAAGTAAAAAACATTTGCAGATTATCAAATTTTAACCTGTATAATATGATGTACAGTCAGCGTCACAAGGAAGTAACTATCACTTTCAAATCAAAACAAGGAAGTAATAACCAAATATTCAGACATCTAAAGTGGTCACTAATATCTAAATACCCAAAGGCACATAATTAGTGAAACTAATAAGTATTTTTGTCAAATATAATATCGTTACACAGATAAATTCAAATGTGTTATAATTTCAGTAAAACTGCCCATAATATAGTAGTAACACGCAAAACATCAATGGTATTGAAATAGATAAGGTTCAAAATTATTCATTATGTGTGACACATTATCTGAATACGAATAGGTTCAATTTATCAAGCGCTTTTTATTTTGCATGCGAAAAAGGAGCTCGACACCACACAACCCGTCGATACACACCGTCAACAACAGAGCTACGTAGACTGGGATGGGTGATCGCTACCATGCTATTTCTAATTTGTCTTGAGTTGTTAATTGTAAACATGATTGTAAGTTATTATTTGAAAAAAAAGATAATCCCGCTGGGTTTCTTGCTGGTTCTTCCCAGGACAGAAGTTTTTTTTTGCGAACTAATGGTAAAAAAAATTGATTTCCAATAAGTACTCGTATTCTTTATAATCTACATTGAATAAAAAAGTTTCTGTTTCTTTTTCTACTGGACCACCGATGACTACGCGCGCTAGTGATTAGTTCTCTTCTATTTAGACCTTGTACAGAACTATACGTATAGTCCTCTTCTTATTTAGACATTGCACGGTTTTGTTTAATAGTTATTATACAGTTAACTTCAGGCACTTATAAATATCACCAACATATGGCCCTGTAACTTGCCATTTTTGTTTGAAGAACCTAAATCGACCAAGGCCACCTACGTGACGTTGCTGCATTTAGGCTCGTTAGTTCAATACCTTCGTTTGATCGCGTCTACAGCTAATTTGAAGTCGCCTTCAAAAGGACACTAATGCAAGCTGTTAAAATGGAACATCTTCGAAATCTTCAAAACGACATCGACCTAGCTTCTAAAATAATAACGTCAGGTCATCGCTTCCAAGATAGGTTCAACGTCTTTGATAATACCGAAAAAGATATTTGTGAGTTTTTTTCCGAATGTTTTCCTTCTTTATATGCAGGTACTTTTTAACATCTCGCTAAGAAAACTGAAAATTTTCAAAAATAGGGAAGTTAACGGTTTCACCCCGATTTTCGAAAATCGAGTTTTCATCAGATCTCGACGTTTGGAGATCCCAGGAAGCTATTCTGACTAATTTCACGTGGACGTCCGTATAGATGTGTGCGTTCTTGCGTGCGTGTGCGTGTGCGCGCGTGCGTGTGCGTGTGCACGTCTACGCGTGTGCACGTGTATTGTGTGTGTGTGTGTGTGTGTGTGTGTGTGTGTGTGTGTGTGTGTGTGTGTGTGTGTGTGTGTGTGTGTGTGTGTGTGTGTGTGTGTGTGTGTGTGTGTGTGTGTGTGTGTGTGTGTGAACTTAACGTCTTAATCAATTGAGATGCGGCGTTCTAAAGATCTCAATGTGAAATAGATTTAGTGATAATATCAACTCATTCGGACGAGTAGATTTTGAGAACTTTTAAACGGATTTACCGAACGATTTCAAAAATTAATCAGCTCTTAACCTCAAAAAATGACGTCGAATGCTGTTTGGAAAATAAAAGAAAAAAAACGTTTTTTTTTAACTTAACTTCGAGATTTTGCAACATTATTTGGTGAAATTCGGAGCGCTTTGCATTTAAAATTAGCGGGCAGTTCCAGGGATAGCCTGTAGGGTCATCCAATTTCTGCATTTTATTTCAAGTATATACAGTGTCTCTACTAAGCATAAAATTCCTACGTGTTTATGTTTGTTTGTATTATTTTTGCCACTTTATTGCTGCACGTTTTTCTTCGTGAAAATATATTATTGCTTCTCTAGTTACGTTTAAAACAGCTTTGCACTTATCGACGCTTTAAATCGATGTCCGAGACACATGCAACGTCACGCTCAAATCAATTCATTACGATTACATGGCGTATTAAGATTACCTACTTGCTAATTATACTGTTTTTATATACTTATTCTACCTGAAGTGCCAAAACTAGACTGCTACCATAGGAACAAAGAAGAGGGGAAAACGATCGTAAGTGTCGATCGGCGACCATGGACTACTGCTACACCAGTTGCAGTTTAATTAAACGGAACCGAGGGTGCAACGAGACCCGATTTACAAAAGTTTTGTACCATCCTGGATCATGTTGGCTTATAAGTTAATGATTAAAATTCAGTTCAAGTTAAAAATGTACAATAAATAAATGACTTTATGCAACATACTTTTTTATGTTTCTTGATCAAATGATGTTTTGTTTGTAATTTAAAGTATTCTAATAGATGTTACTAATTAAAGTTCTATTGTTCTGTATTTAATTTTATGTTTCATTAAATGTTTAATTTTTTTAACATGAAATATCCTATACTATTAAACGAGCAATTCTTGTATATATGTATATATATATATAATCGGGATCTCGGAAACGGCTCCAACGATTTTCATAAAATTTAGTGTCCAGGGAGTTTCGGGGATAATAAATCGATCTAGCTAAGATTTATTTTTAGAAAATGTCTTTTTGTCCGTGTTTTTAGGCAATTAAAAACTGCTACAATATAGTTAGAATAAGAAGGTAAAGGGCAATGCCCAGTCTTCATAGACACTTCGGCCATGAGTGCCCACATATAAAAGCATATAGATATGATAATATGCAATTAAAACAATGAAATGGTAAAGGAATTGCTTTAAAAAAAGTCGGGGTTTTGAAAATATTTGAAGTTTTTATTTTCACAAATGCAGTTTTTTTAACAACTATTTTTATCGATTTTATCGCGTTTTATTTCTTTGATTTTTAATTCCAGACATTTCGGGTGCTTTCCAGCACTCATGGTTACGGCAGACTGAGGTGACCGACGTACCAATGTCAGTGTTAACCCGGAGTACCTTCAGATTTTTAATTTTTATTTATTGTCCGATCTACAGAATGAACTTACTGTGTCTAGAAGTCTTGCAGTGGTATGCTTGGGTTTTTAATTTCATTAATTACAGGGTCCTAAGCAGGTGGTAGTACCAAGCCTCCTTCCTAAAAAAGAATTTATATATTAGATATTATATAGAATTTATATAATAAAATACACTTTACGACTAATAGTGATGACTTGCAATTCTAGCCCTAAGTAAAGATCAGCTAGTGCTTAACTTTATTCCTTCCATAATGCTGCTCCTCTGGTTATTACAGAGTTCTATCCGGTAGCAACCATTAAATCTTATATGCTCACCATAATAGTAGCGAGCTTGCTTTAATTGGTATGTGACACAAGCAATTAATATTAAGTCGCTGTAAGTTAAAACAGGAAATTCCCTAACATTTTAAAGTCTACATTTATATTTCTAAAGTCTGCCTGCCCTAGCTCTATTTAGATTGTTTTCCCTAGCATACTCAGAAAAATCATTATTTGTCTCCATATTTTGATGAACTATTTCAAGTATTTGAGCCGCATCATCCCTGTCCCTTATTTTTGTGTGGAATTTATTAACTATAGCAGAAGCCACAGCAGTCTATCATCAAATGTGTAGAAGCCCTGTTAAAGTAATTTTGATGAAATATTTTAAATTCAGTTTTAAAAATGCCATTCACCACCTCTACTACCCATATGGACACATAGTCACGGCTCTGGATTTATTAGCATATCTTGTCATTAACTGAGATTCACCATCTGCTGGAGACATTTCTGCGACCCTTAGACATCCACATCTATCCTCGATTACAAATCAAAATGCAGATGCGTTGTCACCCGTGAGGACTAAGATCATTTTCTCGTTTCCAGTAAAAAGGGTCTCCGGTTCTCTACACTCACCATACAAAACACAGCAGCATTAAGCTACTATTTCACGCTGGTATTCTGTGAGAGGGTGCTCCTTCCCCGGTCGAGCCGACCCATTCATGCTACAACTATACTTCTAATATAACTGCAGCATGGCTCTACCAAGTATAACACACATACATAGTACTTGTCACTATGTATGTTTGTTATCGCAAAATGTAGTTAATCACAAAAGAGACATACTTGCAATGCTGATGGAACTGTTACAACCTGGTAAAAAACATTGTGCTTTTATATAATTAGTTAGCAGTATAGATGTATGATCTAAGCTTTGTTGTTCTGGGTGCAATACATTACTCACTTCAGATTGCAACGAGGATGGACTAGATGATTCAGATGGTTCCCGTTCTGCAGTTGAACATGATGCTGTTCTATCAGTTCATTGCCAGCAATTATGATATACACGGCATGACAACTGAAATAATGTAAAATACAAAAAATGAAGTCAAAGTGAAAAAATAAAAATAAAATAGATTTATTTCAAACTCAAATATAAATAAAATATTTATCAAGTTAAATGTTACTGCACAAGGACAGATTTAATGCCCTATATTATTTAATAATTAAGGCCTGACAGACTACCAGCAGTCCAAAAACAATGAAAAATCAACTGTCTCCTTTCTTGGTAGTTGATAAAACTGGTCAATCTCATAAATAAGCTAGTATGTTTGTCAGATATAGCTAGGGCAGATGTGAAAAAATAAAACAAGTTCTTGAGTTGATATACAATCAGTGTAAAAACATGTATAATTATCAGATATATGGATCACATTTAATAAATTGAAATGTTAAACATGTTAAACACTTACCTCACGTAGCGCAAATAATTCCTCACGTGGAAAATCGAAGACAAACAATGTGTGTGATCTTATTCTCATAAGTGTCAGTGCCACAGCTGATGTATAGATGTTCAAGACGAACTATTGGTGCATTTTGCGAGTGCCACACTACACGTTCACTGTACTCGAAACTTGTACCTAATAAAGAAGCTACAATTATTATATTGATATTATTCAAGTAAACTCAGTTATAAAGCATTTCTTAGAGGAAGACATACCACATCGTGATATGTACCAACTATTTACCTGTTGTGTTCGAACCAATTGTTGAGAGATCAACAATTGCATTTTACTTTTACAACAATAACACGATAACACGTAATTTAATTCTTGTGACATAACAGTGACAGCGGCCTACCTGTCGGATACGATGTTGCCACTTAACTGTCATAAAATCTATGGAATGATATCGATTTTTATTCGATTAATAATATCATAAATAATCTTTGACGCGTTTTAAGTTCTGCACGCTTTTTAAAATATAATTTCCTTTATTTATTGAAACTCTATTTCAAATATATTTTTAAGAACAGTTAGCTTGTGCTGTATTGTTTTGTTATGCTTTAGAGAATTCGTGGTAAATCAGCTGGAAATTAACTTCTTGAATTATCATAACATGATTCCATTTTAAATGTTATGTTAAAAACAGATAAGAATAACAGTTAACTTGTGCAGTAGCGTTTTGTTATACTCTAAAGAATTCTTGGTAAATCAGCTAGTAATTCGCTTGTTTAATTATCATAACTATAAATGTGAAGGTTGTCAATGAATTCAACCGAGCCTATAACAACGGTTGTTTTAGTTTTTAACGGTTGACTGCCGCTTTTGATGACTTGAAATTAATAAAAACCTATTTTGCGCAATAAGTTTTTTCTCTTTGGTAATGAATAAACCACAGAAACCCTTTTAATGTATAATAGTCCTTTTTTTGATACAAGTAGCACATTTTAAGGAACCGCAAAAACAACTTTGTTATTTATACAAACACTATGAAAAACAAAATAATTTGTTGCTGGCGATAATGATAGTGGTATTTTGACTCGATTTAAAATATATGCTTGTTACTACTGAACTCTTCATGGGCCTGCGAGTCCGACTCGCACTGAACCACTTTTTTTCAACATTTAGTTTAATTCTAATAAATAGTTTTTTCGTTTTTTCTCTTTTACTTTAGGTTTATTACCTCTTTATCTATAATAATCAATCTGAGTAAGTAAAGTGTGTAAATACGATTCTTAAATTGTAAAAATAATAATTGGATTTGTACATCTTAGGTAGGTATTTAGTTTTATTTATTTAGAAAATATTAATCTCACAATTATTTATTGTAATAATATAATTTACCACACAGCTAACGCCCTCATTAGCAATGTAATGGTGAAAGAATTTTCAAAATCGGTCTAGTAATTTTTGAGATTAGCCAAAAAACGTATTCATTGAAAGTAACGCCCTCTATAATAAAATTAACCCTATATTAGATATCTAAAATTATACATAACAATCTAGTGGTGAAAGAATTCTTAAAGTTGGTCAAGTACTTTACGAGTTAAGCGAATAAAATATTCTTTGATAGTAGCTCCCTCAATAATAAAATGCATCCTACGTTTTAAGCACCATAGCAAAAAACGATTCACCATAGCCTAATCCGTGCGGATTAGGCTATGTTGAATCGTTTTTTGCTTTTTTTGACACAGTAAAAACATAACCATCCTTTTTCGTCTGTAGTCGGTAAACATTTGGTTAATAACGGTTGCGTATCGACTGCTTTGGATAAATATCCATTGTCAACGGTTATTTTAAACCTATATCATAACATCGTAATAATTATCGAAAGATCATATAAGCATTGTAATAATGACACCATAAGTAATCGATCGAAAAGGGGAATCGATTTTTTAATGATTTTTGTGATTGGCAACATTTTTTATTTTATTCACAGACTAATGAATTACGTATTTACCTAATTTTATTTTTATCTTTTCGGTACTTTTAATTTGTGCAAAAATATTCCCATTGTTTTAGGATAAATGAATACCGCGAATAATAACCATAAATAAAGATATATTTTTTTAACAAATGCACATTGTTGGGCGTTCTATGGCCTAATATGGGCATCCCCCTTTTGACAGTTTGGTAATGATTATAAATAGCTTATTGGTATAATGGGCGGTCACAAAATCGTAAAACCCCGGTTCGAGCTCAGACCGACCGACCGACCGACTTTTTTATTTTTTTTTCAAGTTTCTTTCTTTTTTGAGAAAATATATTTTTTTCGAGCCCTTTTTTTAGTATTTTTTAAAAACACGAAAATTTAAATAAAAATAATTGCACTCATGATTTTTTATTCAAATAACCAGTTCAGTTTTTTCTGTTATGTCGCTAAGATCAAAAAATATTATTTATAATTCATCAGTATGTAATTTGTATCTAAATATAATTTCCAAAACACACGAATTAAAAAAATCGAGCGAAAAATACCGAGCAAAGCTCGGTCAACCGGGTACTTATAAATTGTATGCGTAATTTAAATAAAACATACCGTACAATAATCGGGTAGTTAAGTCAACCTGTAGGCAGTCAAATATATTACGTGACCCGGCTAATGATTATTGATCTACCTTAATTATATTTATAACGGTATCGTCGTAATACCCTTATTTACGTTGTGTTTGTTTAGTAAATTAGTTCCTTTAAGTAGCTATTGGAAGAATGAATATATTCACTAAAGCAATCGAAAGCCGTATGGTAGTGTTCAAAATTATTTTAACCTAAAGAAACCCGAAACGGCTCAAAACATTTAAAAAACATTTAAACTATTCCTATTCCACTTTGGTAAGTACCTGTAATAGGGGCATGAGTAAAATAACAGATTGCAAGTAAGAAACAGATTAGTTTCTTGGTTGGACAAATAAAACTCTTATAATAACCTCGTCCACTTTTCTCCACTAGGGCTGGCATAAGTAAAGTCTAAAATCATGAAGTGTTTTTCAGTAAAACAAATCATCAAAATTATATAAGTCATAGATATAATTTTTTTTAATTTTTAACTTATCTACAGCAATAATTTAACGCCCACCACACCATATAGCTCGGTTCACGTTTAACCGATCACGCGAGGAGATTTTGCCTCGGCATATGGTTTGACACAACTGGTTACTACGAGGATTCTAGACGTGGAGGATCACGCACCTTCCCTTTTGGACCTTCTGCTGACCTCTCAGCCGGACAGATATCAGGTTTCCGTCCACGCCCCTTTTGGCTACTCTGACCATTGTCTAGTGCGGAGTGTGGCGCCACTCACGCTAACATCGCGGTTGCAATCTGCAGTCTTTTTGGCACTATAAGTCGGCCGATTGGGATGGGATGCAGTATTTCTTTGCAACCTACTCTTTTTTTGGTTTGGTTTACTTTTCACCGGGCGATCCCAACACAAAGACTTATGAACTTTCAAGAAAAGAGCTTACTCCTTTCTAAAAGGCCGGCAACTTACCTGCAATTCTCCCGGTGTTGCAGTTGTTCATGGGCGGCTGTAGTCACCTACCATCAGTTGAGCCGATGCTCATTTGCCCACTCTCCTACAAAAAAAAAAAAAGATTTACATATTAAATGAAATCACAAATGCTTCATAATAAATATTTCATAATATACCACGACATTTCATTTCCTTGAAGGTCTATATGAATTTGTAAATGTGAGTTGAAAAAAATATGTATATTTGTGATTATTCGAACGTCTCATTTTATTTTGTGTCATATTTTGTAAATATGAAGTTTTATACACTTATCATTATAAATTTGTTATGAAAGTAATTTATTTGTTATTTTAAACTACATATTTTATTTTACTCGTATTTATTGGAATATTTGCAAAAATGTTTAGTCGTCTATACTTCTTGTATTTACATTTACATATATAACTTCTTCCTTTGTGTTATTTTTTTGTATATCTATTGCTTAAAAATCTGCAATGAAAGCAATTTACTTGTTATTACCGATTTCAAAAAGGAGGAGTTATTCAATTCGATTGTATGTCTTTTTATGCGTGTTACCTCGTAACTTTACTCTGGGTGAAACTATTTTGTCGAATATTTCTTTCTTTGTGCTTGCTAGTGCTTCTCGTGTGGTCCCATATACAATTTACATGTTGTATTTTTATTATTTCTTACCATTAAAATAATTTAAGTAGATTTTTAGTAAATTCAATGAATTTTATGGCCAATATATATAAAAGCCGGGTTAGGCCTTTACTTTACTATAATATTGGGTTCTTACATATGAAATTAGCGTTTTGTCGTACTGATCACATTGATCTGCAATATCTGCTCTTTGGTTAAGAATTCCGAATTTAATCTTCCGAAAAAAGAAAGAAGTCATTCATTTGTTTTTTCCTCATTATTTTTTTCTTTGGCGTCGCTTATTACCACACAATGGAAAACGTGAAATATTGGTATATTTACGAGTACGAGTTCTGCCGTGGTACCAGTGCTGCAGAAACAGCTCGAAGGATTAATGATGTGTACGGCGCTGGCGTGCAAAAGAAAGCACGGTACGATTTTGGTTTCAACGTTTTCGTTCTGGAAATTTCGACCTTCAGAACCAACCTTGTTGACGGCCGGAAATCAAAGTGGAAAATAAAGAATTAAAGGCTATTGTGGAAGCGGATCCATTACAAGGCACTTCAGAGATAGCTGCACGCTTCGGGATAATTGATAAAACTGTATTAATCCACTTGAAGCAAATCGGGAAAGTAAAAGAAACTTGAACATGTACCTCATGAATGTATACTATAATGAAATATGATAAATATACTTTAAATTAAATCTAACCCATAAATTTATAAACATTATTTCTAATACTAAAAACCTCATGAATTGAATGAATCGAACTTGCAAACACGCGTCGACTGCTGTGTTACTTTGCTCAAAAATGAAGGAATTTTAAAATGAATCATAACTTGTGATGAAAAGTGGATACTGTACGATAATTGGAAGTGCTCGTCGCAATGCCTGAATCCTAGAGACCCAGCCATGTCCTGCCCTAAACGAAAATTGATTCATAAAAAGTTACTTGTGAGTGTATGGTGGACTAGCGCCGGTGTCGTTCACTACAACTTTTTAAAATCTGGCCAAATGATTACAGCAGATATCTATTGTCAGCAACTGCAAACCGTGATGGAAGAACTAGCTAAACAACCGAGATTGGTCAATCGCTCTAGGCCACTGCTATTTAACGACAACGCAAGACCAAACAAAACAAGACAAAACAACCACTAAGTTAGATGAGCTACAATTGAAATGTCTGCGACATCCACTGTAATCCCCGGACCTTGCTCCAACAGATTATTTTTTTCGGGAATTTGGACAACTTTTTACTAGGAAAAAAATTCAACTTCGATGTGGCAGTCCAAACCGCCTTTTTTATAGGATAGGGTGACAAAGGAGCACACAGTCCACCTGATGGCAAGTGGTTGCTGTGGCCCATAGTCATCTACATCTATCCTCAATTACGAATTAAAATGCAGATGCGTTGTCACCCGTGAGGACTAAGATGGAATGCCTCGTTTCCAGTAAAAAGGGTCTCCGGTTCTCTACACTCACCATACGAAATACAGCAGCATTAAGCTACTATTTCACGCTGGTATTCTGTGAGAGCGTGGTCCATCCCCGGTCGAGCCGACCCATTCGTGCTACAACTATACTTCTAATATAACTGCAGCATGGCTCTACCGCGTATAAAAGAGCTTTCGAAGAGTTTATTGATTCTCGCCCCCAATGTTTTTTTTAGTAAAGCGTTCAATGAACTACCTATGAGATGGCAAAAGTGCATAGATAACAAAGGTGCATACTTTGATTAATTAAATATAATTTACAAAAAACATTGACTTTTATATTCCTCTTTTATATTCCTTTCTATTACTTAATATTCGAAATTAATGTATTTTAACTTTATGGATAGCAATGCATTTTAATTGTTCAAAATATAACTTTAATTATTTAGACGAATTTATATAGAATTGAATTGTATTCAATTACTATTAGATAAATATTAAAATGACTCTGAATGACATTTCTTGAACTAAATTTTTTTATATAAAAGTCAGTGTATGCTTAACTTTTTTAAATATTTTTTTCTTATTTCTCGTTTAATGTTTTGCGCATAAAAGAAGTTATATGTTACTTAACGTTTTACTGTGGGATATATAACTAACGGAAAATTTTCCGGACCGATACGACTTAGGGACGTTCAAGAAAAGAGCCTACTCCTTTCTAAAAGGCCGGCGACACATCTGGAATTTCCCTGGTGTTGCAGCTGTTCAGGGGCGGCGGTAGTCACCATCAGGTGAGCCGTATGCTCGTATGCTCCCACTCCTATTAAAAAAATCATGATAAGGTGTATTCAAAACAATTTTTATTTTTGGTCATATCAGATAGTTTATCAGATATAAAAGGTTGATTTCAATATATTAGAATAAGACAAAAAAACAATGAAATCAAAGAATACTAATCAGGCAATTACCTTTTATATCAATCAGACTTTTATCACTGACTTATTTTATTTTAAAAACTTAAAAAAACAATAATCTTATTCATTTACAAATAACATGACCACTTTTAGGATTAATCACACATATAAAAAATAACATAACGTGTTACATACTTTGTGCATGTATTTTAATACGTATCCTATGTGGTTTTATTTTTGTGTTACGTGATTTTATTTATTTAGAGATTTTAGAATTCGTTTATGTGTATATTTATTCTTTATTATATTGCAGATATTAAGTATATGTATTTTTACTAACTACAGTGGATTCTCAAGAAACGAATTTCAAGACAAATGTTTAAAAATTGAGTTATTGAGTTTTCGAATTAACAAAGACAATCATAAGGTACACATATGTGTTAATAAGAAATTTTAATGAATCTATTAATTCATTGTCCGTGTAAAAATTACACACAATAAAACAGATGCTACAAACTTTCTTTTTGGACTTAATTGGCAAGAGTTCGAGGAATCCCAGGTAAAGACGTCATTATATTTTACTTAATTCGACTTACGTAGTCTGCTATATAAATTCAATTTATAGAGTATGTATGTAATAAAGGAGCCGTCGATATATACTACACTTAAATGAACAGTCATATATCTGTCCTTTCCTCTTTCAATCTATTACAATTCAAAATATAACATTGATTTCCTCTAACCCAGGAAATGACTGCCATAAAACGCTTCAACCGCATCTATCAAAATGTAGTAAGATTTATCTATCAATATTATATTTTAAAATTATGTTACCGTTGTTTAAAATCAAGTATTGATTGTATCTTTTGATTTTATCATTGAGTTTAGATGTCTGCTATAAATGTGACAGAGATATATAAAAAATATGATCATTCAACATATTACGAATATCACTTACTATAAATGAAAAAACTGAAATAAAAATTGTACACATAACGAAAACTATTTATATTTTTAAATGGGGGAGGCCTATGTTCAGCTGTGGACTTTAATAAGCGGAAACGTTAACAGAACAACCTACCTTTGTTTCATTAATAAAATTAGGTGATATCATAATATTGTTACGAGCTTGAGGTTCGTGACAATAAAAATTGCCGATAGAATTACCTAAATTAACTTAATTAATATATTTAATATTTTTTATTTATTATTATCTAATATACATATTATATATAAATCTATTTAGAAGTTAATAATGTCTGATGATGAATCTTTTTATTCCATTTATAGTTCAGATTCCTCATACGCCTCTGGTAATGATCTTACAGATAATTTACTTCCCTTACGCGATCAGTTAAGTAATATTTTTCTGCCTCATAAAAAATATTTTAATGTTTGTCATATTAATGCACAGAGCATTCCAAGTCATTTTTCCTACTTAGAAGAAGCATTCTCACTAGACTGTGTCGATGCTATCTTAATATCTGAGAGTTGGCTAAAACCATCTATTATGTCGAGTTTGTACCCACTACCTAATTTCATTCTTATACGCAATGATCGGACTGAGAAGGGGGGAGGTGGTGTCGCTATATATCTACGGAAAAATATTCCTTATAAAGTTGTTCTATCTTCCCCCTCCCCATTTTCTGCCACTGCTGAGTTTTTATTTCTAGAAATAAACATTATGGGTGCTAGGGCAGTTTTAGGTGTTGTATATTGTCCTCCTTCTGTGGATTATTTTACCTCACTTGAGACGGCTCTTGACACCATTGGATCTGAGTACATACATTGCATGATAATGGGTGATTTCAACACTGATTTGTTAAAAAATACTTCTCGCTCCCAAAAACTTCGATCAATCATTGAATCAGTCGAACTCTGCATTCTCCCATTGGCGGCAACTCATAGAAATACTGGCACTGATGATTCGTTGATTGACCTCATCATTACTTCCTCTTCTGATCGTGTGATTCAGTTTGGACAGCTCTCTGCTCCTTGTTTCTCACGTCACGACTTGATTTATTTTTCATATAAACTTAAACCTCCGAAACAGAAACCTATTTTTCTGCAGTTACGCAATTTTTCAAGAATAAATATTGAGAGTCTCAGGAGAGACGCATCTTCAATTGATTTTGGCCCTTTGGTGGCAGCTTCTAACGTCGATGATAAAATATCCTTTCTAAATAATAGCATCCTGAATCTGTATAATATTCATGCTCCGGTACATTATGTAAAAGTTAAGCGTCCTCCTGCTCCCTGGATGACTAAAGGGGTACAGGTGGCAATGGCACGGCGAGATCGGGCTTTCCAGAAGTATAAAAAGAATCGCTCAGAAAAAAATTGGTCTAACTTTAAAACGTTAAGAAACAGATGCAATCAGGTGGTACGAAATGCTAAACGCCGCTACATTCATGACAAAATAACTAATTCTTCGCCCACTGATGTGTGGAAATTCCTCAAGTCTATCGGAATTAATAAAACTAATTCTCCGGAATATGACGCCTCTCTCAATTTGGATGACATTAATCGTCACTTTGTTTCTATTACTTCATTGGACCCTCAAGTCCGTTCTCAAACAATTGCTTCTATAGAATCAATGCAGCGTCTCCAGATCCCTGACTTTTGTTTCTCCCCTGTTACTCAGGATGAAATTAAAAAAGCTCTGTTAGCCATTAAATCCAAGGCTGTGGGTTATGATGAAATTAGTAAGCAAATGGTGTCTATGATTCTTGAGTACCTTCTTCCAGCTATAACACACATTATAAATTATTCTCTGGACTCAGGTCAATACCCTTCTGCATGGAAAAAAGCTTTTGTAAGACCTCTTCCTAAAATACCTAATCCTGTTTTCCCTAACCATTTTCGTCCTATTTCAATTCTCCCATACCTCTCTAAGGTTCTGGAAGCCTGTGTTTTTAAGCAAATATCTGTATTCGTTGCAAAACATAACCTGCTGAATGAATTTCAATCGGGGTTTCGCTCTGGTCACAGTACTACCACTTCGCTTATCAAAGTCACAGACGATATAAGAAAGGGCTTAGATGAGCAAAAATTAACAGTGGTGGTGCTTATTGACTTTTCAAACGCTTTCAACACAGTGGATCATGGTATCCTCCTATCCATCCTTAAACACCTTAAATTTTCATCCCCAGCCTTGGAATGGTTTTCTTCTTATATTCGCGGTCGCCAGCAATCGGTTCGCTCAGGTCAGCGGTTTTCTGCATGGGCTGAAATTGAATCTGGTGTGCCGCAAGGCGGAATACTTTCTCCTATTATGTTTTCCTTATTTATAAATTCTATCTCCTCAGTTTTAGATTGTTCGTACCATCTGTATGCGGATGATCTCCAGCTCTATGTACAATCAAGCTTAAACAATCTTAACTTTGTAATACACAAATTAAATGATAACCTGGAAGCCATAAGAGAATGGTCATGTAAATATGGCGTTTCTGTTAATCCTGCCAAATGCAAAGTTGTAATATTCGGAAGTTCGCAATTATTGGCTAAGGTTGATTATGGATATCTCTCTCCTGTATTTTATAATGGAAGTTTGATTCCATATTGTGATTCCATAAAAAATCTTGGCCTGTACATGGATAAAACTATGACCTGGAAATTGCAGATCTCTGAAGTTAGTCGTAAAGTTGTTGCTACCTTGCGTTCCCTTTATCGTCTTAAAAATTTCCTACCCGTCAAAACCAAGCTAATGCTGGTTCATTCCCTTATTCTACCTATTATCGACTATGCCGATGTATGTTACCCAGATCTGTCAGAATATCTTCTAAACAAGTTGGAGCGCCTTCTTAATAACTCCATAAGGTTTATTTTTGGTTTACGTAAGTATGACCACATATCATCCTATCGTTCAAAGCTTAAATGGCTACCTATACGTCAAAGGCGATGCTCTAGAATTTTACTTGTACTATATTCAATTTTAAACGATCCCAGGTCACCTTCTTATCTTAAGGATAATTTTCATTTTTTTCATCCGATCGACGGTCGAACATCCCGACAGTCAAACCGTCTGAGGTTAAGGTTTCCACAGCATAAGTCAAATTTTTTCAGGTCGTCTTTTACGATACAAGCTATACAACTTTGGAACACCCTCCCCAACGATATTAAGAATGCCACAAATAAAAAAGCTTTCAAAGTTCTTCTCCGAAAACATTACCTGAAGGAAACTACTAATTAACATTATTTTTCCTTAATTTTGTCTTCTTTCTTCTTTTTTACTTCAAATATTTATCTCAATATATATTATTCAAACATTATATTATATATATATGTATATATGTGTATGTATGTATGTATGTATATATATATATATATATATATATATATATATATATATATATATATATATATATATATATATATATATGTATATATATGTATGTATGTATTATTGTACGTATATTGATACTATATGTGTGTATATTTAAATGTAATGTGTATGTATGTAATTTGCATATATGTATATTTTAGTGTATAAGCACTTATTTACGTATAATGGTCGCACCTGCCAACAATTATCCTTGCCACCCAGGGTTGACTGGCAGAGAATGCCACATGGCATTAAGTCCGCCCTATGTACCCTTTAGCGTAACGGTGTTACGTGTAAGTTTATAAATAAATAAATAAATAAATAAATTAACACTTTAATTTACTTTATACAAATTAAAGTTAAAAACACTAATAATTAAACACACTAATTCACTTAATTCCGCTCCGAAGCTTCGCTTGTGTCGCCGAGTTAAACTCTGTCTCGATCGCATCTTGCGCCACCTATTTATTTAAATTAGCAAAATATCCGGAATGTTCAAGTAAACACGCGCAAGGTACCGAGAGTTCGAGTATAGATTTTCTAGTTCTTCGGGTGGCGCTGTCGGTCGAAAGATCTGTGATGTCATAAACTGCAACGCTCCCCTCACTCTCGTTCCTGACACTAGATGGCGCTAGTTGGCTTATTCACACAACACTGCCCCCTCCTAAGACATTCTCGTCCCGAGCATTATCGGTCCCATAATAACGCGCCAAGCGATCCACATGGACGATCTTAGGAGTCCCTCTTGCGCCTTTCTGTATCCGGTATGGTACGGGCCGTCCCATTAAGCTTGAAGCTTAGGAGATTTCCCTTTGCTGCGGACTGGATTGTGCAACCACACTAATGAACCTTCGTTGAACCCTTTATTGTTCATTTTGCGGTCGTACCGGGTTTTCATTTTCTCAGGCATTTGCTGGCCCGATTGTCTGACGTGCTCATAAATGTCATTCATTTTGTTCCGCAAGTCATTTGCATAATCGGTTATACTGCGTGGGGCATCAGGTGGTATCCCTGTGATCAGGTCCGCAGGCAGCCGTAATTCTCTTCCAAAGTGCGAAAGCTGGTGTCACTGCTGTACTTTCGTGAACAGAACTTCGATATGACAACAAAAACGGTTGTATGTGCTTGTCCCAATCTCGTTGCCGATTGTCTACAACTTTTGCTAGGTACCTCTCCAATGTCTGATTAAATCGTTCCACCATTCCATCAGATTGCGGGTGATAAGAAGTCGTTCTTGTTTTATGAGTACCCATAACTCGGCAAGTTTCCTGGAATATTTGAGACTCAAAATTCCTTCCTTGATCGCTGTGAATCTCTAAGGGTACTCCAAAACGACAGAAGACTTCATGAACCAGTTTATCTGCAACTGTTGAAGCTTCTTGATTTGGAATGGCGAAGACTTCTGGCCACTTAGTGAAGTAATCCATCACAACCATGAAATACTTGTTACCGCTTTCACTCTCCGGAAACGGCCCCGCCACGTCAATGGCTATTCTCTCCCATGGTGCACCAACATTGTACAACTTCAATGCACCTCTACTACGAGTCTGAGGTCCCTTTACAGCCGCACAACATGTACATTTGCGACACCAGTCCTCGACATCGTTTCGACAGTGGACCCAGTAAAACCGTTCTCGGATCTTCAGTAGAGTTCGTTTAACTCCCAGATGGCCTCCTGAACAATCATTATGGTACAGCTGTAGAACATCCGGTACTTTAGCTTTAGGGACAACCATTTGCAAATGACAGCTGTCTCCCCGAACGTTTTCCCATTTACGACACAGAACTCCATCCTGAAGCAGCAAGCTGTCCCACTGGGCCCAATAGCTTTTAGTGGTCGAACTCATCGCTGAGACGTCACTCCACTTGGGCTTGGGAGCACTGGCCTTTATCCATTCCAGAATCGGCTTGATGTCCGGATCTTCCTGCTGTGCATGTAGTAAGCTGTCCTTCCACTTGTTGCTGAGGTGGTCTGCCCTGAACATCCTCACGGATACCACTTCCTTACTCTCTTGCCTAGTACAATGTTTGCAATCTTCAGGACAAGGTCTTCTTGACAATGCATCTGCGTTGCCGTGAGATTTCCCGCTGCGATGTTCGATCTCAAAGTCGTATTCCTGCAGTAGTCCAATCCACCTCGCAACTTGTCCTTCTGGGTTTTTAAACTGCAATAGCCATTTTAGTGCAGCATGGTCAGTTCGTAAGTGAAACTTTCGTCCCAGGAGATATTTGCTAAAATGCTGCAACGACTTTACCACAGCGAGCAATTCGCGTCTTGTGACACAATAGTTCCTTTCCGGTTTTGACAACGACTTGCTGAAGTACGCTATCACGACCTCTTGGTCACCACTCCGTTGAGACAGCACACCGCCAAGTCCTATATCAATTGCGTCTGTGTCAACTATAAATTCTTTGCTTGCATCAGGGTATCCCAAAATAGGTGTTTTGCACAGACGGTCCTTGAGCTCCTGGAATGCGATATTGCAACTTTCATCCCAGCAGAAATGTCGCTTCTCCTCGGTTAGCTTGTGCAGAGGTTTGGCTATATCTGCAAAGTTCTTCACGAATCGCCGGTAATAGGAGCACAAACCCAAAAATGCTCTAACCTGCGTCTTGTCTTTTGGAACCAGCCAGTCCTTGACAGCGGCGATTTTCTCTGGATCTGTGCGGATACCTTCTTCCGATACTACAAACCCCAAAAAGTTAACTTGCCGTTGGAATAGTGAACATTTCTTCGGGCTCAACTTGAGGTTGGCACTCTGAATCTTCATAAGCACGCGTTCCAGGTTTTGAAGGTGTTCCTCAAACGTACGGCCCACGATGATGATGTCATCCAAGTAGACCAGACAGGCATCGCCAATTAGCCCGGTAAGTACAAGTTCCATCAGCCTTTCAAACGTTGCTGGAGCATTGCACAACCCAAACGGCATTACTTTGAATTGCCACAGACCCTTTCCCGTCGAGAACGCAGTTTTCTCCTTGTCCTTAGGGTCCATTTAACTTGCCAGTAGCCACTTTTTAGATCCAGCGTGCTAAACCATTTTACTCCTGTAAGCATGTCCAGCGTGTCATCAATTCTTGGCAAGGGATAGCTGTCCTTCTTTGTAACGTCGTTCAGACGGCGGTAATCAACACAGAACCGCGTGCTGCCATCCTTCTTCTTTACCAGCACCACAGGTGAACGCCATGGACTAGATGAAGGTTCAATAACACCATCCTTCACCTTTCCCTCAATCATGGTTTCCACTTCGTTTTCACGTGCTACCGGCAATCTTCTTGGCCGCTGACGGATAGGCAATTCCTCTCCTGTGTTTATTTTGTGTTGAACTAAGCCAGTCTTTCCTATGTCAGCATCGTTTGACGAGAACACATCGGCGTACTTGAGTAACAACTTCTTCGCCTTGACCAATTCGTTCGGGGAGAGAACACTGCGACAGTCTTCCAAAAGTGTGGTCACTCTCGTTTGTTCATCCTTGCTGGGGGTCTCACTCGATAGATATTGGCACCGTCGTAACCAATCTACTTCCTCACAAGTACCAACCAGCGTGCCTTTTTCTATAATCTGTTCCCGGTCGCAAAGGTTCAGCACACGTATTCTTGAGATGTCAGTGGTTCTGACCAAGGTTCGAGCTACTTTCCATGGAAGGTCATTGTTTACCCTTTCCGCAAGTACACACCGGTGAGCTTGCCCAGCATTTCGGGGAAGACTAACCGGAACAATCGTTTCCGATCTCGGCGGAAGAACAATCTTCTTAATGCTGTAAAGACGTGTTCCAGGTGAGCGTCGCCATATCTCGCCTCCAATGCCTCAAGGAGTTGCTCATAAGTCGCTTCCTCACCGAGAGCTTCCAGAACTGTTAAGGTCTGGTCGCGCAGGCCTAGTGTGAGAGCAGTCATGGCCTGACTTTTATTCCAGCCGTTCGCCTTCATAACAGCCTCGAACTGGATTTTGTAGGCTGACCAGGAAGAGCTACCGTCGAACGGTGGCACCTTGAACCCACGTAGCGAAGGTGTTGTAGCTACTACGGGAGCTGTAGCTCCATCTCCAAGTTTGAGTTCGTCCAGTGATTTCTTCATGTCAGCCATTACGATGTCAACCCGATTGTTTACTTGGTCGATTCGGGTTTCAGCTTTCTCGATTCGGTTTTCAGCTTCCGACAGGCGGTTGTCATGGTGAGCAACCCTATCCTTCACCTCCTTTATCTCCTTCCCGAAGGTAGCGTGAAGGTCCTTCATGAGGAGCATCTGTTCCTCCTGTCGGCGGGCCTGTTCCTCGTGTCGGCGGGCCTGTTCCTCCTGCTGCTCTTTCAACTGACGGGCCTGTTCCTCTTGTCCGCCCCGCAGTTGATCTTCCAAACGACGGACCTGTTCCTCCTGTCGACGAGTTTGTTCCTCCTGCTGCTCTTTCAGCAGACGGGCCTGTTCCTCTCGTCCGCGCTGCAGCTGCTCCTGTAGCATGGCCATCAGAGCACCTAAGTCAGGTGCCACAGACGTAGAAGCTGCTGACGGACCGGCTTCCGTGGCCGGCGGCTGGCCCTCAGACATCTGCGGCGTTGCACCACCAAATCTCCTCTGGTCCGTCTCCTGCTGGCGTTGACTTCGGGTACGGACACCCTCCGTTTCCTCCTTGGGTAAAATCGGCATTATTTTATCCCACTTCTGACACCAATTGTTACGAGCTTGAGGTTCGTGACAATAAAAATTGCCGATAGAATTACCTAAATTAACACTTTAATTTACTTTATACAAATTAAAGTTAAAAACACTAATAATTAAACACACTAATTCACTTAATTCCGCTCCAAAGCTTCGCTTGTGTCGCCGAGTTAAACTCTGTCTCGATCGCATCTTGCGCCACCTATTTATTTAAATTAGCAAAATATCCGGAATGTTCAAGTAAACACGCGCAAGGTACCGAGAGTTCGAGTATAGATTTTCTAGTTCTTCGGGTGGCGCTGTCGGTCGAAAGATCTGTGATGTCATAAACTGCAACGCTCCCCTCGCTCTCGTTCCTGACACTAGATGGCGCTAGTTGGCTTATTCACACAACAATATGTACTTTTTATGCAATAATAAATGTTAACTTCTAAGTAATAAAATGTAAATCTGACGAAATAAATAAGTACTACCAAAGAAGGAAAGTATCAATTCAATTATTATGGTATGTAACCTTTAGTTAGGTGCGCCAATAAACTAACACTGTAAGTCGCGCGGAGTCTGCAGTAACCCCAAATTGATAGGCATGAAATAAGAAACATTTTAATTAGTAACCAACTTTAATTGCTTCTATTCTACTTATTTTTCATTACATTTTTAGAAAAAATACATAAAAAATTCTAGAAAGATATTTAGAACAATAGAAAAATACGTTTTATGTCAGTACTATTACAATTCAACAATTATCACAAATTTTCGTTGTATGAACGCCATGAAAATTGTTGCACTTATTGCACTTTGCGGTCGTTTTCCTGTCGCCTTTTCGTGGACAGATGTAGCACCTTCCTCTTTTTGCTGGGTGCATTCCTGTGTTAGACATTGAAGGAGTTCGCAGCTTCAGGTTCTTACCATCGCTTTTTCAAGGCGCTAGACAGGGACGGAACTATTGCTCGCGCTAACCTATGTGCTTTTACTAATTCTGTTGACAATAACTTTAGAAAAATTCGTCTGTTTATGGAAGTCTCATTGTTATTGAAGTTATAAATATCGCATGCATTTATAGCAGGCACATTGAATAAATGAAAAAAGATAACCATAGGCCATCTCTTCGTCCGCCGAGCAACGTTATATGTGGAACACAGCTTGTCATTAGTGTCTACGCCACCCTTTGTTTTATTATAGTATAAAATCATCTCCGGCTTCTTTGATTATCCCTCATCTATGATGTCATCATGGTGTATAGACAACAATACTACAACAGCTTTAGATTTTTTGAGACATAGGAGCACAAAGTTAGGTCGACATGAAAACCAAATAACGTTAAGTGTACTTCACGACATCAGTCAGGTAAATGAATGCTTGTGGTAATTCTTTTTTATTTTTTTTAACGTTCCCACTATTGTCATTGTCTTTTAGAAGGCCTTTAGCTAAATCTATACTAGTGAAATAATTATCCATAGTTATATTTCGTCCTGTATTCTTGATTGTTTCGGTCAATCGTTTGACGATACTTTTTGTGTTTTTAGGGATATTTTAGGGCCCGTCTGGCTGTTTCCCTACGTAAACTTCAAATTTCTGGAGATAGGCAGTCTTAGCATCAACTATTGCATAATGATTTATTCAATACTAGCTTGCCAGCCAGACGTTGTTCTGCCCTTTTCGATGACCCTTTGTCATGTCCTAAAGTTAGTTAAAGTTAAAAAAAAAACTATCCTATCTCTCAATTTGAGCTGAACTGCACACAGTGTGCAAATTTGATTAAAATCGGTTAAGTAGTTTAGGAATCCATTGCGGACAAACAACGTGACACGTAATTTATATAATTTAAGATTTATCATTTACCAATCCTGAAAATCTTCCTCTAAACGCAGGCAGCTGTTCAACCACAGTGACATGTTTACGATATGTTATCGTGTTTTCCTTTTATGAGATCTAATTTCATATAGTCAAAAATCATATACCAAAAATTTGGTTCGAAATCTTTAAAATTTAAAAAAAATATTTGAAATAGAGAAACTACCAAATTTTCGATTATCACCTTGGGATGATTCTAGAATAATATTCTAGATATGCAAATATAAAGTTGAAAGAGGGAAGTAAGAGTAAGAAATCCTAAATAATGTAAAGCTTAAATATTATAAATGTATTTAGTAAAGTAATGTTTACAGTGTTTTATTGTGTACTATATATAGTGTACTAGTATATACAGTGTTTAAAGAAAACACTGTATTTAGCACAAAAAACATATTTTAAGCACTTTTAGAATAATTTAATATCCTTTGACTTATTATATACATATTAGAAATTTATATGAATCGTCACGACTAGTCGAGCTTCCCTAAACATTTCTTCCATTATTTTAAAGGTTTTCTTGCGTATCGGCCGTTGTTCGCCGCCCGGAGGGAGTGTTGTCTTTGCAGGCGGTTCTGCCACTTTGAATTCAAGGCACCAGTTTGAGTTTCTCCATTTTGCATACGAATCAAATTCCCGCTAAATGTGAATTTTGAAAAACAAATTGAATAAATTTTTTAATTTAGTTATTTCTAGCCTTCGCTACTAACGAATTTAAGATTCGAAAAAATAGAAAGCATTTCTATAACTCTTTGATAAGTGTTCTATTCCGAAAAATGTTTTGATTTACCTAGTAAATTGTTTATAATATTAATAATAATTCATTACTGCATGACAATGAATTAACATAAATTACATATTAACATACATGTCTATAACTTTGTGTATTACAATAATAAAAAAACATCTAAGATTTAATATTAGAACCTCTGACTTCTAAACTAGACAGAGCCTGTATCATAGAAGTCAGCGCTCTTCACAAAATCAGTGTCGGCTAGACAAGTGCAGCTTAGTAAAAAGTAAAGAACAAAAAGAACAAATGAAAAAATAATTAACTTGTAAAAAACGAAACAAAATAAAAAGGGGAGATAACATTCAAACCCAAATGAAATGTGTGTGTGTGTGTGTGTGTATGTGTGTATGTATGTACGAGCGTGAGAATATGTAAGCAACAGTCAAACTAGGAGCTCTTCAGTTTCTTCATACGTGAGGATTTGTAGACAATTTTTAACTTTATTTTTGCATTCAAACTTATTAAGCCAATAAATGTTGATCTTCTTATATACTTTATTATATAATATTAAGCTCATCGTATTATATAATAATATATAAGAAGATCTCAGTCTTACACACATGGTTAGATCTACGTTTATGTAAAACATCAGTAGTCAAGGGGCGGAGTCCTTAAAGTTTTAAGATGTAGTTTTCTGATACGTCCAGTAAGTTGTGCAACATGATCACTCCATTTTAGATTACTGTGAATGCGGATACCCAAATACTTTATGTTATCTACTCTTTCTATTAATTATACACATAGTTCTCGGCTATGGGGATTATATCATCATATCAAGACCTTAAAAAATTACTATCGACCATAATCTATATAGGTTGGCTTTTAATGCTAGAGGATCTAGTGTTAAAATGGAGTTTTGAAGTATATCAGCTTCAAAGTTTTATTGAATTTGTTTAATCTCTCTGAAAAAGAAATTACAAAGTCAAACTGACATTTTACTAAGCAGCAGTATAAGTCTATGCATTTTACACCTTAACTCACAAAATAATCGATATCAGCAAAACAAACTATGTATGTCTAATTATCTAGGTGTATGTCTATGACTTGCGCGAAAATAAAATAAAATTGCATCTGCTCAATCAATGCCCGTTGGGTACTTAGAGTTCTGTGCTGAGGTACCTTTCTCACACCGGGGTATTCACCCAGTGTAATCAGTAAAGTCTCTTTTAATTATATACGTAGATTTATTAATATAACCCTGACACATCTTCGGCTACAATAACGTTCGTTCTGTATGCATACACTTAATCTTCAAAAAATCTTCATAGAAATACATTTCCGACTACAATAATGGTCGCACTGATTTACTTAGAGTAATAATGTTGCTGTGGTCACAAATCGTTTTATGTTCTTCCTATTTTATGTCTCAAATTTAAATTTCATCTAAAAAAAATTTGACGCAAGTACACATAGAAATAGAAACAGAAACTTTTTTATTCAATGTAGATTATAAACAATACTTATTGAAAGTCAATTTATTCATTTACCACAGGTTCGCAAAAAGCCTCTGTCCTGGGAAGAACCAGCAAGAAACCCAGCGGGACTATTTTTTTATTTTCAAATAATAGCTTACAATAATGTTTACAATTAACAACACAAGACAAATTAGAAATAGCTTGGTAGCGATCACCCTTCCCAGGGGTTATTATCATCCATAAATTCCTTAATATTATAATGACCCTTTCTATACAAACTTAGTTTAATAATATTTTTGAACTTTGCGTATGACAAATTTTGTATACGCAAAGTTCAAAAATTTTATTATTATTTTATTACATACAATACAACACGGCTGGACAATAACTAAGCACGAGGAGCGCGTCTCCGCGTGAGTCGTTTCACTACTGACTTCTATATATACATTTTTTGTTAACAAAACTACTGATTTAAAAAAAATCCATTAAAATCACTTTATAATGCGATTACCTTTAAGTACATGCAATTTTAATATAATTTCGTGTTGTAATTACGATGTATAACGAAAAATGGTTTTAAAATCACCACTGTTTCGATTTTTTTTTGATCGAGCAAGGTAAAATATATCGTGTTTTGAACAACTAATATGACTCAATAAAGCTATATCCACTAAAAATAAATTCTGGACTTAAATATATAATTTGACTATTTAAAGTTAAATTTATAAAAGCTAATATTGGGATAACCTGCCTTTAAGTCCGCCTTTTGATCAGGCATGAAAAGGCAAAGTTAGCCCTATAAATATTATTATGATTTAACTCGTGCTTTAAAAATATTATTAAAGTTTGTTACGAAATCAAAATCAAATTATTTTACATCAAATAACTAATTATTACATATTTTTTTTCAATTTCTACTTACAAAATATTCCTGTCTTTTCGGTAAAATACTAGAAACGTTTCTGTAAATATGAATACAAAGTAAAAATTAAGTCCATAGAAGAACTATTTCATAAAAATAATTAAGACTTTCACGGTTAATCACCTGGACTACTTACTGTGTATAAATTAAAAGGTAGTACGAGTACTTAGTAACTAAAAATAAAAGTAGGTTTTTTCGCGTTCGCAATATTAGCCTAGACAAAATTCTCTAAAAGTAAGGTCTCAGTGGAGAGCGTTCGGCGGGGCGGGGCGAAGCGTTTTGTATGCATGCGCTCTTTTATTACCACGTATTAAATGACGGTCGCAAATAATTACATCTTTGGGACGGCCACTCAAAATTTATGTAATGTTACATATATAACACTTTCCAGTTAGGATTATGGCTTACTTACACAAAGCTGTTGAGGAAAATAATCAATGCAATGGGCAGGATCATCATTATGACTTAGCGGTATGCACTTTGGCGGTTAATATATTTTCGTAAGATGCTATGATAGCACTTAGCTACAGATTTAAACTTGTAGCCTTTTCTGCGAGAGAGAGTTTAGTACAAATGTTTAAAATCCAAATTCTTATCGTTACGAGTAAACACTAACATCTTTCCAACATAATTTGCGCTTATATACAATAACACAAACTACGCATAATGTCCGGCTGCATTGAAAATATTAAGGCGGATGCAATTCAAGATAACGTACTACTAAGGTCCAGGGCTGTCAACGTTAAATAAAAAGAAAATAATACAAACTTCTGTTAAAAATTCAGAAACAAATACTGGAATTATTGTTCATCGCATCATTAGAAGAAAACAAAATATTGTTTTGTATCATGTACATCAGATTCCAAGTTCGAAAGGAGATACATATGTTGAATAAAACAATTTTTAATGATTTTGTCGCCTTTAGTTTTATTTAATGTCATAGAGACTGAAGGGCTGAGGGTCCTATGTCATAATTATCCTGGGCTAACTAAAAAGGCTTACAGCATCTCATCCAATTATTTTGTAACAGAACCAATTGGTACTGTGGTTCTCGAGTGACAGCCTAGCCAGGTATGTAAAGTATAGATCGGCCACCCCAATAGATTGAGTGACGACCTGGTGAGACAAAATCCGTATTCTTTTAATATTCAATACGTAGTATCCGCATATAAATAAGAAATCATTAAGAATAATGATTGAAAGCTAATTAAACAGTTAATGTACACAAATATTCAATCTGGCAACCCAATTAAGGTGGAGTGGTTATAAAATATAAACAACTTACTCCAACATTACAAAACCCCTTGAGAACAAGTGCACAAACTTCTTTATTTTGTAGCAAGTGCAAGAATAATCAACAACAGGCATTCTAATAGGTATTTATGAGCGATAGACAAGACAAAACAAACAATATCATTACCTACAACGTGTAACTATCTGATAACAAGTCTCTTATTCCAATGTGATAGGGTACGGTATACGGTATACAATAGCTAGTATTCATGTACTAAAACTTAGGCTAAAGGAAGTTATTTGCGAAGAAAATATGCCGAGTTGCACAATACTGTGATGCAAATCTCGTTTCAATGTAGTACAAGAGCTGGGCTTGATTTTATTTATCTTGATAATTAGAATAAAATGAATAATTTTGCTTTAGGTGATTCTAAATCATTTGGTGAATGGGCAGATACGGGTTTTATACTACACTAGCTGGTACCCGGCGCGTTGCTGTCAAAGAAGAAATAATTAATAAAAATATTAACTGTATATGTAATAATGTATATGTATATGTAATAATGATTTGGAAGCGTTATATTGTTTATTTTGGATAATAATACATTCATTGAAATTGAATGATAATAAATAAATATATTTATTTATTATAAATAAATTTGTACGTGCAATACACGAGCAAGTGCAAGCAATATGTAGACAAAGTTTTACAGCAATCTGATGAGCGGTATGGCAGCGCATAAAATACGAACAAACTTGCAAACATTACTGAAGAAGAAACAAACGGGAATCCTCTCAATCGGCCGCGATGGACCAATTGAAAAGGAACCAACGGAAATTGAACGTTCGATTAAGAAACAGAAGGGAGGAATCGAGGCTTCTCTCGATCCGGCCTCCTATAACGGTTCGGGAACAACGTATGTGATCTCCGCAACGGAGTAACACACAAGGGCGATAATCTCTTTCTTTTTCAGCAAGTAGGTTCAGACGGGGATTACGGGTCTTTCGAAGTCGTCCCGGTCCCGACGCCTTAATTCTTCGATGTGGACTGTATAACTTGAGGGATGAATTACTTGGGAATAAAACAGCAATTATCTTCAAACCGTTCCGTGAGAGAGTAATCACTTTTCCCTATCACTTCCCTATACTTCTTATTGACTGCTGGTTTTTCACTTTTCCCAAAGGATTTTCTTATTTATTTCTTGAACATTTCCCCGAACGAATTGCAATAAAACCCGTTCACTAAGCTACCCCAGAGCTATACGCGAAAGTGAACCGCGCCATTCGCGTGCTTGCGCAACTTAATTACATGAATTTGTTCTATTACTCTCTCACGTTTCACTTAATCTCTTTATTCGCATAAGTCATACATAAATACAATTTATCTATATAGATAGCACAAAACAATATCTACACTACGATATACATTATATTTTCGTATCAGAAAAAAACCTTTTATTTATTAAACAAAATATGCCTATTTTAATCACAAGTTCAAAGTCAAAATTTCTTAAATATTTAACACAGAAAGTTAAAACAATGTTTCCCACTTGAATTTATACATATGTTAACTAATACAATAGTTTAATTTACATTTTCTCTATTTATTTCACTATTTAAAACACTTTTAAATTTCTTATACAAAACTATCATTATTTCACTTATACACAGGAATTTTACATAAAAATAACACAGAATTCACCTTTTTTGCACGTACAATCAACCTGAAATGTTTTACAAGTCATTTTTACATAAATTGCTGAAATTACAAACATTTTAAATTTTTACATAGGCCTCCTAAGGGCGTGGCCAGCGTGCTTCCGTGAACTCACACTATTTGAACAACTAACTTTGCACGGCTCTCGGCTATCAGAAAAAAATGAAAATCTGAAATACACCAATTTTAACAATATTAGGTAAATAAGTGCTTCTACATAATTTTCGAACTGTAGGAAACTATCTCTGATAGGATTCTTATCAGTTATCATGTTTCTTATCAGATAACAATACAAGTGAATGTTCTCATTAATCAATCATAACAAATAGGCATTTGTTTTCGTACAAAACATATCAAACTTATACAAGACAATACTTATGCAATTAATTTCCGTTAATTCTGTTTATGCACAGAGTGATCATCTCGACCGGGGAACAAATCCGATCTCTAACTTCACTTTAATATTCCTTTGAATTTACATCGTTGGAAAGACGATTTCAACCGGGGAACAAATCCGGTAACATAATTTATATCATAAAATTCCCTATATGAATTTATTGAAAGATTCAGTCAGATTCTGATAGCGTGAGGAGCAGGTCTTTTTGCAGATTGAATGCGATATAGGGTGTTATAAATTCCACAATGTAGTTCTGCTGCGGAAGACTTATAGCCTTATCCAGCTCAAAGGTTTCCTTGTTGACCAGAGGAATCTTAATTTCGATAATCAGATAAGAGTTGCTCAGGTCACCACTTATCTTCATCAATTTGTATAGTACTCTAAAGTCAAACTACATGTGATGACGTCACAACATATTGGCAGGCAAAGTCAGGTCATTTGGTATATGTCTGTATATAATATTGAGCTGCTCTTCCAATTGTTCTGGAGGCAATAAGTGAGCGTCCATATGACCATTTGCAAGGTCTGTTAGGGTGTTAATAACACTTTCCTACAAGTGCCGAACATTAGTGATAATAATCATGGCTGACATGGATGCTGACAGGATATGTAGCTCGTCGTTATTCATTTTCTCTATTCAGTTGGTAGTGAAGGTTATATTCTGTAGCTATTTCTGAACCAATCCAAACTTCTTGTTCATGATGGCTTCGTTTCTTTGAAGAATATTGTACTGTGCTTCTATGACACTTGTTTGGTTTCGAAGCAGAAGTTGTAGGTGATTTTCGTTCATAGAAAGTTTTTCTATGTCCTTTTCTTATTTCTTCGCGAAACGCTCGTCCAGGATACCGAATAAGGAATGGGTCACATATCCCACACCATTAATCAGTCCTCTTTTTTGTCTTTTGTGAACACCGTTCTTGAGTATCTTGTTGCAATGTTGAATTTCTGATATTTCATGTTGCAGCTGCAATATGATACTCCTGTATTGTACTGGAAGCGTAATGCCGTGTAGGTACTCTTCCAAGTGACCGACGTAACTTTTCACGTGACTTAATGCTGACCAGTATGTACTCATATTATAGTACACAATTAGTTTTCATTCATTCCGTATAAGATTTATGTCATGCATTTTGTCAAAATAAATGTTTTGGTTGTTATCCAATGCTGATATGTTGTATGAATATTGGCTAGGGGTGAACAGACATAGGAACAGCATCACCACCATCGTAAAGAATGTTTTGACAGGCCTTCTCGTCGTGCACCTTGGTCGTTGTTGTTTTGCTTGCTAGTCAGTTGTTGTGACGTCATCACATGTAGATGATTGAACGTCGTTGCTTGTATGTTGTTCCGTGAGTTCTTCTCTCACCGGTAGAACAGATAGTTTTTAGATCGGCCTCTGCATGATTCCATTTTTGGTTTTGACTGACACCACCCGTACGTATCCATCCTTACCAGGGTGAACATCAATGACCCTACCCATTAACCATTTGCCAGGGGGTAAGTTTTCATCCTTGATTAGGACAATATCGTTGATCTCGATGTTTTTTGAGGGTGTTCTCCACTTGGTATGAAATTGCAGCTGTTGTAGGTAGTCAGATGACCATGTCTTCCACAACTGTTTGTTCATGGCTTGAATCATCTGCCATCATGTTGTCAAGTTCATGTGATTAGGATCTGTTTGTGGTCTTGATATCAGTGATCCTCCAACTAAGAAATGTCCCGGTGTTAGGTATTCATCCTCTGGGCTTTCAGTCAAGGCTAGTAGAGGCCTAGAGTTTAGACAAGCTTCGATCTGGTGAAGAAGTGTGATGAACTCTTCGTACGTGAGATTTTGCTCTCCTATCACACGACGAAGGTGGTGTTTCAAGCTCTTGACGGCAGCCTCCCATAGTCCACCAGCAGAAGGGTAGGTTGGCGCATTGAAATGCCACTATATGTCAAGGTCGTCGATCTTGTTTATTAGCTCTTCATTGATCGTTGCGAGGATATCTTTGTATTCCTTCTTAAATTCTTTGGATGCTCCGATGAAGTTTCTACCCTGATCGCTGTACATGTGTTTCGGGGTAGATCTTCTGGCGCAGAACCGTCGAAATGCAGCCAGAAATCCAGATGTACTAAGGTCGGACACCAACTCAAGATAGACAGCATATGTCGAGAGACAAACAAACACTGCAACATAGCCCTTATGTGTTCGTACTCCACGACCTTTGTTTGCTTTGATGTCAAAGGCTCCAGTGAAGTCAACGCCACAATGAGTGAATGCGCGCGAAGGTATGAGACGAGGCTCTGGTAAATCAGCCATAATCTGTGTTCTTTTCTCTTCTTTTCTCTTCTTCTTCTTAGCGTCGACATGTCACACATTTTCGAAGTTCTCTCTTCACTGTGCGAAGCCCACTGAGAACCCAGTAGTTTTCTCGGGTGTGAGACAAAGTCAAGCTAGGTCCACCGTGTAGTGTGGTGGAGTGAGCCTTCTGTATGATGAGCTCAGTGAGTTTGCCATGACTTGGTAGTATTGTGGGATGCTTTGCTGATTGACTAAGCATTGAGTTGTTCAATCGTCCACCAACTTTCAGCAATCCATCACTAGGGTCAATGTACGGATTGAGACTCAGCAGCTTACTGGATCTTCTCAACTTTTCTTGTTTTTGAAGTTGTTGAATGTCATCTTCAAATTCTATCGATTGTACAGTTTTGATAACTAAATTCAGAGCATGTTGCTTTTCTGTTGACGATAGGTAGTTTTGCCGAGGTATTTGTTTGTTTCACAACCATTGTGTGAAACGTGATAGCCAGCTGATTGTTGTTACGATGCGCCGCGTCGAGCTGCATTCATGTAATAATTGTAAAATAAAATCGTTTTTGTGAGATAAGGCTGCGTAAACACTAGTTTTCTTGGTTTCTAATTCTGGTGGTTAGTATATTTCATTTTTGATCATGTTGGGATCAAATGCCAACAACCAATGCGGGCCCTGCCACCACAGTTGATGTTCTAATAACTGCTGTGTCGACAGTCCTCTTGTAGCACAATCCGCAAGGTTATCTTCAGATCGAACATGGTGCCAAGATGATGATGGAATGATGTTGAGTATTGTACGAACTCTGTTGGCAACGAACTGTTTCCATCTATTAACGTCTCCATACAGCCAACCGAGAACCACCATAGAATCGGTCCAAGCGTAGATTTGCAGGTTTTTTGGCATAGTTTCCATGACCTTTTTCATGAGTTGAGATAGTAGTAACGCACCACATAGCTCAAGCTTAGGCAACGTCAACTTGTTTTTCAACGGTGCTAATTTTGATTTAGCTGTCACAAGTGTCGATGTGAACTCGCCCTTAGGATTCTTTGTGGCAAGGTAAATAGCGCAGGCATACGCCTTTTCGGACGCGTCACAAAAGCCATGTATTATTTAATGGTTTTTATCGCCCATATATCTAGGGATCTTGAACTGATCTATGTTCTCATAATCACACTTCAACTTTTTCCACTCGTGGGTTATGTTCTCAGTTAAGCGCGTATCCCAATCTGCAGCTTCTTCAGACCATGTACGTTGGAACAGAAGCTTTGCTCGGACGGATAGTGGACACAGAAAGCCCATTGGATCATAGACCTTTGAGATGTTGGATAGTAACTGTCGTTTTGTTATATCGTCATCACTGGTCTCGTCTTCGAATATGTTCTTGAATACAAAGATGTCTGACGAGGAAATCCAGCGTAGGCCCAAGGTCCTTCTGTTTTCTAGGCCTTTGAAATCGAGTGGTGTGTCCAGCTGATCAGCTGATAGGTCTTCAATCAGTTCCTTTGCATTACTGGACCACTTTCGGATGTTCATGCCGGCGCCCTTCAATATGTCGATTATTTCTCTTTGTAGCTGTTTTGCCTGAGAGAGGTCATCATGACCTTCAAGAAGGTCATCCATGTACAGTGACGTCATCAATACAGCAGCAGCCATGGGGAACTTGTGCACGTCGTCCATAGCCAGTTGTCGCAAGGTGCGCATTACAAGGTACGGAGCCGCCTTAGTACCATACGTAACTGTTGTAAGCTGGTACTCCTTCAGGTGCTCTTGAGTTGCGCTTCTCCAAATAATGCGTTGTAAATGCTGATCAGCTTCACGAATCATTATTTGGCGAAATATCCTTTCGATGTCAGCAGTTACGACGTACTTGTGTTGCCATGCCATGCTAAGATGAGATGCTGCAAATCTTTTTGTAAGTTTGGACCACGCTCCATTGAATCATTGAGACTGAATCCACTCGATGTTTTTGATGACCCGTTGAAAACTGTTCGAAGTTTTGTCGTAGTGGAGTCAGTTTTCAGTACACCGTGATGTGAAAAATAATGTACTAATCCACTGTGTTGTGAAACCGGAGACATATGACCTTGTTGTTCGTATTCTCGCATAAAATGTTTGTAACTTTCTGCGAATGATTCATTTTTGGACATCTTATTTTCCAAATTATAGAACTGTGCGATCGTCTTTGACTTCGATTCACCTAGATCTGGTTCGAATCCAGGCTTCGTAGGAAGAGCAACCTCGTATCTTCTGTCTTTTCGTAGATTGATAGAATTGCTCATAGTACTGTTCATCAGGTGTCAATTCAGCAGCTGAGTCACTGATTTCTTCGAGCTCCCAGTATCGAGAAATTTCTGATAGTTCGGTTATCACAACGTGACACTTAAACGTTTTCACGTTACCCGAGAGGATCCAGCCCAATCTCGTCTGTTGAGCTATTGGAACCATGTTAGGACCTTTGATCAGGCCGCTCATGATGATCTCGGAGTATATGCTTGCGTCTAGTAGCAGATCAATAGGCCTAGAGATGTTGTACTTGGGATCAGCTAACTGTATGTGCTGCAAGTGTGGCCAGGACTCCTCACTGAATGATATGTTTGGCAGATTGTTGATGACGTGATTGATGACTAATGCTTGAGTTGTAAACTCATAGTCTTGGTATATAGACTGGCATTCGAGCGTGACGACTCCCTTGCCGTACTTTGATCCATTTCCAATGCCAGATACAGAGAGATGCGTGGTACCGTTGTCGAGGCAAGCCCAGCATCTGAGCGGCGTTCTCAGAAATTAGTGAAATCTGGCAGCCTTGGTCTAAAAGACATCTCAAAGTGATGTAAGTCCCGTGAGAAGCTTTGACGCTGACAGATAATGTTGTCAACAGGATCTCTTCGTCATCTGTAGCAACGTGATTCACGCTATGTTGTTTGTTTTCGGATCGCGTTGATACTTGAGGTCTTTTCGTAACTGGAGCTGTAGGCATGTGCGATGACGACCCGGCGGGTGCGTCGGCCGCCCGGTTTACCGTCTGTTGATTAAGGTTCATATTTGCGTATGCGTCATGTAGCATTGTGTTATGACCCTTTTGACAAACTTTGCATCTTTTCGTCGACGTGCATATGTTATCGGTGTGTGCGTACAGACAATTATGGCAAATATTGTGTTTCTTGACGGCCATTAGCCGCTCGTCCGGTGTAAACTTGATGAATTTGCTACATTTGTATAGGTAGTGATTATTGTTACAAATCGGACAAATTGACGAGCATGTCGCAACAGCTTGAAATTCTCTGTTCGGGAAATTCCCATAGCGATGACCACCAGCATGTTGAAACTGAGGCTTATATGGTTTGTTGTTGATGATTTTCGGAGGATAAGATCTATTTGATGATGTTGAGATCTCTCGTTCCTTTTTACCTATTGACTCTAAGGCGTCGAATTTGCTCTCTAGGAAGTCCATTAACTCAGAAAGCGATGGTATGTCTCGCGGCAGAAAAATCTCAATCTGTTTTGTAAATAACAGCTGGGGGTTGTTATATCTGTGTGTCAGCAATTCTCACGCTGTATCGTAGTTGTCTGCCAAGATGTTTAGATGCTGAATAAGTTTCTCAGCATCTCCTCGTAGTTTACCTTTCAGGTGCTGCATCTTCTGGGTTTTCGTGAGCAAGTTATTGTTATGGATGCTTTCTACGTAGAGATCATAGAATGTAGGCCAATGTGTATATTTGCCCGTGAATGTAGGTATGTCGATATGTGGTGTCGACTGCTGAAGATGTAATGTAGACGCGAGCTTGAGATTCAAAGCCTTCTTGATGCTCTTGTACGAGTCTTCGTAAGCATAAAACTCATCGTTATACTGCGTATCCGAACCTTGGAGAATGTGATCGATTTGTAAATGCAAAGCGTCGATTGCAGCCCAGCGCGTCTGAATGTTACGCAATTCATCTTCCAGCTCCCACTTGTCGCGTATCTCGTCAAGTCGCAAGCTATTCACTTGTCGAAGGAAAGCTCTGAAGTTGGTTCTTTGCAGAGATACCAATTCATCTGCCTGGCGACGATCTGTAAGCGAGACCGTTGTTGCATTTGACGTCGATGGCAGAGTGACTCTCGGCTGTAGTTTAGGTGGAGCCGTAGATGGAGTCGGCTCCGGTATTGCTACGATCTTAGGTAGCGCTTCTGGTGCCGGAGACACAGGTTCACGTGCAGGGGGGCAGGTTGATATCTTGATGCGCACAGTATCAAAGTACGTTCTTGCTTGTTGGTACTGATTTTCCGTAAAGTAAGGATCAGTGTCATTCTCATAGTGGGATAACTTATGGTTGTTTCCTTGGAACTCGGCCCACAGTTTATCAAGGGCATCGAGTCGCCCGTTCAAGTACTTACGAGTCTTGCGTGTTGCGGAATCCTTGCTGAAGTTTCTCTCTATCTTCTTGATCGCTTCAACAATCTCCTGTTGGCGCTGAAGTAGATTCTCCATTGTGCTTGTTCACTGTGTGATAATCCGAGGACGAAAAAAGGTACACTCTAAGTTCACTGCTCACCGAGTCTTAGCACTGTTCACTGTGTCGAATGTCGACAACAACTGTCTATTTGATAGCAGCTGTAGCAGATGTTTGTCCAGCGGTCCAGGCCACTCTATATCCTCGCGAATAAAACTGGTGGGACCCGCTTCTGGGAAGCCAGTCAACCTATTCGCAGTCGCACAAAATCCACAAAGAAAATAAGTAAGTAGGAACCACTGTACCTGTATTTTCCAAATATCGATGGAAATCCACAGATGTGATCTTGTCTTTTCGAAGGACCAAAAAACTGCACGGTGTATACAGTATATAAGATGAATGAGTGCAGATGGGATGCAAGGGAAAGTTAGTGTACGAAACAAACCCAATGAAAGTCGATCTAACACTGAATTTATTGTAAAGAATTATAAATTGATGTATAGGCAAAAGTACGGAAGTTACATGATTTCACAAGTGACAAATGCATTGTTTCTGCGTGACCTACAATATGTAACAAAACTTGTTGTGTACGTAATAGTATAATAAGTAGTTATAAGAATATTACACATTTAATTCTGTTTGTTAGTTAGTAAGAGTTATAACCAAATAAAAAGGCGCGGGGGTGAGGCATGGGTCCACTGGCCAGCAGCGGCCAAATCATATAAAAGACGGGCCGGCCGGTATTGTCGGCAGTCGCTCTCCAGCCACTGAAAAGGCAACAGCAAGAAAAAGTACAAGTTCCTCCTATTTAAGCAAGAAGTTTTATTCATTTTTCGAACGGCGTTACGGCGATCCGTAACAAAAACATTAGAAACATCTACAACACAATGACACGCCACACTAAATAGTCGTATGAAATGAACGTGGATTTTAAGTAAAAAATGTTAAAAAGCAGTGGGTGGGTGCGGTCTCATGAGACCGCTAGGGATTTGACGGAATATGGCCGCAGGCTCATGAGCCCGCTAGGGGATTAAGAGGATAAATTGTTTTTTGGCGAAACTTTGATTATTTTTAAGAACTGACGACATGTGGCATAGGGTAAGAAAAAAAATTGTCTGGGCAACATGAGTAAACTTTACTTTTATGTATATATAAATACACTGTATTA
The DNA here is from genome assembly GCA_036936625.1 of Parnassius smintheus behrii. Classification (NCBI taxonomy): domain Eukaryota; kingdom Metazoa; phylum Arthropoda; class Insecta; order Lepidoptera; family Papilionidae; genus Parnassius; species Parnassius smintheus. The sequence goes on from JAUPFT010000010.1 coordinate 54,708,085, forward strand.
TTTTGTATGTATAGTACAAATACTGCATATTTGATGGTAAGTGCCAACCGCCGCCTGCACTGCTTATATACCAGGAGAACTGCAGGTGCGTTGCTTGAAGTAAGCTCTTTTCTTGAAAGTCCCTAAGTCGTATCGGCCCGAAAACATCGCCTGCGGTAAGCAATTCCGCAAATGAGTTGTGCGAGGAAAGAAACTCCTAGTAAAACGCACAATGTTGTGAATGGTATCGTGAGTTTTGTTAAGATGAACGATGATGGAATTGAGTGTTTGGAATTAGTCCGAACTTTTCCTCTAAGCATTCCCGTGGTAAATGCGATAAAATACGCAAAGAGATTCCCGATGTTTAATGGTGATATTAACACTTGGCCGTTATTTATTAATAGCTTTTAAAACACTATACATAACAATACCTCGTTATCGGACGCTGCAAAATTGTATTATTTAATTGGTAAACTGAGTGGCAAGGCACAGTCCATATGTTCGGGTTTCACACCAACAGCAAATAATTATTCATTCGATTCGAAACAATTAAAAATAAATATGAAGATAAGCGAATGTCAGCATCTTCATATCCGGATCAAATATTCGATCTTAAGGTTATGTCATCCGTGAGTGTCAGTAGTCTCGAACAATTTTTGGATAAATTCGTAACATCAGTGGCTGTCCTCAAAAATCTTAAATTTGATGACCTTATGGACTTTGTGTTTCTACATATTGCATTAAAAAAGCTAGGCCTGGACACACTGCGTTCGTTTAAAATGGAAAATTGTGGCTCTGAATTGCCATCGTTCGAATCTTTAAAATCTTTATTTTAAGACCAAATCAAAGTAATACATTACTTTGATTTGGTCTTAAACTTATTATTATTAAAAGCTTATTATTATTATTAAATACAACGTTCATCAAGAGCCAAACAGGAAGCGAATAAGTGCGCTGACCATCGACCGGTCTCATCATCGAAGTATACATCAATCGAAATATACAAAATTTGACATACACAAAATTCAAAAACTTCATTAAAATAAGTTTGTATATAAAGGGTTATTATAATATTAAGGAATTTATGGACGATAATAACTCCTGGGAAGGGTGATCGCTAGCAAGCCATTTTCAATTTGTGTTATTAATTGTAACGTATATGATGATAAGTTATTATTTGAAAAAAAAAAATAGTCCCGCTGGGTTTCTTGCTAGTTCTTCCCAGGACAGAAGTGTTTTTTGCGAACCAGTGGTAAATGAAAAAAGTGACTTTCAACGTGACACTTAACACAGGGTAACATCGCTCTGTGTTAAGTGTCGAACGTGGGAAGGGTCATCCACGTTCCTTCCACAGTGCTACTGGGTACAGCGCTTATTATAGTTAGAGATTCACATGGCAATGAACAGAGTATTTGTACTGTAACGCCCCCCCCCCCTCCTCTTCGCTTAATATATTATATTATTTAATTAAGCAATTTCCCCTCTTTAAATAAAATTATATATATGTGACCAGTATAAATAAAATATGTTTAAATCTTTCTAAATGATCTTTCTAAACGTTTGATAATAGGCCGTTTGTATTATTTTTGGCGTGATCGTCCTAGTTAAGACCCTTATTTACGTTGTGTTTGTTTAGTAACTTAGTTCTTTTAGGTGTCTTTTGGAAGAATGAATATTCACTACAGCAATTGAAAGCTGTTGGTAGTACCTTATAAGCTAAGTATACCCGAAACGAAACGAGAAAGTTTAAGGTTTGAGATATCTTTATTTCTCATAAGAATTTATAATAATAATTCACTTATATGAGAAAGTTTTAAAACACATACAAACAAAAATAATAGTCTTATCCTAGGCGTACACTAATATATCGAATCAATTTCACTCAAACACATTCAGTTGTAATTATACATGTTTTAGCAATTTTTATTCCTAGAGCAACAAAATACTAAAAATAATAGGGTACTTTTAAAGTCTTACATAGCCAAAGGCGCAAACAATGCTTGGACGCGCACCTTACACAGACCGAGTGTAGCTAGAAGCGACGCGTAAAATAGTGAAATCAATGTACGCTCAGGTTAGAAGTTAAATAATATTTTAAGTGCTTTCTAAATGTTGGGATTGATTTTGCTTCTTTGATATTTTTCGGTAATTGGTTATACAATTTCGCACCTTCGTACATTAAGTTTTTTTTACCATAATTAGTTCTTGGGGTTAGGAGGCAAAGGTCGTTTGCACGTCTTAGTCCAATTTTTTGTATTTGTTGTTTCTTTTTGAAAGTTATTTGAGTATATATATCTTTATTTAATATTTTTCTTATTAATATACAAGTTTTATATATATATATATGTTTGAGTAATATTTAATAATTTTGTTTGTTTATACAGTAGATTTGTTGGTGTAAGGAAATCATATTTAAATAATATTTTAATAAGTTTATTTTGTGACCTTTGTAGTGGTTCTAGATTTGTTTTCGCAGCGGTGCCCCAAACTTCAGTCAAGTATTCTAAATGCGGTTTTATAAGAGAGTTGTATATATTATATCGAACTCGGTGCGGTAAACATACAGCCATCCCCCGTATGGCACCAGAAAGAGAAGTTAATTTTGTTTTAATTTTAGAAATATGTGGTTTCCATGTTAAGTGCGAGTCTAATATCAGTCCAAGATATTTCTCTTCATTAACTTTATTTATAATTTGGTTATTTATTGTCAATGGCGTGTAGTGTGATATTTTTTTGTTTTTTGCTGTAAATATTATATAGTTTGTTTTTGATATATTTATAGTAAGCCGATTGCGTTGAAACCAAGTGTTTAGAACATCCAAGTCATTTTGTGCGTCTTTAATGACAGAGTCTATAGAATGGCCAAAGTAGAATAGAGCGGTATCATCGGCGTATAACGTTATGTCTCCATTAAGCCCGAGTTCTTTTACATTATTTATATATATAAGAAACAAAAGAGGCCCCAGAATCGATCCCTGAGGTATACCACAGGTTACAACTCTGGGCCCACTCTGTGCTTCACCGATCTTAACCACTTGCCGACGATTTGTGAGGTAAGATCTGAGTATCTCATGAGCGGTTCCTGCAATGCCAATATCAAATAGTTTTTTTAATAATAGGTCGTGACTAATTGTATCAAAAGCCTTCTTTAAATCTATGAAGACTCCTAGTGCTATTTGTTTTTTATCAATACTAAGTTTCACTTTAGTTATGAGGTCTACTGTAGCTGACAGTGTGTTAGATTTTGGTCTGAAACCATACTGCTGCTTGTAAAAGAAGTTTTGTGCAGAGAGATAAGTTTCAAGACGTTTATATAACAGTTTTTCATAGATTTTAGACATTACAGGAAGAACAGATATTGGGCGGTAATTGCCAGGTTCCAATTTAGTACCAGATTTAAATATAGGTGTAACTTTAGCGATCTTTAAACTATCAGGGAAAGTACCGTTTTCTAGATTTTTATTTATGCAATTTGTAAGTTCAGGAAGGATGATGTGTTTCAAACATTTTATTGATTTGCTATTTACCCCGTCTAATCCGGAGCTAGTATTTGTGCTTAAGCTATCTATAAAATTTGCAATTTCTTCCATTGTACATGGCTGTAACTGTGTTAGCGCGATTGACTTGGCAGTGTTTGCTTTATTTAATAATTAATAGGTTAAATTATTATGGGGATTTGCTAGTATTTGACTATTTAAGATCAAGCCTACATTAGTAAAAAAGTCATTAAATTGTTCACATATACCATTTTGATCCGTTATGTAACCATTCGCTGTTAAAAGTTTACTCGGTAGTGATGGGTCTCTTACTTTGTTGTTAGAAAGGTCTTTTATTAGTTTCCACATCTTTTTTGGGTTGCTCTTGCAGTCATTGAATACTTTTAAATAATATTTAGTTTTAGTTTTATGAATGGTTCTTGATACTTCGTTTCTTTCTTTGATGAATGCTTCTTCTAATAATTTGTCCTCTGGATTCTTCTTAAATTTGCTCCATATTATATTTCGACTATTTATTCTATCTAAAATTTTCCTATTGATCCAGTCTTGGCGAGGTGGGTTAAGAATTTTTATTTTTGGGAATCTACTATTGCTGAGGCAAGAATCCAGCTTCTCTTTAAATATTTCATATGATTTATTACCAATATCTGTACAGTTTACCATAGTTTTACATAGTTGTTCGTAGTTAATAGCTTCATATCTAACTTTTCGCAGTGGTTCAGGCCGGGATTTCTGTATTTCAAAGTATATTTGCTTGTGGTCAGACATAGGGGTTTCGATTATGATGAAATTAAATCTGTGTCGTTTGAGATTTGAGCAAACATGGTCTATTATTGATTTTGTTGAAACTGTTTCACGGGTACAGTATTTTTCGTCTATTTTATTTATTATATTGTGACCATTCTCTTCTAGCACTTCCTTGTAGTTATTGATTGCCTGTTGTTGACTCAGTAAATTAATGTTAAAGTCTCCAAATACAAGGGCTCTGCTTCTTTCATGTAATTGCTTGGAATAAAATTCCAAGAAACTTTTTAAATTTGAGGCGTCTGGTTTCCGATATACAGCACCTATATCAAGACAATAGTGGTCAAGATGGATCCATAGGTAGTGATTTTCACCTTGGGACTGATTTTCTGTTACGTGGTGTTTTAGGCTATTGCAAATGAATATAGATACTCCACCACCTCTCATGTTACGCCTGTAATTAAAATGGTGAATATAGCCGGGAATCTGAAGACTAATAGCTTCCTCGTCTGACTTTATCCATGTCTCTGATAGGATGATTATATGAATCCTATTCTGAAACGACTCAACTACGCATTTTAGTTCATCCAATTTTCCTGGTTTCACTATACTTCTTACGTTAGCATATAGGAATCGTAGAGACTTTTTGGTGGAAGAAATATCTTTGTAACTATTAACAATTTCATAGGTAGTTGGGTTTATGTTGCACGAAAGTGTTTGGAGGTGAGTGGTGTCATGTGAATTTAGTTTTTTGAGGAGGTTTCTACGATCTTCGGCACACCTCTTACATATTTTATGATAAAGTTTTTATTGTTATTATTTATCGATTGGCGCTTTACTTCTTCTTTAAGGTCTTTATAATATTTTTGCTGTAGAGGGGTTTGATCTGCGTATATTTTGAGATTTTAAGAACATAAAACGAATTGAAAGTTTAAGAACATAAAACGTCCCTATTCCACTTGTATCAGGTTAACATTCATCATCATCATTACAGCCCTTCACAAGTCCACTGCTGAACATAGGCCTCCCCCAAGGTATGCCACAAAGCACGGTCCTGAGCCACATGCATCCATCGACTTCCTGCATGTCGTACCAGTTCGTCACTCCATGTAGTGGGGGGTCGCCCTATACTTTGCCTACCGATAGGAGGCAGCCACTCGAGAACTTTTTTTCCCCAACGGTTGTCGGTTCTTCTAGCTATGTGGCCGGCCCATTGCGACTTCAGTTTACTAATCCGTTGGGCTATGTCGGTCACTTTGGTTCTACTACGGACATCCTCATTTCTAAGTTTATCACGCAGAGAAACTCCGAGCATAGCCCTCTCCATAGCTCGCGGAGCGACTTTGAGCGTCCTCATACGGCCAGCAGTGAAGGACCACGTCTCGGTTCCTAAGGTCATCGCTGACAACACGCACTGGTTGTACACTTTAGTTTTCAGAGATTGAGGTATATATACCTGACGAGAAGATGTGTCGTAATTTCCCGAACGCTGCCCAGCCGAGTTGAATCCGTCGATTGACCTCTTGGTCGAAGTTGGACTTACCAGGTCGGACTATTTGTACCAGGTAAACGTACTCGTCAACAACTTCGAGCTTAGTGCTCCCAACAACTACCGGCATAGGTGTGACATGGACATTAAAAATGATCTTTGTTTTGTCCATGTTCATCTTAAGACCTATCCGTTGGGAGGCACTATTGAGGTCATTGAGCATAGTGCTTAAGATTTACAATATTAATTTATTATAATTTACCCCTTCCCGCTTGGAAAAGGCTCACAATATATTTATACAAAATACCCGATACAAGGGCTTCGCTCTCCTACATTTATTTTAAAAATGTAGGGGAGGCATACGGCTCCACACACACCGTGCACGTTGCGCGGCAACCATTTTGATGCACTCCTCCCGCAGGGAACGATAATTCGGGAACTGGACCGTATTCCACAGCAAAATAACTGGCGAACAAGCAAAAGAGGGCTTGGCCCCTAGGTAGTGCGTAAGCACAAACATCTACCGAAGTCACGCATGTCAATGCGTGTAAACACCATACAGAATACGAACGAATCCAGTCACAGCGAATGTACGTCACACGGTTTAGGCAAATAGGCACACTGGTCGTTAACTCTCCGTGAGCGCCACCACTACGTAGACGTGATCTACCGCTCACCTCAAGGGAATGGGGTCCCACGTTGTGCGGCTTTTGGCCGCAGCCTTGAGGGTCTCTTCAGATCCTCCCTCCAGCTACCACCCGCATGAGGTCGACACATATGCTCCACCAACCAATACAACGGCAGATATAGCCAAAAGGCAGTTATAAGATGTTAGTAATAGAAAGAAAGAAAGAAAGAATAAGTTTATTTGGTACATACATTATAACTAAAAGAATATAAATAAAACAGTTTTTTATATCTTATCAAAAATGTTTAACATAAAGAAGAACACAAAAAAGGAATAAAATAATATGCACAAAATGGTCTCCACTCAGCTTTAATTCATGAATTGAAGATATAAATACATCAATTCGTAACGCTGATTTTCACTGGAGCGAGGAGTATGAGGCAGATGACAAGTAACAGCAAGAGAAAAATAAACATATACAATAATTTAAAATAAAATGAAAAAGAAAACTGTCAAAATTCCACGTGTCAGCGCAACATTGGTAGTGTAGAGATGAACAAACGGTGGTATGCATACAAAAAAAATTGTGTATGTGTATGTGGATGTGTGCATGCGTGTTTGAGTGTGTGAGTGAATCATACCATTTATGCCTATTTGCTGGATTTTTGTACGGAAATCAGAAACTTTTTTAATACGGTTTTAAAAGTGACAACTGTTTTACTATTTCTGATCGGTGGTGGTACATCATTCCAGCACTTCGTGGCAGCAAAACGGAAACTACTACGGAAGGCAGATGTATGATGCTTAGGGTATGTGAGTCGTGATGCTGTCCTAACCGCACGCTGTGAAAAAATAAGCTTTTGGTACAAGTATGATCGTTCCCTGGTATTTATAACTCCAAAAAGCAATGACGCAAGGTGGAGGGTACGTCGAGCAGCCATACTCATCAGGTCGTGTCGATTGAAAAATGGGGTGATGTGTGATCTCTTAGGGACTGTGAAGCAGAAACGTGCGCAGGCGTTTTGAACCCTTTATATTAATATTTTTGTTCTAGCGAGCAAGCATTCTCCAAATACTGTATCCGCATAAGTTACTTCGACAAAATGAGCTATTCACACAACCTAATGAGCATGTTCACTGTCAAATACTCTCTGATCTAGTACAAGACTTTGAGTCTATAGAAACAGTTACGCATGGTTTCTTGTACATGACCTTCAAAACGCAACCTTCCGTCCATAACGAGACCTAAGTTCCTAGCTTCCAACACACGTTCTAAAAGGGTAGTCTTGATGTTAATTTGTGGATTGAGTGAAAATATTATTTGTCTGGGTATGCATTCCCAGTAACATATAATAATAATAATAATAATAATAACAGTTTGCGACGTGTTTTATGCACGCTTGACAGTTTGCGACGTGTTTTATGCACGCTTGACCAAAGTACTTAACAGCCTTTTGTCCGGTGTGAATAAGACACACGCATATAACGGCTGGGTCATGCTTGTCCTCATGTATACCTTTGGCATACTCAGGTGGACTCAGACTGAACTTAACGCCCTGGATAGAAAAGTCCGCACTACCATGACGTCCCACAGGATGCATCATCCGAGATCGTCGGTAATGAGGCTGTACTTGCCGCGAAAGCATGGTGGGCGTGGCTTCTTGAGCGCGCTCACCATGCATAATCGCGAAGTGTGCAGCCTCCGTAATTACTTCCTGGCGAGATCGGATGATCCATTCTATAAGGACGTCATTTCTTGTGATAAAGGACTTACCCCTCTATCCTTAGCCAACGAGCAATGGCAAGACCCGGCAGTGCAGACAATTTCCGACCGGGAGACCGTGTGGAAGGAGAAGGAGCTCCACGGGAGGTTCTACAAGGCTCTACATGAGCCTTTCGTAGACACAGTAGCCTCCCTCCACTGGCTACGCTTTGGTGATCTCTTCGGGGAAACCGAGGGTTTTGTCTGTGCAATACAGGATCAGGTTATTAAGACCAACAACTATCGGAGATACATCCTAAAGGATGGCACCGTGGACATCTGTCGAGCTTGTCGCCATCCCGGTGAGTCACTTAGGCATGTTATCTCCGGTTGTTCGGCGCTTTCTAACTCTGAGTACTCGCACAGGCACAACCTAGTAGCCAGAATTCTTCACCAGGAGCTCGCTCTGAAATACGGTCTCGTTGATCGGAAATTGCCGTATTACAAGTACTTGCCGGAAGCCGTGCTCGAAAATGATCGCGCCAGGCTCTATTGGGACCGAGCCATCATCAGAGACAGGACTATTCTTGCGAATAAGCCTGATATTGTGCTGATGGACCGGGCACAGTCAAGGATATTTTTGGTCGACATTACCATTCCGTATGACGAGAACCTCGTGAAAGCCGAAACAGACAAGCAAACAAAATATCTGGACCTGGCTCACGAGGTGACCGACATGTGGGGTGGTCTGCCGACTGAAATTATTCCTGTAGTCGTCTCTGCAAACGGGCTAATCCCAGTCAGCCTCTCGGGTCATCTGAGGCGACTGGGACTACGTGGCGGACCGCTCCGGGCTCAAATGCAGAAGGCGGTGCTCATCGATACCGCCCGCATCGTCCGCCGGTTTCTTTCCCTTTCCCCCTAACCCTCGGCCGTTTGGTCTCCCCTGCCGAGGGCCTCCATCTGGTTGGGCTTTTATTTATTTATGTATTTTTATATTTATTTTATGTTATTGATATTTATGTATATTTATCTTTTCACTTTCATTTATAATTATATATTTATAGAACCCAACCAGATGAGAAAGCTATATAGATACCCCATAATAATAATAATAATAATAATAATAATTATAAAATGGCGTAGGGAAGTGACGACCCCATCGCCCGTTGACGAAACAGTTAAGTGACAAAACTGCTACGTCGGTGCAGTCAGTCAGCGCCTTGCCAAGAGGTGTGAGCGCCGTGCCTCGGCAGTACTCAGGGTGCAAAGGCCCGTTTGTGCTTACGGCCGTACAATGATACAATGAAACGGTGCCGGGCCTGGGCGTCTCCCGTTAATTGACGCCCAATAATGGATGATGGATTTAAGTAGAAAGAGTATAGGGCCGCTGCCTGGGGGTCGCCGGGGCGCGTCTGGAGCTGGGGCTGGACGCGGCAGCATGCGGGCCGCCAGCCGAGCGCGAGGAGCTGCAATATCACCTAACAGCCCCCCGCATCCATCATCCCCACCAGACGGCTTGATGTCGGCAGGGTCCTCTCGGACTCGGCAAGCGGCATCCGCCGCTGGTGGAGTGCGCCGCATGCGTTGGACAAGGGATATGAACGCAAACGCATTGCGGGCGTACTATAGGGCGAAAGGGGAAGAAACTGCGGGGATAGCGTATCGGGCTCGGATGCACTGCTTTTTTGCTGAGCTGGAACCGTCTATTCCCGTCACGGAACAAAACCTGGCAGACCGAGTTCGGTACATCATGCGCTCGAAAATATTTGTAGATGCCGAGCTCGAACGACTACGACGTGAGGCTATTCCCTCATCGAATGAATTGGCTACGGCTGGGGATGCGGCTCCTCAGGCGACAGACCAGCTGCCACGCGTAGAAGCCGCCATGGATCTTCCAGTTGTGGTTGATTCAGACGATGATGAAATGGTCTCCCACGAACTAGAGCAAATGAGGAGTATATTGGAAGAGGCGATTTTGGAAACGCGCAGCATGCCTCTCGAAAATCGACCGCGACTTCCCCGCATACCCCTAAGCAAGCGAAATCGGGCTGTCGTGAGGGCTCTTAACCCAATGCTGGTAACCTATTTGGAAGCCAGCCGGGACCTTTGCGAGACGGACTCAGTTCTTTTTGGCGCCGCAGTGGCAGCTTGCCGTATTATTGGCGCCAAACTTCCCATGGCTGGACGCGCTACTAAACAAAGTGGCGCCATCCCAGCCTGGAGAAAAAGAATTGAGGACCGTATCGCAAAGGCAAGGGCCCTTATCGGCAGACTGATAAGCTTCAGGTCGGGTAATAATAGACCGAGGTTTGTGCGCACCGTTAGAATGGCGTTTGCTGGGACAAATATCAGTTTGTCCCAGCCGGACATCACACAGAAACTAACGGAGCGCATAGACGACCTGAAGCAAAAGATTGCTGCTTGGGGGAAGCGGATTCGCCGATTTACCGAGAGGTCAAGGCGGTTCAACCAAAATCGTCTCTTCCAGAGTTATCAGAAGAGGCTCTACAAATCATTGGAGCGACCAGAGGTATGTGGAGCGGGCCCAGGACCGGATCAGGCTAACACTGTCGCATTTTGGCGTGGCCTGTGGTCAGAGCCCGTAAACCACAGCGAGGGCCCTTGGACGGAAGTTGTGGCGAGTCAGTGTGCGAGTATTACGCCCATGGACCCCGTCATCATAACGCCGGATGACGTAGCTGAGGCGGTCCGTAGAGCCCCGAACTGGAAAAGCCCGGTACTCGACGGACTGCATCACTACTGGCTGAAGGGGTTCATGGTGTGTCACGCTGTGCTCGCCCGTCAGTTTCAAGAGGCTCTCAACCAGAAGTCGCTCCCTAGCCTCTTCACTACTGGGATCACTCATTTGGTTCCTAAAGACCAGGTTACCACAGACCCGAGCAAATACCGCCCCATTACGTGTCTACCCACCATATATAAGACACTGACATCCATTTTGAGCGCGAGAATCACTCGTCACCTGGAGCTAAATCAGGTGATGTCACGCGCTCAAAATGGATGTCGGGGCGGTGGTCGTGGAACTACGGAACCACTCCTCATTGACGCGGTCATTGGCAAAGTGGTGAAACGCAACCGTCGGAATTTCTCCGCCGCCTGGATAGACTACAGAAAGGCATTCGACTCGGTGCCCCATACATGGCTAAAGAGAGTCCTCGAGCTGTACAAGATAGACTGTACAGTGAGAGACTTCCTCGAGCAGTGTATGGGGCAGTGGAGTACGATCCTTTGTCATCTGGGTGAGCGGATGATGGCTGCGGAGAACCACATAAGGATAAGAAGGGGTATCTTCCAGGGCGATTGTCTGAGTCCAATCTGGTTCTGCCTCTCCCTGAACCCTCTCAGTACTTTACTGGAGGGCTCCGGGAGGGGATTTCAGCTTCGGAAAGGAGGTACAAAAGTGACCCACCTTTTTTATATGGACGACCTCAAGTTATTCGCCTCCAGTCGCTCCCATCTTATGGAATTGCTAAACATCACTTGTGAATTTAGCAATTCTATTGGAATGGAGCTGGGAACGGATAAGTGTGCGGTCCTCCATGTTGAAAGGGGAAGGGTTGCTAACTCTGAGGGCATAGACTTATCTATGCCCTTCAACTTAAGGACCCTTTCCGAGGCTGAAACATACCGATACCTGGGTATGTCACAGAACATCGGTATCGATGAGGCTGGTATGAAACAGTCAGTTTGCGACGTGTTTTATGCACGCTTGACCAAAGTGCTTAACAGCCTTTTGTCCGGTGTGAATAAGACACACGCATATAACGGCTGGGTCATGCCTGTCCTCATGTATACCTTTGGCATACTCAGGTGGACTCAGACTGAACTTAACGCCCTGGATAGAAAAGTCCGCACTACCATGACGTCCCACAGGATGCATCATCCGAGATCGTCGGTAATGAGGCTGTACTTGCCGCGAAAGCATGGTGGGCGTGGCTTCTTGAGCGCGCTCACCATGCATAATCGCGAAGTGTGCAGCCTCCGTAATTACTTCCTGGCGAGATCGGATGATCCATTCTATAAGGACGTCATTTCTTGTGATAAAGGACTTACCCCTCTATCCTTAGCCAACGAGCAATGGCAAGACCCGGCAGTGCAGACAATTTCCGACCGGGAGACCGTGTGGAAGGAGAAGGAGCTCCACGGGAGGTTCTACAAGGCTCTACATGAGCCTTTCGTAGACACAGTAGCCTCCCTCCACTGGCTACGCTTTGGTGATCTCTTCGGGGAAACCGAGGGTTTTGTCTGTGCAATACAGGATCAGGTTATTAAGACCAACAACTATCGGAGATACATCCTAAAGGATGGCACCGTGGACATCTGTCGAGCTTGTCGCCATCCCGGTGAGTCACTTAGGCATGTTATCTCCGGTTGTTCGGCGCTTTCTAACTCTGAGTACTTGCACAGGCACAACCTAGTAGCCAGAATTCTTCACCAGGAGCTCGCTCTGAAATACGGTCTCGTTGATCGGAAAATGCCGTATTACAAGTACTTGCCGGAAGCCGTGCTCGAAAATGATCGCGCCAGGCTCTATTGGGACCGAGCCATCATCACAGACAGGACTATTCTTGCGAATAAGCCTGATATTGTGCTGTTGGACCGGGCACAGTCAAGGATATTTTTGGTCGACATTACCATTCCGTATGACGAGAACCTCGTGAAAGCCGAAACAGACAAGCAAACAAAATATCTGGACCTGGCTCACGAGGTGACCGACATGTGGGGTGGTCTGCCGACTGAAATTATTCCTGTAGTCGTCTCTGCAAACGGGCTAATCCCAGTCAGCCTCTCGGGTCATCTGAGGCGACTGGGACTACGTGGCGGACCGCTCCGGGCTCAAATGCAGAAGGCGGTGCTCATCGATACCGCCCGCATCGTCCGCCGGTTTCTTTCCCTTTCCCCCTAACCCTCGGCCGTTTGGTCTCCCCTGCCGAGGGCCTCCATCTGGTTGGGCTTTTATTTATTTATGTATTTTTATATTTATTTTATGTTATTGATATTTATGTATATTTATCTTTTCACTTTCATTTATAATTATATATTTATAGAACCCAACCAGATGAGAAAGCTATATAGATACCCCATAATAATAATAATAATAATAATAAAAAGGCGTAGGGAAGTGACGACCCCATCGCCCGCTGACGTGACGGTTATGTGACAAAACCGCTACGTCCGCGCAGTCAGTCAGCACCTTGCCAAGAGGTGTGAGCGCCGTGCCTCGGTAAAAATTGATGGTGCAAGGGCCCGCTTGTGCATATGGCCTCACCATGAAACGGCGCCGGGTCTGGGCGTCTCCCGTTAAATGACGCCCTGTATGGATGATGGAACATAGAAGATTGCGCAAAGGGCCGCTACCTGGAGATCGCCAGGGCGCGTCTGGAGCTGGCGCTGGACGCGACAGCATGCGAACCGCCAGCCGAGCGCGAGGTGCTGCACGACCACCCAGCAGCCCCTCGCATCCATCATCCCCACCAGCTTGCTTGGTGTCGGCAGGGTCTTCGCGGACCCAGCAATCGGCACCCGCCACTGGTGGAGTACGCCGCATGCGATGGACCATCAATATGAATACAAACGCATTGCGGGCGTATTTTAGGGCGAAAGGGGGAGAAATTGGAGGTTTCGCGTATCGGGCTAGGATGCATCGTCTTTTTACTGAGCTGGAGCCATCTATTACTGTCACCGAGCAAAACCTGGCAGACCGAGTTCGGTATATCTTACGCTCAAATATATTTGATGGCGCCGAACTCGAACGGCTACGACGTGAGGCTGTTCCCTCATCAAATGAAAACGCTGCGACTGAGGGTGCGGTGCCACAAGTTGCAGAACAACCCGCACACGTGGATGCCGCCGTGAATACCCCAGTAGTTGCTGATTCAAATGATGATGGAACATTCACCCAGGAACTAGAAATGGAGCAAATGAGGAGCATTGGAAGAGGCGATTATGGAAACGCGCAGTACGCCTCTCGAAAATCGACCGCGACTTCCCCGCATAGCCCTAAGCAAGCGGAATCGGGCTGTCGTGAGGGCTCTGAACCCAATGCTGGTGACCTATTTGGAAGCCAGCCGGGACCTTTGCGAGACGGACTCAATTCTCTTTGGCGCCGCACTGGCAGTCTGCCGTATTATAGGTGCCAAACTTTCCACGGCTGGACGCACTACTGGACAAAGTAGTGCTATCCCAGCCTGGAGAACAAGAATTGAAGAACGTATCGCAAAGGCTAGGGCTCTCATCGGCAGACTGATATGCTTCAGGTCAGGCAATACCAGGCCAAGGATTGTGCGCACCGTCAGGATGGCGTTTGCTGGGACAAATATCAGTTTGTCCCAGCCGGATATAATGCAAAAACTGACGGAGCGCATAGACGATCTGAAGCAGAGAATCGCTGCTTGGGGAAAGCGAATTCGGCGATATACCGAGAGGTCGACACGGTTCAACCAGAATCGTCTCTTCCAGAGTGATCAGAAGAGGCTCTATAAATCATTGGAGCGACCAATGGTAAGTGGAACGGGCCCAGTACCGAATCAGGCCGACACGGTCGCATTCTGGCGCGGCCTGTGGTCAGAGCCCGTAAACCACAACGAGGGCCCTTGGATGGAAGTTGTGGCGAGTCAGTGTGCGGGTATTACGCCCATGGACCCCGTCACCATAACGCCGGATGACGTAGCTGAGGCGGTCCGTAAGGCCCCGAACTGGAAAAGTCCGGGACTCGACGGGCTGCATCACTACTGGCTGAAGGGGTTTGTGGTGTGTCACACTGTGCTCGCCCGACAGTTCCAAGAGGCTCTCAACCAGAAGTCGCTCCCGAGCCTCTTCACTACTGGGATCACTCATTTGGTTCCTAAAGACCAGGTTACCACAGACCCGAGCAAATACCGCCCCATCACGTGTCTGCCGACCATATACAAGACACTAACATCCATTTTGAGCGCGAGAATCACTCGTCACCTGGACTCAAATCAGGTGATGTCGCGCGCTCAAAATGGATGTCGGGGCGGTGGTCGTGGAACCAAGGAACCACTCCTCATTGACGCGGTCATTGGCAAAGTGGTGAAACGCAACCGTCGGAACTTCTCCGCCGCCTGGATAGACTACAGAAAGGCATTCGACTCGGTGCCCCATACATGGCTAAAGAGAGTCCTCGAACTGTACAAGATAGACTGTACAGTTAGAGACTTCCTCGAGCAGTGTATGGGGCAGTGGAGTACGATCCTTTGTCATCTGGGCGAGCGGATGACGGCTGCGGAGAACCACATAAGGATAGGAAGGGGTATCTTCCAGGGCGATTGTCTGAGTCCAATATGGTTCTGCCTCTCTCTGAACCCTCTCAGTACCTTACTGGAGGGCTCTGGGAGGGGATTTCAGCTACGGAAAGGAGGGACAAAAGTGACCCACCTTTTCTATATGGATGACCTCAAGTTATTCGCCTCCAGTCGCTCCCATCTTATGGAATTGCTAAACATCACTTGTGAATTTAGCAATTCCATTGGAATGGAGCTGGGGACGGATAAGTGTGCGGTACTCCATGTTGAGAGGGGTAGGGTTGCTAACTCTGAGGGCATAGACTTATCTATGCCCGTCAACTTAAGGACCCTTTCCGAGGCTGAAACATACCGATACCTGGGTATGTCACAGAACATCGGTATCGATGAGGCTGGTATGAAACAGTCAGTTTGCGACGTATTTTATGCACGCTTGACCAAAGTGCTTAACAGCCTTTTGTCCGGTGTGAATAAGACACAAACATATAACGGCTGGGTCATGCCTGTCCTCATGTATACCTTTGGCATACTCAGGTGGACTCAGACTGAACTTAACGCCCTGGATAGAAAAGTCCGCACTACCATGACGTCCCACAGGATGCATCATCCGAGATCGTCGGTAATGAGGCTGTACTTGCCGCGAAAGCATGGTGGGCGTGGTTTCTTGAGCGCGCTCACCATGCATAATCGCGAAGTGTGCAGCCTCCGTAATTACTTCCTGGCGAGATCGGATGATCCATTCTATAAGGACGTCATTTCTTGTGATAAAGGACTTACCCCTCTATCCTTAGCCAACGAGCAATGGCAAGACCCGGCAGTGCAGACAATTTCCGACCGGGAGACCGTATGGAAGGAGAAGGAGCTCCACGGGAGGTTCTACAAGTCTCTACATGAGCCTTTCGTAGACACAGTAACCTCCCTCCACTGGCTACGCTTTGGTGACCTCTTCGGAGAAACCGAGGGTTTTGTCTGTGCAATACAGGATCAGGTTATTAAGACCAACAACTATCGGAGATACATCCTAAAGGATGGCACCATCGACATCTGTCGAGCTTGTCGCCATCCCGGTGAGTCACTTAGGCATGTCATCTCCGGTTGTTCGGCGCTTTCTAACTCTGAGTACTTGCACAGGCACAACCTAGTAGCCAGAATTCTACACCAGGAGCTCGCTGTGAAATACGGTCTCGTGGATCGGAAATTGCCGTATTACAAGTACTTGCCGGAAGCCGTGCTCGAAAATGATCGCGCCAGGCTCTATTGGGACCGGGCCATCATCACAGACAGGACTATTCTTGCGAATAAGCCTGATATTGTGCTGATGGACCGGGCACAGTCAAGGATATTTTTGGTCGACATTACCATTCCGTGTGACGAAAACCTCGTGAAAGCCGAAACAGATAAGCAAACAAAATATCTGGACCTGGCTCACGAGGTGACCGACATGTGGGGTGGTCTGCCGACCGAAATTATTCCTGTAGTCGTCTCTGCAAACGGGCTAATCCCAGTCAGCCTCTCGGGTCATCTGAGGCGGCTGGGTCTACGTGGCGGACCGCTCCAGGCTCAGATGCAGAAGGCGGTGCTCCTCGATACCGCCCGCATCGTCCGCCGGTTTCTTTCCCTTTCCCCCTAACCCTCGGCCGTTTGGTCTCCCCTGCCGAGGGCCTCCATCTGGTTGGGCTTTTATTTATATATGTATTTTTATATTTAGTTTATGTTATTGATATTTATGTATATTTATCTTTTCATTTCCATTTATAATTATATATTTATAGAACCCAACCAGATGAGAAAACTATATTGATAGCCCACATAATAATAATAATGAAATGGTCTCCCACGAACTAGAGCAAATGAGGAGTATATTGGAAGAGGCGATTTTGGAAACGCGCAGCATGCCTCTCGAAAATCGACCGCGACTTCCCCGCATACCCCTAAGCAAGCGAAATCGGGCTGTCGTGAGGGCTCTTAACCCAATGCTGGTAACCTATTTGGAAGCCAGCCGGGACCTTTGCGAGACGGACTCAGTTCTTTTTGGCGCCGCAGTGGCAGCTTGCCGTATTATTGGCGCCAAACTTCCCATGGCTGGACGCGCTACTAAACAAAGTAGCGCCATCCCAGCCTGGAGAAGAAGAATTGAGGACCGTATCGCAAAGGCAAGGGCCCTTATCGGCAGACTGATAAGCTTCAGGTCGGGTAATAATAGACCGAGGATTATGCGCACCGTTAGGATGGCGTTTGCTGGGACAAATATCAGTTTGTCCCAGCCGGATATCACGCAGAAACTAACGGAGCGCATAGACGACCTGAAGCAAAAGATTGCTGCTTGGGGGAAGCGGATTCGCCGATTTACCGAGAGGTCAAGGCGGTTCAACCAGAATCGTCTCTTCCAGAGTGATCAGAAGAGGCTCTACAAATCATTGGAGCGACCAGAGGTATGTGGAGCGGGCCCAGGACCGGATCAGGCTAACACTGTCGCATTTTGGCGTGGCCTGTGGTCAGAGCCCGTAAACCACAGCGAGGGCCCTTGGACGGAAGTTGTGGCGAGTCAGTGTGCGAGTATTACGCCCATGGACCCCGTCATCATAACGCCGGATGACGTAGCTGAGGCGGTCCGTAGAGCCCCGAACTGGAAAAGCCCGGGACTCGACGGACTGCATCACTACTGGCTGAAGGGGTTCATGGTGTGTCACGCTGTGCTCGCCCGTCAGTTTCAAGAGGCTCTCAACCAGAAGTCGCTCCCTAGCCTCTTCACTACTGGGATCACTCATTTGGTTCCTAAAGACCAGGTTACCACAGACCCGAGCAAATACCGCCCCATTACGTGTCTACCCACCATATATAAGACACTGACATCCATTTTGAGCGCGAGAATCACTCGTCACCTGGAGCTAAATCAGGTGATGTCACGCGCTCAAAATGGATGTCGGGGCGGTGGTCGTGGAACTAAGGAACCACTCCTCATTGACGCGGTCATTGGCAAAGTGGTGAAACGCAACCGTCGGAATTTCTCCGCCGCCTGGATAGACTACAGAAAGGCATTCGACTCGGTGCCCCATACATGGCTAAAGAGAGTCCTCGAGCTGTACAAGATAGACTGTACAGTGAGAGACTTCCTCGAGCAGTGTATGGGGCAGTGGAGTACGATCCTTTGTCATCTGGGTGAGCGGATGATGGCTGCGGAGAACCACATAAGGATAAGAAGGGGTATCTTCCAGGGCGATTGTCTGAGTCCAATCTGGTTCTGCCTCTCCCTGAACCCTCTCAGTACTTTACTGGAGGGCTCCGGGAGGGGATTTCAGCTTCGGAAAGGAGGTACAAAAGTGACCCACCTTTTTTATATGGACGACCTCAAGTTATTCGCCTCCAGTCGCTCCCATCTTATGGAATTGCTAAACATCACTTGTGAATTTAGCAATTCTATTGGAATGGAGCTGGGAACGGATAAGTGTGCGGTCCTCCATGTTGAAAGGGGAAGGGTTGCTAACTCTGAGGGCATAGACTTATCTATGCCCTTCAACTTAAGGACCCTTTCCGAGGCTGAAACATACCGATACCTGGGTATGTCACAGAACATCGGTATCGATGAGGCTGGTATGAAACAGTCAGTTTGCGACGTGTTTTATGCACGCTTGACCAAAGTGCTTAACAGCCTTTTGTCCGGTGTGAATAAGACACACGCATATAACGGCTGGGTCGTGCCTGTCCTCATGTATACCTTTGGCATACTCAGGTGGACTCAGACTGAACTTAACGCCCTGGATAGAAAAGTCCGCACTACCATGACGTCCCACAGGATGCATCATCCGAGATCGTCGGTAATGAGGCTGTACTTGCCGCGAAAGCATAGTGGGCGTGGCTTCTTGAGCGCGCTCACCATGCATAATCGCGAAGTGTGCAGCCTCCGTAATTACTTCCTGGCGAGATCGGATGATCCATTCTATAAGGACGTCATTTCTTGTGATAAAGGACTTACCCCTCTATCCTTAGCCAACGAGCAATGGCAAGACCCGGCAGTGCAGACAATTTCCGACCGGGAGACCGTGTGGAAGGAGAAGGAGCTCCACGGGAGGTTCTACAAGGCTCTACATGAGCCTTTCGTAGACACAGTAGCCTCCCTCCACTGGCTACGCTTTGGTGATCTCTTCGGGGAAACCGAGGGTTTTGTCTGTGCAATACAGGATCAGGTTATTAAGACCAACAACTATCGGAGATACATCCTAAAGGATGGCACCGTGGACATCTGTCGAGCTTGTCGCCATCCCGGTGAGTCACTTAGGCATGTTATCTCCGGTTGTTCGTCGCTTTCTAACTCTGAGTACTTGCACAGGCACAACCTAGTAGCCAGAATTCTTCACCAGGAGCTCGCTCTGAAATACGGTCTCGTTGATCGGAAATTGCCGTATTACAAGTACTTGCCGGAAGCCGTGCTCGAAAATGATCGCGCCAGGCTCTATTGAAAGAAAGAAAGAAAGAAAGAAAGGTTTATTCTCCAAAATGACGCCATCACAGATAACATAAAAAAAAACACACAATTTACAAATAATGTTGGCTATACAATACAAATTACAATATACTACATATTACAAACTATACAATACCTATACTAGTATGTGTCAAGGCGTCATCTGGGAACAGGAGCACACTCAGCATAATGCCATGAATTTTTTTTCCATGGCGCTGATTTTCAGTGTGTCCAACCAGTGACTTACCGAAATCAGTGCTATATGTATACTCATTTTATTATTTTTAAACAGAATTATGCACAACAAGGGGGAAAGAGATAGTAACTATTTTAAGTGAGAGGGAGAGAGTAGCGTTCAAGGTCGAATGCCACTTCGACACAGCACGTCCCGTTTATGTTGCTTTCAGATGCTCTTAGAAGGTCTATACGAATACCACAAAAGGGGAGATTATTAAAATACTATATAGAGCTATATACTACACTATGTAATTATTGAAGAATATAAAAGTATATAAGAAGACAAAAGCCGCATTCAAGAGGACGATTTTTATTGCTCCGTTGTTAATAATCTACGACGATGAGGTACGTAATCGTGCAAAACGTTATAAACTTTGATCAAAGTCAATCTGACTTTGCAGTAATTGTGTTCTATATTTATTTTTAAATGTGTGTACTGCTTTCAGATTTCGCAAAGGAGGCGGTATATCGTTCCAGCACTTGGATGCGGCGTATTTGAAACTTCCTCGGAAAGCGTGAGTGCGGTGACGAGGCACGACGAGAGTATTCCCACTGATGCGCGTATTATAAGTTTTTACATCACGTGACCATATGAATTTGTCAGCAAGATAAGGAGGTGTTTTATTTTTTAATACCCCGAATAGGAGAGTTGCCATGTGCAGTTTTCGGCGATATTCCATTTTTAACATTTTGGCATTGTTAATGTAAGGGGTGACGTGCGTGCGGGGCGGTATTGTAAAACTAAATCTTGCACATGCATTTTGAACACGTTGCACTAGACGTCGCGACCGCGCTAAAAGTCTCGGGCCATATACAATGTCCATATAATTAAATTTCGAAAGGACAAGTGTGTCACACAGTTTTACCCGAATATCCGAATTTAAAAACTCCCTTATTTGATAAAGAACTTTAAGCCTATAAAAGCAGTTTCTGCTAGTACTTAGTATGTGGTTCTCAAACTGTAGTTTGTCATCCATTAGTAAGCCCAGATTGCGAATCTCATTTACACGTTCTACGATTTCCCCTCGAATTTGGATGCATGCCCCTCTTTCTGATAATTTTTTTATTTGATTTTTAGAACCCATAATTAGTAGTTTAGATTTAGTTCCGTTTAGTACAAGGCAGTTTGAGTCGCACCACGCGGCTATACTTTCGAGGTCTTCGTTAATTTTATTAACGACTTCTTGAGTATCACGCGGATTACATGACATGTAGACTTGCAAATCATCTGCGTATAAATGAAATTTACAGTGCTTAATGTTTTTTACTAAGTCGGCACTGTAAATTGAAAACAATATTGGAGCCAGGTTCGATCCCTGGGGCGCACCGGCTTTTATTTTTTTTGATTGCGAACGTATTAATGTTCCTCGGTCATCGCTCAGTTCTACAGTTTGTAGTCGGTTTTTAAAATAACTATCGAACCATTGTACGGCGCTGCTACTGAATCCATAGTAATGAAGCTTTGATAAGAGAAGGGAAACATTTATACAGTCAAATGCACGAGAAAAATCTAGTAATACTAGTATTGTGCCTTTTCCTTCATCTTGAGCGGTTAGTACATCGTCAGTAAGTTGGGCTAGGGCCGTCGTGGTGCTATGGTTCTTACGAAATCCCGACTGCATTTCCGGTAGAATTTTTTTTCTATCTAAATACATGTTTAGCTGTTCTGCGACAATTTTTTCAATAATTTTAGAGACACAGGGGAGAATACTGATGGGCCGAAGGTCTTTTTCAGACAATGGATTTGAGTTCTTAGGTATGGGTTTGACTAACGCATGTTGCCATAATGTCGGATAGGTTTTAGAGTTAATGGATTTGTTCACCATAGCAGTAATAGTTGATAGTGTTTTCGGGAGGGTCATACGGATCATATCGAGAGAAATCCCATCAATGCCTATGGCTTTAGATTTTAAACTTTTAATGAATTTTAGTACCTCTAGTTCATCTACCTCCTTTATCTCAAATATATCATTAACGCAGCAGTGGAACTCAAAGTACGTTAAATATGACAACGAGACGTTTCTATTTCCAGGCACGTTTAAAAAATAGTCGTTTATTTTATTTGGATCATTGAACACGTCTATCGGGATATTGTGTTTTGGTTTTATCTTAACATTGGACTTTATATGTTTCCACATTGAAATAGGATTATTTATATTACGATTAACATAAAAATTATAGTAGGCTTGTTTTTCTCTATATATTGCGTTATTGACGTAGATTTTTAGATCTTTATAGTATTTAATATGTATGTCGTTTTTACTTTTTCTCATTTTAATGTATGCGTCATCTCGTTTTTTCATCATCAATTTTATATTAAAGGTTAGCCACGGGAATTGCTGATGTTTAATAATTTTTTTTCTAAGAGGCGCATGAATTTCAAATAGTGTAAGTATGGCTGTGTTAAATAGCACTACCTGATTATTTACATCCGCGATACTCTCAATTTCTTTCCAATTTATTGATGTAAGGTCCTTATGAAAGTCTCCCTCGTCTATGTCAGAAATTCTCCTACTCATTATTGTTACTGGTGCCGGCTTTTTTTTACTCATATCAATTTGACATGTAATAAAAGCATGACTACTTAATCCACGTATAAGTTCTACAGTAACTGCGTTTACATTTATGTCGGTACATATTACGTCAATTAAAGTCTCGCTATATTCCGTAAAGTGGGTTGGCTTAGTTACATGCTGTTTCAATTTGAAGCAAGTAAGAAAATTATTTAGCTTTATAGTGGTATTATGCGTCATATTTAACATATTAATATTAAAATCACCGAGAAGAAGTAAGTTTTGGCTCCATGAGAAAGTCCCCATAGTAACGGTAAGCGCGTCTATGAATGTATCGACATTCAGCCACGGCGGTCTATACGCGGTACCGATAACGAGTTGCTTTCCGCCACTAGAGGTCGAGATCCACATTTGTTCTACTAGTGGGGCCGGGGGGTGGGGCAGCTCGCGGACGCCGACGCCTCGCTTCACATAGAAGCCGACGCCGCCGCCGCGCGAGCGCACGTCGGGTGGACGCGGCGCGTGCCGCAGCCGGTAGCCGGGCACCGCGGCCGCGCGCCCCTCTTCGCCCTCCCGCAGCCACGTCTCATTGATGGCCATGATATCGACACTATGCCGTTGCATTGCGACAATAAATTCATCGTGGCGCGTTCCAAGGGACCCTGCATTTAAAAGACCAACTTTTACGTTACTTTTAGAAGCCATAAACGAATTTTAGATATACATATTTATTTGACATAATAGGTTCCGACGCAAAATTTAACTTTAGTTTGCTTCTTGTACAGACAAAATTAATTTTATGTGATTTGATAGAATAAATAATATTTATGGGGATACCACAAATTTTTAAATAGTTATCCATTGAGTAAATTTTCTTGTACCTTAATGTACTCGTATAGTAATTTTTGTATGTATGTATTGCAGAACTTAAAGACAAAACCCTAGTGAGTCTTTTCAATAAATTGATGTTAGAAATTTGTGCCGGAACTAACCAGGATATATTATTATTCCACATTCGAGTATAGGCATAGTATATTTCATTTGACAGAAATAGAATCCAAAAATAGTTCTTAAATAAAATTACAAACACAATTATTAACGACTTACATAAAAATGAGCAATAGCAGAACAAGATAATATTTAAAAAAAAATTCAGATAATTATAACTTTTATATTTTTTTTCCATTGCTTCCGATAGCCCCAACTGAATTTGTTCCAAAAACCCTCTCGAGATCTACTTCACTCTTTATGCGATAAGACGTTGTTCCGTGTTCTCGACGAGTATAAATTTTTCCCTCTTTCGACCATACGTAGCGCCAATCAAATCGCCGAGCGAATTCCTTAGTTCTAAAAAATACATTGCGGTTCAATTTAGTAAGCCGTTCGTTTATATAGAAGGCTCGTGTATTTTCGGAGCGGAGACCCAGACCCAGAGTATTGGGACCGAGCCAACATCACAGACAGGACTATTCTTGCGAATAAGCCTGATATTGTGCTGATGGACCGGGCACAGTCAAGGATATTTTTGGTCGACATTACCATTCCGTATGACGAGAACCTCGTGAAAGCCGAAACAGACAAGCAAACAAAATATCTGGACCTGGCTCACGAGGTGACCGACATGTGGGGTGGTCTGCCGACTGAAATTATTCCTGTAGTCGTCTCTGCAAACGGGCTAATCCCAGTCAGCCTCTCGGGTCATCTGAGGCGACTGGGACTACGTGGCGGACCGCTCCGGGCTCAAATGCAGAAGGCGGTGCTCATCGATACCGCCCGCATCGTCCGCCGGTTTCTTTCCCTTTCCCCCTAACCCTCGGCCGTTTGGTCTCCCCTGCCGAGGGCCTCCATCTGGTTGGGCTTTTATTTATTTATGTATTTTTATATTTATTTTATGTTATTGATATTTATGTATATTTATCTTTTCACTTTCATTTATAATTATATATTTATAGAACCCAACCAGATGAGAAAGCTATATAGATACCCCATAATAATAATAATAATAATAATAATAATTATCGGCAGACGGACAAGCTTCAGGTCGGGTAATACTAGACCGAGGATTATGCGCACCGTTAGGATGGCGTTTGCTGGGACAAATATCAGTTTGTTCCAGCCGGATATCACGCAAAAACTAACGGAGCGCATAGATGACCTGAAGCAAAAAATCGCTGCTTGGGGGAAGCGGATTCGACGATTTAGCGAGAGGTCAAGGCGGTTCAACCAGAATCGTCTCTTCCAGAGTGATCAGAAGAGGCTCTATAAATCATTGGAGCGACCAGAGGTATGTGGAGCGGGCCCAGGACCGGATCAGGCTGCCACTGTCGCATTTTGGCGTGGCCTGTGGTCAGAGCCCGTAAACCACAGCGAGGGCCCTTGGATGGAAGTTGTGGCGAGCCAGAGTGCAAGTGTTACGCCTATGGACCCCGTCACCATAACGCCTGAAGACGTGGCTGAGGCGGTCCGTAGGGCCCCGAACTGGAAAAGTCCGGGGCTTGACGGGCTGCATCATTACTGGTTGAAGGGGTTCGTAGTGTGTCACGCTGTGCTCGCCCGACAGTTTCAAGAGGCTCTCGATCAGAAGTCGCTCCCGAGCCTCTTCACTACTGGGATCACTCATTTGGTTCCTAAAGATCAGGATACCACAGACCCGAGCAAATACCGCCCCATCACGTGTCTACCCACCATATATAAGACACTGACATCCATTTTGAGCGCGAGAATCACTCGTCACCTGGAGCTAAATCAGGTGATGTCACGCGCTCAAAATGGATGCCGGGGCGGTGGTCGTGGAACCAAGGAACCACTCCTCATTGACGCGGTCATTGGCAAAGTGGTGAAACGCAACCGTCGGAATTTCTCCGCCGCCTGGATAGACTACAGAAAAGCATTCGACTCGGTGCCCCATACATGGCTAAAGAGGGTCCTCGAGCTGTACAAGATTGACTGTACAGTTCGAGACTTCCTCGGGCAGTGTATGGGGCAGTGGAGTACGATCCTTTGCTATCTGGGCGAGCGGATGATGGCTTCGGAAAACCACATAAGGATAAGAAGGGGTATCTTCCAGGGCGGATGTCTGAGTCCAATCTGGTTTTGCCTCTCCCTGAACCCTCTCAGGACTTTACTGGAAGGCTCCGGGAGGGGATTTCAGCTTCGGAAAGGAGGTACAAAAGTGACCCACCTTTTCTATATGGATGACCTCAAATTATTCGCCTCCAGTCGCTCCCATCTTATGGAATTGCTAAACATCACGTGTGAATTTAGCAATTCTATTAGAATGGAGCTGGGGACGGATAAATGTGCGATCCTCCATGTTGAGGGGGGAAGGGTTGCTAACTCTGAGGGCATAGACTTATCTATGCCCGTCAACTTAAGAACCCTTTCCGAGGCTGAAACATACCGATACCTGGGTATGTCACAGAACATCGGTATCGATGAGGCTGGTATGAAACAGTCAGTTTGCGACGTGTTTTATGCACGCTGGACCAAAGTGCTTAACAGTCTTTTGTCCGGTGTGAATAGGACACACGCATATAACGGTTGGGTCATGCCTGTCCTCATGTATACCTTTGGCATACTCAGGTGGAGTCAGACTGAACTTAACGCCCTGGATAGAAAAGTCCGCACTACAATGACGTCCCATAGGATGCATCATCCGAGATCGTCGGTAATGAGGCTGTACTTGCCGCGAAAGCATGGTGGGCGTGGCTTCTTGAGCGCGCTCACCATGCATAATCGCGAAGTGTGCAGCCTCCGTGATTACTTCCTGATGAGATCGGATGATCCATTCTATAATGACGTCATTTCTTGTGATAAAGGACTTACCCCTCTATCCTTAGCCAACGAGCAATGGCAAAACCCGGCAGTGCAGAGCATTTCCGACCGGGAGACCGTATGGAAGGAGAAGGAGCTCCACGGGAGGTTCTACAAGGCTCTACATGAGCCTTTCGTAGACACAGCAGCCTCCCTCCACTGGCTACGCTTTGGTGATCTCTTCGGGGAAACCGAGGGTTTTGTCTGTGCAATACAGGATCAGGTTATTAAGACCAACAACTATCGGAGATACATCCTAAAGGATGGTACCGTCGACATCTGTCGAGCTTGTCGCCATCCCGGTGAGTCACTTAGGCATGTCATCTCCGGTTGTTCGGCGCTTTCTAACTCTGAGTACTTGCACAGGCACAACCTAGTAGCCAGAATTCTTCACCAGGAGCTCGCTCTGAAATGCGGTCTCGTGGATCGGAAATTGCCGTATTACAAGTACTTGCCGGAAGCCGTGCTCGAAAATGATCGCGCCAGGCTCTATTGGGACCGGGCCATCATCACAGACAGGACTATCTTGCGAATAAGCCTGATATTGTGCTGATGGACCGGGCACAGTCAAGGATATTTTTGGTCGACATTACCATTCCGTATGACGAGAACCTCGTGAAAGCCGAAACAGACAAGCAAACAAAATATCTGGACCTGGCTCACGAGGTGACCGACATGTGGGGTGGTCTGCCGACCGAAATTATTCCTGTAGTCGTCTCTGCAAACGGGCTAATCCCAGCCAGCCTCTCGGGTCATCTGAGGCGACTGGGACTACGTGGCGGACCGCTCCAGGCTCAAATGCAGAAGGCGGTGCTCCTCGATACCGCCCGCATCGTCCGCCGGTTTCTTTCCCTTTCCCCCTAACCCTCGGCCGTTTGGTCTCCCCTGCCGAGGGCGTCCATTTGGTTGGGCTTTTATTTATTTATGTATTTTTATATTTATTTTATGTTATTGATATTTATGTATATTTATCTTTTCATTTTCATTTATAATTATATATTTATGGGACCCAACCAGATGAGAAAACTATATAGATACCCCAAAAATAATAATTATAAAATGGCGTAGGGAAGTGACGACCCCATCGCCCGCTGACGAAACAGTTAAGTGACAAAACTGCTACGTCGGTGCAGTCAGTCAGCGCCTTGCCAAGAGGTGTGAGCGCCGTGCCTCGGCAGTTCTCAGGGTGCAAAGGCCCGTTTGTG
The DNA here is from genome assembly GCA_036936625.1 of Parnassius smintheus behrii. Lineage (NCBI taxonomy): Eukaryota > Metazoa > Arthropoda > Insecta > Lepidoptera > Papilionidae > Parnassius > Parnassius smintheus. The sequence goes on from JAUPFT010000010.1 coordinate 54,735,640, forward strand.
CTTACGGCCGTACAATGATACAATGAAACGGTGCCGGGCCTGGGCGTCTCCCGTTAATTGACGCCCAATAATGGATGATGGATTTAAGTAGAAAGAGTATAGGGCCGCTGCCTGGGGGTCGCCGGGGCGCGTCTGGAGCTGGCGCTGGACGCGGCAGCATGCGGGCCGCCAGCCGAGCGCGAGGAGCTGCAATATCACCTAACAGCCCCCCGCATCCATCATCCCCACCAGACGGCTTGATGTCGGCAGGGTCCTCTCGGACTCGGCAAGCGGCATCCGCCGCTGGTGGAGTGCGCCGCATGCGTTGGACAAGGGATATGAACGCAAACGCATTGCGGGCGTACTATAGGGCGAAAGGGGAAGAAACTGCGGGGATAGCGTATCGGGCTCGGATGCACTGCTTTTTTGCTGAGCTGGAGCCGTCTATTCCCGTCACGGAACAAAACCTGGCAGACCGAGTTCGGTACATCATGCGCTCGAAAATATTTGATGATGCCGAGCTCGAACGACTACGACGTGAGGCTATTCCCTCATCGAATGAATTGGCTACGGCTGGGGATGCGGCTCCTCAGGCGACAGACCAGCTGCCACGCGTAGAAGCCGCCATGGATCTTCCAGTTGTGGTTGATTCAGACGATGATGAAATGGTCTCCCACGAACTAGAGCAAATGAGGAGTATATTGGAAGAGGCGATTTTGGAAACGCGCAGCATGCCTCTCGAAAATCGACCGCGACTTCCCCGCATACCCCTAAGCAAGCGAAATCGGGCTGTCGTGAGGGCTCTTAACCCAATGCTGGTAACCTATTTGGAAGCCAGCCGGGACCTTTGCGAGACGGACTCAGTTCTTTTTGGCGCCGCAGTGGCAGCTTGCCGTATTATTGGCGCCAAACTTCCCATGGCTGGACGCGCTACTAAACAAAGTAGCGCCATCCCAGCCTGGAGAAAAAGAATTGAGGACCGTATCGCAAAGGCAAGGGCCCTTATCGGCAGACTGATAAGCTTCAGGTCGGGTAATAATAGACCGAGGGTTGTGCGCACCGTTAGAATGGCGTTTGCTGGGACAAATATCAGTTTGTCCCAGCCGGACATCACACAGAAACTAACGGAGCGCATAGACGACCTGAAGAAAAAGATTGCTGCTTGGGGGAAGCGGATTCGCCGATTTACCGAGAGGTCAAGGCGGTTCAACCAAAATCGTCTCTTCCAGAGTGATCAGAAGAGGCTCTACAAATCATTGCAGCGACCAGAGGTATGTGGAGCGGGCCCAGGACCGGATCAGGCTAACACTGTCGCATTTTGGCGTGGCCTGTGGTCAGAGCCCGTAAACCACAGCGAGGGCCCTTGGACGGAAGTTGTGGCGAGTCAGTGTGCGAGTATTACGCCCATGGACCCCGTCATCATAACGCCGGATGACGTAGCTGAGGCGGTCCGTAGAGCCCCGAACTGGAAAAGCCCGGGACTCGACGGACTGCATCACTACTGGCTGAAGGGGTTCATGGTGTGTCACGCTGTGCTCGCCCGTCAGTTTCAAGAGGCTCTCAACCAGAAGTCGCTCCCTAGCCTCTTCACTACTGGGATCACTCATTTGGTTCCTAAAGACCAGGTTACCACAGACCCGAGCAAATACCGCCCCATTACGTGTCTACCCACCATATATAAGACACTGACATCCATTTTGAGCGCGAGAATCACTCGTCACCTGGAGCTAAATCAGGTGATGTCACGCGCTCAAAATGGATGTCGGGGCGGTGGTCGTGGAACTAAGGAACCACTCCTCATTGACGCGGTCATTGGCAAAGTGGTGAAACGCAACCGTCGGAATTTCTCCGCCGCCTGGATAGACTACAGAAAGGCATTCGACTCGGTGCCCCATACATGGCTAAAGAGAGTCCTCGAGCTGTACAAGATAGACTGTACAGTGAGAGACTTCCTCGAGCAGTGTATGGGGCAGTGGAGTACGATCCTTTGTCATCTGGGTGAGCGGATGATGGCTGCGGAGAACCACATAAGGATAAGAAGGGGTATCTTCCAGGGCGATTGTCTGAGTCCAATCTGGTTCTGCCTCTCCCTGAACCCTCTCAGTACTTTACTGGAGGGCTCCGGGAGGGGATTTCAGCTTCGGAAAGGAGGTACAAAAGTGACCCACCTTTTTTATATGGACGACCTCAAGTTATTCGCCTCCAGTCGCTCCCATCTTATGGAATTGCTAAACATCACTTGTGAATTTAGCAATTCTATTGGAATGGAGCTGGGAACGGATAAGTGTGCGGTCCTCCATGTTGAAAGGGGAAGGGTTGCTAACTCTGAGGGCATAGACTTATCTATGCCCTTCAACTTAAGGACCCTTTCCGAGGCTGAAACATACCGATACCTGGGTATGTCACAGAACATCGGTATCGATGAGGCTGGTATGAAACAGTCAGTTTGCGACGTGTTTTATGCACGCTTGACCAAAGTGCTTAACAGCCTTTTGTCCGGTGTGAATAAGACACACGCATATAACGGCTGGGTCGTGCCTGTCCTCATGTATACCTTTGGCATACTCAGGTGGACTCAGACTGAACTTAACGCCCTGGATAGAAAAGTCCGCACTACCATGACGTCCCACAGGATGCATCATCCGAGATCGTCGGTAATGAGGCTGTACTTGCCGCGAAAGCATAGTGGGCGTGGCTTCTTGAGCGCGCTCACCATGCATAATCGCGAAGTGTGCAGCCTCCGTAATTACTTCCTGGCGAGATCGGATGATCCATTCTATAAGGACGTCATTTCTTGTGATAAAGGACTTACCCCTCTATCCTTAGCCAACGAGCAATGGCAAGACCCGGCAGTGCAGACAATTTCCGACCGGGAGACCGTGTGGAAGGAGAAGGAGCTCCACGGGAGGTTCTACAAGGCTCTACATGAGCCTTTCGTAGACACAGTAGCCTCCCTCCACTGCTACGCTTTGGTGATCTCTTCGGGGAAACCGAGGGTTTTGTCTGTGCAATACAGGATCAGGTTATTAAGACCAACAACTATCGGAGATACATCCTAAAGGATGGCACCGTGGACATCTGTCGAGCTTGTCGCCATCCCGGTGAGTCACTTAGGCATGTTATCTCCGGTTGTTCGGCGCTTTCTAACTCTGAGTACTTGCACAGGCACAACCTAGTAGCCAGAATTCTTCACCAGGAGCTCGCTCTGAAATACGGTCTCGTTGATCGGAAATTGCCGTATTACAAGTACTTGCCGGAAGCCGTGCTCGAAAATGATCGCGCCAGGCTCTATTGGGACCGAGCCATCATCACAGACAGGACTGTTCTTGCGAATAAGCCTGATATTGTGCTGATGGACCGGGCACAGTCAAGGATATTTTTGGTCGACATTACCATTCCGTATGACGAGAACCTCGTGAAAGCCGAAACAGACAAGCAAACAAAATATCTGGACCTGGCTCACGAGGTGACCGACATGTGGGGTGGTCTGCCGACTGAAATTATTCCTGTAGTCGTCTCTGCAAACGGGCTAATCCCAGTCAGCCTCTCGGGTCATCTGAGGCGACTGGGACTACGTGGCGGACCGCTCCGGGCTCAAATGCAGAAGGCGGTGCTCATCGATACCGCCCGCATCGTCCGCCGGTTTCTTTCCCTTTCCCCCTAACCCTCGGCCGTTTGGTCTCCCCTGCCGAGGGCCTCCATCTGGTTGGGCTTTTATTTATTTATGTATTTTTATATTTATTTTGTGTTATTGATATTTATGTATATTTATCTTTTCACTTTCATTTATAATTATATATTTATAGAACCCAACCAGATGAGAAAGCTATATAGATACCCCATAATAAAAATAATAATAATAATAATAAAAATAATAATAATAAATGATGATGATATCGTACATAAGGATGATGGAAGTAAATGGAACGCGCAAAGGGCCGCTGCCTGGAGGTCGCCAAGGCGCGTCTGGAGCTGGCGCTGGACGCGACAGCATGCGAACCGCCAGCCGAGCGCGAGGTGCTGCACGACCACCCAGCAGCTCCTCGCATCCATCATCCCCACCAGCTGGCTTGGTGTCGGCAGGGTCTTCGCGGGCTCAGCAATCGGCACCCGCCACTGGTGGATTACGCCGCATGCGTTGGACAACCCAGATGAACAGCAACGCATTGCGGGCGTATTTTAGGGCGAAGGGGGGAGAAACTGGAGGTTTTGCGTATCGGGCAAGGATGCATCGACTTTTTGCTGAGCTGGAGCCATCTGTAACCGTCACCGAGCAAAACCTGGCAGACCGAGTTCGGTATATCTTGCGCTCAAATACATTTGATGTCACCGAACTCGAACGACTACGACGTGAGGCTGTTCCTTCATCGGGTGAAAATGCTGCGGCTGAGGATGCGGTGCCACAACCTGCTGAGCAAACGGCAAGTGTGGATGCCGCCGTGAATACGCCAGTTGTGGTTGATTCAAACGATGATGGAGCAGTCGCCCAGGAACTGGAACTAGAGCAAATGAGGAGTACATTGGAAGAGGCGATTGTGGAAACGCGCAGTACGCCTCTCGAAAATCGACCGCGACTTCCCCGCTTAGCCCTAAGCAAGCGGAATCGGGCTGTCGTAAGGGCTCTGAACTCAATGCTGGTTACCTATTTGGAAGCCAGCCGGGACCTTTGCGAGACGGACTCAATTCTTTTTGGCGCCGCATTGGCAGTCTGCCGTATTATAGGCGCCAAACTTTCCACGGCTGGACGCGCTACTGGACAAAGTAGTGCTATCCCAGCCTGGAGAATAAGAATTGAAGAACGTATCGCAAAGGCTAGAGCCCTCATCGGCAGACTGATATGCTTCAGGTCAGGCAATACCAGGCCAAGGATTGTGCGCACCGTCAGGATGGCGTTTGCTGGGACAAATGTTAGTTTGTCCCAGCCGGATATAATGCAAAAACTGACGGAGCGCATAGACGACCTGAAGCAAAGAATAGCTGCTTGGGGAAAGCGGATTCGGCGATATACCAAGAGGTCGACACGGTTCAACCAGAATTGTCTCTTCCAGAGTGATCAGAAGAGGCTCTATAAATCATTGGAGCGACCAATAGTAAGTGGAACGGGCCCTGCACCAAATCAGGCCGACACGGTCGCATTCTGGCGCAGCCTGTGGTCAGAGCCCGTAAACCACAACGAGGGCCCTTGGACGGAAGTTGTGGCGAGTCAGTGTGCGGGTATTACGCCCATGGACCCCGTCATCATAACGCCGGATGACGTAGCTGAGGCGGTCCGTAGGGCCCCGAACTGGAAAAGTCCGGGGCTTGACGGGCTGCATCACTACTGGCTGAAGGGGTTCATGGTGTGTCACGCTGTGCTCGCCCGACAGTTTCAAGAGGCTCTCAACCAGAAGTCGCTCCCAAGCCTCTTCACTACTGGGATCACTCATTTGGTTCCTAAAGATCAGGGTGCCACAGACCCGAGCAAATACCGCCCCATCACGTGTCTACCGACCATATACAAGACACTAACATCCATTTTGAGCGCGAGAATCGCTCGTCACCTGGACTTAAATCAGGTGATGTCGCGCGCTCAAAATGGATGTCGGGACGGCGGTCGTGGAACCAAGGAACCACTCCTCATTGACGCGGTCATTGGCAAAGTGGTGAAATGCAACCGTCGGAACTTCTCCGCCGCCTGGATAGATTACAGAAAGGCATTTGACTCGGTACCCCATACATGGCTAAAGAGGGTCCTCGAGCTGTACAAGATTGACTGTACAGTTCGAGACTTCCTCGAGCAGTGTATGGGGCAGTGGAGTACGATCCTCTGTCATCTAGGCGAGCGGATGACGGCTGCGGAAAGCCACATAAGGATAAGAAGGGGTATATTCCAGGGCGACTGTCTGAGTCCAATCTGGTTCTGCCTCTCTTTGAACCCTCTCAGTACTTTACTGGAGGGCTCCGGGAGGGGATTTCAGCTTCGGAAAGGAGGTACAAAAGTGACCCACCTTTTCTATATGGATGACCTCAAATTATTCGCCTTCAGTCGCTCCCATCTTATGGAATTGCTAAACATCACGTGCGAATTTACCAATTCTATTAGAATGGAGCTGGGGACGGATAAGTGTGCGGTCCTCCATGTTGAAAGGGGAAGGGTAGCTAACTCTGAGGGCATAGACTTGTCTATGCCCGTCAACTTAAGGGTCCTTTCCGAGGCTGAAACATACCGATACCTGGGTATGTCACAGAACATCGGTATCGATGAGGCTGGTATGAAACAGTCAGTTTGCGACGTGTTTTATGCACGCTTGACCAAAGTGCTTAACAGCCTTTTGTCCGGTGTGAATAAGACACACGCATATAACGGTTGGGTCATGCCTGTCCTCATGTATACCTTTGGCATACTCAGGTGGAGTCAGACTGAACTTGACGCCCTGGATAGAAAAGTCCGCACTACAATGACGTCCCACAGGATGCATCATCCGAGATCGTCGGTAATGAGGCTGTACTTGCCGCGAAAGCATGGTGGGCGTGGCTTCCTGAGCGCGCTCACCATGCATAATCGCGAAGTGTGCGGCCTCCGTCATTACTTCCTGGCGAGATCGGATGATCCATTCTATAATGACGTCATTTCTAGTGATAAAGGACTTACCCCCCTATCCTTAGCCAACGAGCAATGGGAAGACCCGGCAGTACAGAGCATTTCCGACCGGGAGACCGTATGGAAGGAGAAGGAGCTCCACGGGAGGTTCTACAAGGCTCTACATGAGCCTTTCGTAGACACAGTAGCCTCCCTCCACTGGCTACGCTTTGGTGATCTCTTCGGGGAAACCGAGGGTTTTGTCTGTGCAATACAGGATCAGGTTATTAAGACCAACAACTATCGGAGATACATCCTAAAGGATGGCACTGTCGACGTCTGTCGAGCTTGTCGCCATCCCGGGGAGTCACTTAGGCATGTCATCTCCGGTTGTTCGGCGCTTTCTAACTCTGAGTACTTGCACAGGCACAACCTAGTAGCCAGAATTCTACACCAGGAGCTCGCTCTGAAATACGGTCTCGTGGACGGAAAATTGCCGTATTACAAGTACTTGCCGGAAGCCGTGCTCGAAAATGACCGCGCCAGGCTCTACTGGGACCGGGCCATCATCACAGACAGGACTATTCTTGCGAATAAGCCTGATATTGTGCTCATGGACCGGGCACCGTCAAGGATATTTTTGATCGACATTACCATTCCGTATGATGAGAACCTCGTGAAAGCCGAAACGGATAAACGAACAAAATATCTGGACCTGGCTCACGAGGTGACCGACATGTGGGGTGGTATGCCGACCGAAATTATTCCTGTAGTCGTCTCTGCGAACGGGCTAATCCCAGTCAGCCTCTCGGGTCATCTGAGGCGACTGGGACTCCGTGACGGACCGCTCCGGGCTCAAATGCAGAAGGCGGTGCTTCTCGATACCGCCCGCATCGTCCGCCGGTTTCTTTCCCTTTCCCCCTAACCCTCGGCCGTTTGGTCTCCCCTGCCGAGGGCTCCCATCTGGTTGGATCTTATTTATTTATGTAGTTTTTGTATTTATTTTGTTTTATTGATATTTATGTATATTTGTCTTTTCATTTTAATTTATAATTATATATTTATAGCACCCAACCAGGTGAGAAAATTATATAGATACCCTAAATAATAATAATAAGACCAACAACTATCGGAGATACATCCTAAAGGATGGCACCGTCGACGTCTGTCGAGCTTGTCGCCATCCCGGTGAGTCACTTAGGCATGTCATCTCCGGTTGTTCGGCGCTTTCTAACTCTGAGTACTTGCACAGGCACAACCTAGTAGCCAGAATTCTACACCAGGAGCTCGCTCTGAAATACGGTCTCGTGGGTCGGAAAGTGCCGTATTACAAGTACTTGCCGGAAGCAGAGTGGATAGGAATGTGCTATGGCAAACACTGAACTCATTTGGGTTGAGCGCTGGCTTGATACAGGCATTGGAGTCTCTTTATAGGGACTCTAGTGCTTGTGTTAGGATCAACGGGGTCTACTCGGACTGGTTCGGCATCCATAAAGGTGTCAGACAGGGCTGTGTGGCTTCCCCGTGGTTGTTCAACCTATTTATGGACAGTTGTTTGCAAAATTTTAAAGTTGAAGAATGCGGATTAAGAATGGGTGAGTTAACCATCAAATGCCTTTTGTACGCCGATGATCAAGTTATTCTTGCGTCGTCGGCGGCTGAGTTGCAAATGATGGTTACATTAATGAACAGATCATTAAAAGAAAGGGGTATGAAAGTGAACGCAAGTAAGACGAAAATTATGGTTTTTGAAAGAGATGAAAGTAAAACGATATGTGAAATAAGAATAGAAGGGGAGTTGATCGAGCAAGTAGATGAGTTTGTATATTTGGGGTGCGTATTTAGCAGGGATGGGAGATATGATAAGGATATAGAACGACGAGTGAACGCAGGAAACAGAGTAAATGGGGCCTTGCACCCTATTGTGAAGAGTCAAAATGTGTCAAAAAAGGCACGTATGACAATTCACAATGCTGTGTTGGTCCCTACTTTAACGTATGGTAGTGAAAGTTGGGTATGGCAGAAGAAGCACGAGAGTAGAATAAATGCAGTAGAAATGCGGTCGTTAAGGAGTATGTTAGGGCTGAATCTGAATGACAGGGTGAAAAATTGTGTGATAAGAGAAGAGTGTGGTTTGCAAGATGATGTTGTGACCAGGATTAAGAAAGGAATGCTTCGGTGGTTTGGTCATGTGGAAAGAATGGATGAGGAAAGAGTGACAAAGAAAATTTATGTTGCAGAAGTGAATGGCAGAGTCGGAAAGGGACGTCCTAGGCGAAAATTTATCGACCAAATTGGCGATTTATTGAAAACGGGCCAAATTAGGAGTACCGTTAACCGACGAGCATGCATGCGTAGGTGTATGGATGTGAAGGAGGCGAGAGAGGTGTGTCAGGATCGTGCCAAATGGAAGTCTGTAGTCTCTGCCTACCCCTCTGGGTGACAGGCGTGAGTGTTTATGTATGTATGTTGCCGGAAGCCGTGCTCAAAAATGACCGCGCCAGGCTCTACTGGGACCGGGCCATCATCACAGACAGGACTATTCTTGCGAATAAGCCTGATATTGTGCTGATGGACCGGGCACAGTCAAGGATATTTTTGGTCGACATTACCATTCCATATGACGAGAACCTCGTGAAAGCCGAAACAGATAAACGAACAAAATATCTGGACCTGGCTCACGAGGTGACCGATATGTGGGGTGGTCTGCCGGCCGAAATTATTCCTGTAGAAATAGAAATAGAAATAGAAACTTTTTTATTCAATGTAGATTATAAAAATACTTATTGAAAGTCATTTTTTTAATTTACCACTGGTTCGCAAAAAAACCTCTGTCCTGGGAAGAACCAGCAAGAAACCCAGCGGGACTATTTTTTTTAATAATAGCTTACAATCATGTTTACAATCAACAACACAAGACAAATTAGAAATAGCTTGGTAGCGATCACCCTTCCCAGGGGTTATTATCATCTATAAATTCCTTAATATTATAATAACCCTTTTTATACAAACTTAGTTTAATAACATTTTTGAACTTTGTGTATGACAAATTTTGTATATTTTCTGGGATTTTGTTGTAAAAGCGTATACATCGCCCCAAGAATGAATCACTGACTCGGTGGAGTCGAGTAACTGGTACTACCAGCTTGTGTCTGTTCCTAGTATTTACAGAATGAATATCACTTATTTTCGCAAAACTACTTTTATTTTTGTGTACGTACATTATTATTACGTACGTACATTATTTTCATAAATGTATTGAGAGGCCAGAGTTAATATATTAATTTCTTTAAATTTTTGTCTCAGTGACTCTTTTGGTTTTAAATTATATATTGCTCTAATGGCCCTCTTCTGTAAAATAAATATAATTTCAGTGTCAGTCGCGTGTCCCCATAGCAAAATACCATACGACATAATGCTATGGAAATAACTGAAGTAAACTATTCTAGCTGTTTCAACACTGGTAAGAGTTCTAATCTTTTTTACAGCATATGCTGCAGAACTAAGTCTGCTAGCTAGTTTTGATATATAGGGGAGCCATTGAAGCTTTGCGTCCAGTGTGATTCCAAGAAAAATGGTGGTATCAACAAGACTCAGTTCCTCCCCATTTAAAATTAGATTAGTATTGACATGTTTAACATTAGGAGTTACGAATTTCATACATTTAGTTTTAGTTCCATTCAAATGCAAATTATTAACATTAAACCAATTGACTAACTTAGCTATAGCATTATTTATTTCGTCGTAATTTAATAACTGTTGTTTTAATTTGAAAATTAATGAAGTATCATCAGCAAATAATACTATATCATGGTTATCCCCTACTATGTAAGGTAAGTCATTAATATATACAAGAAACAGAAAGGGGCCAAGAATTGAGCCCTGAGGCACGCCCATTTGTACAACCGACCCGGAAGAACTCATACTATTAATAACAACTTTTTGTGTTCTGTCACTTAAATATGAAATAATTAATTTAAGAGCATCATTTCTTACACCGTAGTGTTGAAGTTTCCTGATTAATGTTTCATGGTGAACACAAATGTATATTTAATCAGCTCAACACCAGCATCAGTTGTCGAGCGACCCCTTGTGAAACCAAATTGATTTTTATGAAGTAATTTATTTACATTAAAAAAAATTAACAATTGATCAAGAATAAGTCTGTAGTCGTCTCTGCGAATGGGCTAATCCCAGTCAGCCTCTCGGGTCATCTGAGGCGACTGGGACTCCGTGACGGACCGCTCCAGGCTCAAATGCAGAAGGCGGTGCTCCTCGATACCGCCCGCATCGTCCGCCGGTTTCTTTCCCTTTCCTCCTAACCCTCGGCCGTTTGGTCTCCCCTGTCGAGGGCTTCCATCTGGTTGGGCTTTTATTTATTTATGTATTTTTGTATTTATTTTATGTTATTAATATTTATGTATATTTATCGTTTCATTTTAATTTATAATTATATATTTATATAACCCAACCAGATGAGAAAACTATATAGATACCCCAAATAATAATAATAATAATGAGGCGTAGGGAAGTGACGACCCCATCGCCCGCTGACGTAACAGTTATGTGACAAAACTGCGACGTCGGCGCAGTCAGTCAGCATCCTGCCAAGCGGTGTGAGCGCCGTGCCTAGGCAAAATTGTAAATGCAAAGCTCCGTTTGTGCATATGACCCAACCACGAAACGGTGCCGGGCTTGGGCGTCTCCCGTTATTTGGCGCCCATAAAATGGATGATGGAAAAAACACAGAAAGGAACGCGCATAGGGCCGCTGCCTGGGGGTCGCCGGGGCGCGTCTGGAGCTGGCGCTGGACGCGGCAGCATGCGGGCCGCCAGCCGAGCGCGAGGAGCTGCACGATCACCTAGCAGCCCCTCGCATCCATCATCCCCACCAGAAGGCTTGGTGTCGGCTGGGTCTTCTCGGACCCAGCAAGCGGCACCCGCCGCTGGTGGAGCACGCCGCATGCGTTGGACGAAATCCATGAACGAAAACGCATTGCAGGCGTACTATAGGGCGAAAGGGGAAGAAACTGTGGGAATAGCGTATAGGTCTCGGATGCATTGCTTTTTTGCTGAGCTGGAGCCGTCTATCCCCGTCACGGAACAAAACCTGGCAGACCGAGTTCGGTACATCATGCGCTCGAAAATATTTGATGATGCCGAACTCGAACGACTACGACGTGAGGCTATTCCGTCGTCGAATGAATCGGCTATGGCTGGAGATGCAGCTCCACATTCGACAGACCAGCATCCACACGTGGAAGCCGCCATGGATCTTCCAGTTGTGGTTGAATCGAACGACGATGGCATAGTCTCCCACGAACTAGAGCAAATGAGGAGTATATTGGAAGAGGCGATTTTGGAAACGCGCAGCACACCTCTCGAAAATCGGCCGCGACTTCCCCGCATACCCCTAAGCAAGCGAAATCGGGCTGTCGTGAGGGCTCTTAACCCAATGCTGGTGACCTGTTTGGAAGCCAGCCGGGACCTTTGCGAGACGGACTCGATTCTCTTTGGCGCCGCAGTGGCAGTTTGCCGTATTATTGGCGCCAAACTTCCCATGGCTGGACGCGCTACTACACAAAGTAGCGCTATCCCAGCCTGGAGAAAAAGAATCGAGGACCGTATCGCAAAGGCAAGGGCCCTTATCGGCAGACTGACAAGCTTCAGGTCGGGTAATAACAGACCGAGGATTATGCGCACCGTTAGGATGGCGTTTGCTGGGACAAATATCAGTTTGTCCCAGCCGGATATCACGCAGAAACTAACGGAGCGCATAGACGACCTGAAGCAAAAGATCGCTGCTTGAGGGAAGCGGATTCGACGATTTTCCGAGAGGTCTAGGCGGTTCAACCAGAATCGTCTCTTCCAGAGTAATCAGAAGAGGCTCTATAAATCATTGGAGCGACCAAAGGTACGTGGAGCGGGCCAAGGACCAGATCAGGCTGACATTAACGCATTCTGGCGTGGCCTGTGGTCAGAGCCCGTAAACCACAGCGAGGGCCCTTGGATGGAAGTTGTGGCGAGCCAGGGTGCGAGTGTTGCGCCTATGGACCCCATCACCATAACGCCAGAAGACGTGGCTGAGGCGGTCCGTAGGGCCCCGAACTGGAAAAGTCCGGGGCTCGACGGGCTGCATCATTACTGGCTGAAGGGGTTCATAGTGTGTCACGCTGTGCTCGCCCGACAGTTTCAAGAGGCTCTCGACCAGAAGTCACTCCCGAGCCTCTTCACTACTGGGATCACTCACTTGGTTCCTAAAGATCAGGATACCACACACCCGAGCAAATACCGCCCCATCACGTGTCTACCCACCATATATAAAACACTGACATCCATTTTGAGCGCGAGAATCACTCGTCACCTGGAGCTAAACCAGGTGATGTCACGCGCTCAAAATGGATGTCGGGGCGGTGGTCGTGGAACTAAGGAACCACTCCTCATTGACGCGGTCATAGGCAAAGTGGTGAAACGCAACCGTCGGAACTTCTCTGCCGCCTGGATAGACTACAGAAAGGCGTTCGACTCGGTGCCCCATACATGGCTAAAGAGGGTCCTCGAGCTGTACAAGATTGATTGTACAGTTAGAGACTTCCTCTGGCAGTGTATGGGGCAGTGGAGTACGATCCTTTGTCATCTGGGCGAGCGGATGACGGCTGCGGAGAACCACATAAGGATAAGAAGGGGTATCTTCCAGGGCGATTGTCTGAGTCCAATCTGGTTCTGCCTCTCTCTTAACCCTCTCAGTACCTTACTGGAGGGCTCCGGGAGGGGATTTCAGCTACGGAAAGGAGGGACAAAAGTGACCCACCTTTTCTATATGGATGACCTCAAGTTATTCGCCTCCAGTCGCTCCCATCTTATGGAATTGCTAAACATCACTTGTGAATTTAGCAGTTCCATTGGAATGGAGCTGGGGACGGATAAGTGTGCGGTCCTCCATGTTGAAAGGGGAAGGGTAGCTAACTCTGAGGGCATAGACTTGTCTATGCCCGTCAACTTAAGGGCCCTTTCCGAGGCTGAAACATACCGATACCTGGGTATGTCACAGAACATCGGTATCGATGAGGCTGGTATGAAACAGTCAGTTTGCGACGTGTTTTATGCACGCTTGACCAAAGTGCTTAACAGCCTTTTGTCCGGTGTGAATAAGTCACGCGCATATAACTGCTGGGTTATGCCTGTCCTCATGTATACCTTTGGCATACTCAGGTGGACTCAGACTGAGCTTAACGCCCTGGATAGAAAAGTCCGCACTACCATGACGTCCCATAGGATGCATCATCCGAGATCGTCGATAATGAGGCTGTACTTGCCGCGAAAGCATGGTGGGCGTGGCTTTCTGAGCGCACTCACTATGCATAATCGCGAAGTGTGCAGTCTCCGTCAATATTTCTTGGCGAGATCGGATGATCCATTCTATAATGACATCATTTCTAGTGATAAAGGGCTTACCCCTCTATTCTTAGCCAACGAGCAATGGCAGGACCCAGCAGTGCTTAGCATTTCCGACCGGGAGACCGTATGGAAGGAGAAGGAGCTCCACGGGAGATACTACAAGGCTCTACATGAGCCCCTCGTAGATACAGTCGCCTCCCTCAACTGGCTACGTTTCGGTGACATCTTCGGGGAAACCGAGAGTTTTGTCTGTGCAATACAGGATCAGGTTATTAAGACCAACAACTATCGGAGATACATCCTAAAGAATGGCACCGTCGACGTCTGTCGAGCTTGTCGCCATCCCGGGAAGTCACTTAGGCATGTCAACTCCGGTTGTTCGGCGCTTTCTAACTCTGAGTACTTGCACAGGCACAACCAAGTAGCCAGAATTCTACACCAGGAGCTCGCTCTGAAATACGGTCTCATGGACCGGAAATTGCCGTATTACAAGTACTTGCCGGAAGCCGTGCTCGAAAATGACCGCGCCAGGCTCTACTGGGACCGGGCCATCATCACAGACAGGACTATTCTTGCGAATAAGCCTGATATTGTGCTGATGGACCGGGCACAGTCAAGGATATTTTTGGTCGATATTACCATCCCGTATGACGAGAACCTCGTGAGAGCCGAAACAGATAAGCAATCAAAATATCTGGACCTGGCTCACGAGGTGACCGACATGTGGGGTGGTCTGCCGGCCGAAATTATTCCTGTAGTCGTCTCTGCGAATGGGTTAATCCCAGTTGGCCTCTCTGGTCATCTGAGGCGACTAGGACTCCGTGACGGACCGCTCCGGGCTCAAATGCAGAAGGCTGTGCTCCTTGATACTGCCCGCATCGTCCGCCGGTTTCTTTCCCTTTCCCCCTTACCCTTGGCCGTTTGGTCTCCCCTGCCGAGGGCTTCCATCTGGTTGGGCTTTTATTTATTTATGTATTTTTGTATTTATTTTATTTTATTGATATTTATGTATATTTATCTTTTCATTTTCGTTTATAATTATATATTTATACATCCCAACCAGATGAGAAAACTATATAGATACCCCACAATAATAATAATAATAAGCCAAGGACCGGATCAGGCTGACATTATCACATTCTGGCGTGGCCTGTGGTCAGAGCCCGTAAACCACAGCGAGGGCCCTTGGATGGAAGTTGTGGCGAGCCAGGGTGCGAGTGTTGTGCCTATGGACCCCATCACCATAACGCCAGAAGACGTGGCTGAGGCGGTCCGTAGGGCCCCGAACTGGAAAAGTCCGGGGCTCGACGGGCTGCATCATTACTGGCTGAAGGGGTTCATAGTGTGTCAAGCTGTGCTCGCCCGACAGTTTCAAGAGGCTCTCGACCAGAAGTCACTCCCGAGCCTCTTCACTACTGGGATCACTCACTTGGTTCCTAAAGATCAGGATACCACAGACCCGAGCAAATACCGCCCCATCACGTGTCTACCCACCATATATAAGACACTGACATCCATTTTGAGCGCGAGAATCATTCGTCACCTGGAGCTAAACCAGGTGATGTCACGCGCTCAAAATGGATGTCGGGGCGGTAATCGCGGAACTAAGGAACCACTCCTCATTGACGCGGTCATAGGCAAAGTGGTGAAATGCAACCGTCGGAACTTCTCTGCCGCCTGGATAGACTACAGAAAGGCGTTCGACTCGGTGCCCCATACATGGCTAAAGAGGGTCCTCGAGCTGTACAAGATTGACTGTACAGTTAGAGACTTCCTCGGGCAGTGTATGGGGCAGTGGAGTACGATCCCTTGTCATCTGGGCGAGCGGATGACGGCTGCGGAGAACCACATAAGGATAAGAAGGGGTATTTTCCAGGGCGATTGTCTGAGTCCAATCTGGTTCTGCCTCTCTCTGAACCCTCTCAGTACCTTACTGGAGGGCTCCGGGAGGGGATTTCAGCTAAGGAAAGGAGGGACAAAAGTGACCCACCTTTTCTATATGGATGACCTCAAGTTATTCGCCTCCAGTCGCCCCCATCTTATGGAACTGCTAAACATCACTTGTGAATTTAGCAGTTCCATTGGAATGGAGCTGGGGACGGATAAGTGTGCGGTCCTCCATGTGGAGAGGGGAAGGGTTGCTAACTCTGAGGGCATAGACTTGTCTATGCCCGTCAACTTAAGGACCCTTTCCGAGGCTGAAACATACCGATACCTGGGTATGTCACAGAACATCGGTATCGATGAGGCTGGTATGAAACAGTCAGTTCGCGACGTGTTTTATGCACGCTTGACCAAAGTGCTTAACAGCCTTTTGTCCGGTGTGAATAAGTCACACGCATATAACTGCTGGGTCATGCCTGTCCTCATGTATAACTTTGGCATACTCAGGTGGACTCAGACCGAGCTTAACGCCCTGGATAGAAAAGTCCGCACTACCATGACGTCCCATAGGATGCATCATCCGAGATCGTCGGTAATGAGGCTGTACTTGCCGCGAAAGTATGGTGGGCGTGGCTTTCTGAGAGCGCTAACCATGCATAATCGCGAAGTGTGCAGTCTCCGTCAATACTTCTTGGCGAGATCGGATGATCCATTCTATAATGACGTCATTTCTAGTGATAAAGGGCTTACCCCTCTATCCTTAGCCAACGAGCAATGGCAGGACCCAGCAGTGCTTAGCATTTCCGACCGGGAGACCGTATGGAAGGAGAAGGAGCTCCACGGGAGGTACTACAGGGCTCTACATGAGCCCTTCGTAGATACAGTCGCCTCCCTCAACTGGCTACGTTTCGGTGACCTCTTCGGGGAAACCGAGGGTTTTGTCTGTGCAATATAGGATCAGGTTATTAAGACCAACAACTATCGGAGACACATCCTAAAGGATGGCACCGTCGACGTCTGTCGAGCTTGTCGCCATCCAGGGGAGTCACTCAGGCATGTCATCTCCGGTTGTTCGGCGCTTTCTAACTCTGAGTACTTGCACAGGCACAACCAAGTAGCCAGAATTCTACACCAGGAGCTCGCTCTGAAATACGGTCTCGTGGACCGGAAATTGCCGTATTACAAGTACTTGCCGGAAGCCGTGCTCGAAAATGACCGCGCCAGGCTCTACTGGGACCGGGCCATCATCACAGACAGGACTATTCTTGCGAATAAGCCTGATATTGTGCTGATGGACCGGGCACAGTCAAGGATATTTTTGGTCGATATTACCATCCCGTATGACGAGAACCTCGTGAGAGCCGAAACAGATAAGCAATCAAAATATCTGGACCTGGCTCACGAGGTGACCGACATGTGGGGTGGTCTGCCGGCCGAAATTATTCCTGTAGTCGTCTCTGCGAATGGGTTAATCCCAGTTGGCCTCTCTGGTCATCTGAGGCGACTAGGACTCCGTGACGGACCGCTCCGGGCTCAAATGCAGAAGGCTGTGCTCCTTGATACTGCCCGCATCGTCCGCCGGTTTCTTTCCCTTTCCCCCTTACCCTTGGCCGTTTGGTCTCCCCTGCCGAGGGCTTCCATCTGGTTGGGCTTATATTTATTTATGTATTTTTGTATTTATTTTATTTTATTGATATTTATGTATATTTATCTTTTCATTTTCGTTTATAATTATATATTTATACATCCCAACCAGATGAGAAAACTATATAGATACCCCACAATAATAATAATAATAAGCCAAGGACCGGATCAGGCTGACATTATCACATTCTGGCGTGGCCTGTGGTCAGAGCCCGTAAACCACAGCGAGGGCCCTTGGATGGAAGTTGTGGCGAGCCAGGGTGCGAGTGTTGTGCCTATGGACCCCATCACCATAACGCCAGAAGACGTGGCTGAGGCGGTCCGTAGGGCCCCGAACTGGAAAAGTCCGGGGCTCGACGGGCTGCATCATTACTGGCTGAAGGGGTTCATAGTGTGTCAAGCTGTGCTCGCCCGACAGTTTCAAGAGGCTCTCGACCAGAAGTCACTCCCGAGCCTCTTCACTACTGGGATCACTCACTTGGTTCCTAAAGATCAGGATACCACAGACCCGAGCAAATACCGCCCCATCACGTGTCTACCCACCATATATAAGACACTGACATCCATTTTGAGCGCGAGAATCATTCGTCACCTGGAGCTAAACCAGGTGATGTCACGCGCTCAAAATGGATGTCGGGGCGGTAATCGCGGAACTAAGGAACCACTCCTCATTGACGCGGTCATAGGCAAAGTGGTGAAATGCAACCGTCGGAACTTCTCTGCCGCCTGGATAGACTACAGAAAGGCGTTCGACTCGGTGCCCCATACATGGCTAAAGAGGGTCCTCGAGCTGTACAAGATTGACTGTACAGTTAGAGACTTCCTCGGGCAGTGTATGGGGCAGTGGAGTACGATCCCTTGTCATCTGGGCGAGCGGATGACGGCTGCGGAGAACCACATAAGGATAAGAAGGGGTATTTTCCAGGGCGATTGTCTGAGTCCAATCTGGTTCTGCCTCTCTCTGAACCCTCTCAGTACCTTACTGGAGGGCTCCGGGAGGGGATTTCAGCTAAGGAAAGGAGGGACAAAAGTGACCCACCTTTTCTATATGGATGACCTCAAGTTATTCGCCTCCAGTCGCCCCCATCTTATGGAACTGCTAAACATCACTTGTGAATTTAGCAGTTCCATTGGAATGGAGCTGGGGACGGATAAGTGTGCGGTCCTCCATGTGGAGAGGGGAAGGGTTGCTAACTCTGAGGGCATAGACTTGTCTATGCCCGTCAACTTAAGGACCCTTTCCGAGGCTGAAACATACCGATACCTGGGTATGTCACAGAACATCGGTATCGATGAGGCTGGTATGAAACAGTCAGTTCGCGACGTGTTTTATGCACGCTTGACCAAAGTGCTTAACAGCCTTTTGTCCGGTGTGAATAAGTCACACGCATATAACTGCTGGGTCATGCCTGTCCTCATGTATAACTTTGGCATACTCAGGTGGACTCAGACCGAGCTTAACGCCCTGGATAGAAAAGTCCGCACTACCATGACGTCCCATAGGATGCATCATCCGAGATCGTCGGTAATGAGGCTGTACTTGCCGCGAAAGTATGGTGGGCGTGGCTTTCTGAGAGCGCTAACCATGCATAATCGCGAAGTGTGCAGTCTCCGTCAATACTTCTTGGCGAGATCGGATGATCCATTCTATAATGACGTCATTTCTAGTGATAAAGGGCTTACCCCTCTATCCTTAGCCAACGAGCAATGGCAGGACCCAGCAGTGCTTAGCATTTCCGACCGGGAGACCGTATGGAAGGAGAAGGAGCTCCACGGGAGGTACTACAGGGCTCTACATGAGCCCTTCGTAGATACAGTCGCCTCCCTCAACTGGCTACGTTTCGGTGACCTCTTCGGGGAAACCGAGGGTTTTGTCTGTGCAATATAGGATCAGGTTATTAAGACCAACAACTATCGGAGACACATCCTAAAGGATGGCACCGTCGACGTCTGTCGAGCTTGTCGCCATCCAGGGGAGTCACTCAGGCATGTCATCTCCGGTTGTTCTGCGCTTTCTAACTCTGAGTACTTGCACAGGCACAACCTAGTAGCCGGAATTCTACACCAGGAGCTCGCTCTGAAATACGGTCTCGTGGACCGGAAATTACCGTATTACAAGTACTTGCCGGAAGCCGTGCTCGAAAATGACCGCGCCAGGCTCTACTGGGACCGGGCCATCATCACAGACAGGACTATTCTTGCGAATAACCCTAATATTGTGCTGATGGACCGGGCACAGTCAAGGATATTTTTGGTCGATATTACCATCCCGTATGACGAGAACCTCGAGAGAGCCGAAACAGATAAGCAATCAAAATATCTGGACCTGGCTCACGAGGTGACCGACATGTGGGGTGGTCTGCCGGCCGAAATTATTCCTGTAGTCGTCTCTGCGAATGGGTTAATCCCAGTTGGCCTCTCTGGTCATCTGAGGCGACTAGGACTCCGTGACGGACCGCTCCGGGCTCAAATGCAGAAGGCTGTGCTCCTTGATACTGCCCGCATCGTCCGCCGGTTTCTTTCCCTTTCCCCCTTACCCTTGGCCGTTTGGTCTCCCCTGCCGAGGGCTTCCATCTGGTTGGGCTTATATTTATTTATGTATTTTTGTATTTATTTTATTTTATTGATATTTATGTATATTTATCTTTTCATTTTCGTTTATAATTATATATTTATACATCCCAACCAGATGAGAAAACTATATAGATACCCCACAATAATAATAATAATAAGCCAAGGACCGGATCAGGCTGACATTATCACATTCTGGCGTGGCCTGTGGTCAGAGCCCGTAAACCACAGCGAGGGCCCTTGGATGGAAGTTGTGGCGAGCCAGGGTGCGAGTGTTGTGCCTATGGACCCCATCACCATAACGCCAGAAGACGTGGCTGAGGCGGTCCGTAGGGCCCCGAACTGGAAAAGTCCGGGGCTCGACGGGCTGCATCATTACTGGCTGAAGGGGTTCATAGTGTGTCAAGCTGTGCTCGCCCGACAGTTTCAAGAGGCTCTCGACCAGAAGTCACTCCCGAGCCTCTTCACTACTGGGATCACTCACTTGGTTCCTAAAGATCAGGATACCACAGACCCGAGCAAATACCGCCCCATCACGTGTCTACCCACCATATATAAGACACTGACATCCATTTTGAGCGCGAGAATCATTCGTCACCTGGAGCTAAACCAGGTGATGTCACGCGCTCAAAATGGATGTCGGGGCGGTAATCGCGGAACTAAGGAACCACTCCTCATTGACGCGGTCATAGGCAAAGTGGTGAAATGCAACCGTCGGAACTTCTCTGCCGCCTGGATAGACTACAGAAAGGCGTTCGACTCGGTGCCCCATACATGGCTAAAGAGGGTCCTCGAGCTGTACAAGATTGACTGTACAGTTAGAGACTTCCTCGGGCAGTGTATGGGGCAGTGGAGTACGATCCCTTGTCATCTGGGCGAGCGGATGACGGCTGCGGAGAACCACATAAGGATAAGAAGGGGTATTTTCCAGGGCGATTGTCTGAGTCCAATCTGGTTCTGCCTCTCTCTGAACCCTCTCAGTACCTTACTGGAGGGCTCCGGGAGGGGATTTCAGCTAAGGAAAGGAGGGACAAAAGTGACCCACCTTTTCTATATGGATGACCTCAAGTTATTCGCCTCCAGTCGCCCCCATCTTATGGAACTGCTAAACATCACTTGTGAATTTAGCAGTTCCATTGGAATGGAGCTGGGGACGGATAAGTGTGCGGTCCTCCATGTGGAGAGGGGAAGGGTTGCTAACTCTGAGGGCATAGACTTGTCTATGCCCGTCAACTTAAGGACCCTTTCCGAGGCTGAAACATACCGATACCTGGGTATGTCACAGAACATCGGTATCGATGAGGCTGGTATGAAACAGTCAGTTCGCGACGTGTTTTATGCACGCTTGACCAAAGTGCTTAACAGCCTTTTGTCCGGTGTGAATAAGTCACACGCATATAACTGCTGGGTCATGCCTGTCCTCATGTATAACTTTGGCATACTCAGGTGGACTCAGACCGAGCTTAACGCCCTGGATAGAAAAGTCCGCACTACCATGACGTCCCATAGGATGCATCATCCGAGATCGTCGGTAATGAGGCTGTACTTGCCGCGAAAGTATGGTGGGCGTGGCTTTCTGAGAGCGCTAACCATGCATAATCGCGAAGTGTGCAGTCTCCGTCAATACTTCTTGGCGAGATCGGATGATCCATTCTATAATGACGTCATTTCTAGTGATAAAGGGCTTACCCCTCTATCCTTAGCCAACGAGCAATGGCAGGACCCAGCAGTGCTTAGCATTTCCGACCGGGAGACCGTATGGAAGGAGAAGGAGCTCCACGGGAGGTACTACAGGGCTCTACATGAGCCCTTCGTAGATACAGTCGCCTCCCTCAACTGGCTACGTTTCGGTGACCTCTTCGGGGAAACCGAGGGTTTTGTCTGTGCAATATAGGATCAGGTTATTAAGACCAACAACTATCGGAGACACATCCTAAAGGATGGCACCGTCGACGTCTGTCGAGCTTGTCGCCATCCAGGGGAGTCACTCAGGCATGTCATCTCCGGTTGTTCTGCGCTTTCTAACTCTGAGTACTTGCACAGGCACAACCTAGTAGCCGGAATTCTACACCAGGAGCTCGCTCTGAAATACGGTCTCGTGGACCGGAAATTACCGTATTACAAGTACTTGCCGGAAGCCGTGCTCGAAAATGACCGCGCCAGGCTCTACTGGGACCGGGCCATCATCACAGACAGGACTATTCTTGCGAATAACCCTAATATTGTGCTGATGGACCGGGCACAGTCAAGGATATTTTTGGTCGATATTACCATCCCGTATGACGAGAACCTCGAGAGAGCCGAAACAGATAAGCAATCAAAATATCTGGACCTGGCTCGCGAGGTGACCGACATGTGGGGTGGTCTGTCGGCCGAAATTATTCCTGTAGTCGTCTCTGCGAATGGGCTAATCCCAGTTAGCCTCTCTCGTCATCTGAGGCGACTGGGACTCCGTGACGGACCGCTCCGGGCTCAAATGCAGAAGGCGGTGCTCCTTGATACTGCCCGCATCGTCCGCCGGTTTCTGTCCCTTTCCCCCTAACCCTTGGCCGTTTGGTCTCCCCTGCCGAGGGCTTCCATCTGGTTGGGCTTTTATTTATTTATGTAGTTTTGTATTTATTTTATTTTATTGATATTTATGTATATTTATCTTTTCATTTTCGTTTATAATTATATATTTATACATCCCAACCAGATGAGAAAACTATATAGATACCCCACACATAATAATAATAATAATAATAATAATAATAAGACACTGACATCCATTTTGAGTGCGAGAATCACTCGTCACCTGGAGCTAAACCAGGTGATGTCACGCGCTCAAAATGGATGTCGGGGCGGTGGTCGTGGAACTAAGGAACCACTCCTCATTGACGCGGTCATAGGCAAAGTGGTGAAACGCAACCGTCGGAACTTCTCTGCCGCCTGGATAGACTACAGAAAGGCGTTCGACTCGGTGCCCCATACATGGCTTAAGAGGGTCCTCGAGCTGTACAAGATTGACTGTACAGTTAGAGACTTCCTCGAGCAGTGTATGGGGCAGTGGAGTACGATCCTTTGTCATCTGGGCGAGCGGATGACGGCTGCGGAGAACCACATAAGGATAAGAAGGGGTATCTTCCAGGGCGATTGTCTGAGTCCAATCTGGTTTTGCCTCTCTCTTAACCCTCTCAGTACCTTACTGGAGGGCTCCGGGAGGGGATTTCAGCTACGGAAAGGAGGGACAAAAGTGACCCACCTTTTCTATATGGATGACCTCAAGTTATTCGCCTCCAGTCGCTCCCATCTTATGGAACTGCTAAACATCACTTGTGAATTTAGCAGTTCCATTGGAATGGAGCTGGGGACGGATAAGTGTGCGGTCCTCCATGTTGAAAGGGGAAGGGTTGCTAACTCTGAGGGCTTAGACTTGTCTATGCCCGTCAACTTAAGGACCCTTTCCGAGGCTGAAACATACCGATACCTGGGTATGTCACAGAACATCGGTATTGATGAGGCTGGTATGAAACAGTCAGTTTGCGACGTGTTTTATGCACGCTTGACCAAAGTGCTTAACAGCCTTTTGTCCGGTGTGAATAAGTCACGCGCATATAACTGCTGGGTCATGCCTGTCCTCATGTATACCTTTGGCATACTCAGGTGGACTCAGACTGAGCTTAACGCCCTGGATAGAAAAGTCCGCACTACCATGACGTCCCATAGGATGCATCATCCGAGATCTTCGGTAATGAGGCTGTACTTGCCGCGAAAGTATGGTGGGCGTGGCTTTCTGAGCGCGCTCACCATGCATAATCGCGAAGTGTGCAGTCTCCGTCAATACTTCTTGGCAAGATCGGATGATCCATTCTATAATGAAGTCATTTCTAGTGATAAAGGGCTTACCCCTCTATCCTTAGCCAACGAGCAATGGCAGGACCCAGCAGTGCTTAGCATTTCCGACCGGGAGACCGTATGGAAGGAGAAGGAGCTCCACGGGAGGTACTACAAGGCTCTACATGAGCCCTTCGTAGATACAGTCGCCTCCCTCAACTGGCTACGTTTCGGTGACCTCTTCGGGGAAACCGAGGGTTTTGTCTGTGCAATACAGGATCAGGTTATTAAGACCAACAACTATCGGAGATACATCCTAAAGGATGGCACCGTCGACGTCTGTCGAGCATGTCGCCATCCCGGGGAGTCACTCAGGCATGTCATCTCCGGTTGTTCGGCGCTTTCTAACTCTGAGTACTTGCACAGGCACAACCTAGTAGCCAGAATTCTACACCAGGAGCTCGCTCTTAAATACGGTCTCGTGGACCGGAAATTGCCGTATTACAAGTACTTGCCGGAAGCCGTGCTCGAAAATGACCGCGTCAGGCTCTACTGGGACCGGGCCATCATCACAGACAGGACTATTATTGCGAATAAGCCTGATATTGTGCTGATGGACCGGGCACAGTCAAGGATATTTTTGGTCGATATTACCATCCCGTATGACGAGAACCTCGTGAGAGCCGAAACAGATAAGCAATCAAAATATCTGGACCTGGCTCACGAGGTGACCGACATGTGGGGTGGTCTGCCGGCCGAAATTATTCCTGTAGTCGTCTCTGCGAATGGGCTAATCCCAGTTAGCCTCTCTGGACCGCTCCGGGCTCAAATGCAGAAGGCGGTGCTCCTTGATACTGCCCGCATCGTCCGCCGGTTTCTTTCCCTTTCTCCCTAACCCTTGGCCGTTTGGTCTCCCCTGCCGAGGGCTTCCATCTGGTTGGGCTTTTATTTATTTATGTATTTTTGTATTTATTTTATTTTATTGATATTTATGTATATTTATCCTTTCATTTTCGTTTATAATTATATATTTATTGATCCCAACCAGATGAGAAAACTTATAAAAAAAATAATAATAATAATATTAAAGCCTTTATTAATCCAAAACAACGGTTACCGTTAGAAAAAAAAGTTCCTTAAGTATAAATATTATAAGCTAAATATGTCATGGCCCCTTTCGGGTATAGGCCTCCTCCAGTTGCCTCCATTTTTTCCTGTCGGTAGCTGTTTCCACCCAGTTTCTTCCTGCTACTTCTGGTATGTCGTCGACCCAGCAAGCTGTTGGTCTGCCCTTTTTTCTTTTTGCTCCAGGACCTCCAGGGCCCTTCCAAATGGTTGCTCTCTTGACCCATCTGTCTGCAGAGGAGCGGGCGATGTGTCCTGCCCATTTCCATTTTAAACGTAGTGCATGTTTCAGTGCGTCTATCACTTGTGTCTTTTGTCTTATTTTTTTACTATTTTCTTTATCTAAAATTTTTATACCGAGGATGCTCCTCTCTATAGCCCGTTGACAAGCGCGTATTTTTGACATATTTTTTTTGTTAAGGATCCAGGTTTGGGCACCGTATATTAAGCAGGGCAGGAGGCTCGAATCCATCACTTTCGTCTTTAGTCTTATTGGGAGTTTTGATTTTAATATTTCTTTGTTACTCCAGTATTTTTTCCACGTCATGTTAATGCGCCTTTCTATTTCGTCTAAGTGTCTTGTGTTTTGGAATGAAATTTGTTTTCCAAGGTATGTATAGTTCTCTACGTACTCCATTGTTGTTCGGTTTATTATTATGATATCTTTAGTGCCGATATTTGTCTTTGAGGTGTTAAGTTGTAGCCCAATATTTTCGCTAACAGCGCTTAGTTCTATCAGCATTTCCTGAAGTTGTTTTGATGACTTAGCAAAAAGTACTATGTCGTCGGCGAATCTCAGGTTACTGAGGTTTTTCCCATCTATATTTATTCCTTTTTGATTCCAATTCAGGTCTTTCATTATATTTTGTAAGACAGCAATGAAGATCTTTGGTGATAGCGGGTCTCCCTGTTTCACGCCTCTACGAATATTAAATTCTTGGCCTAGCCTGTCCAGTTTAACCCGACTTGTGCTTTTTCTATATATATCCTTGATAATATTGATGTATGTAGAGTGAAGGTTCTGTTGCTCCAATGCGTCCCAGATACTTTTATGCGAGATAGAGTCGAACGCTTTCGCGTAGTTAACATATGCTATATAGAGTTTTTCCTGGTATTCTACATATTTTTCAATTATTTGATCTAAGGTATGTATATGATCCACTGTTGAGTACCCTTGGCGAAAGCCAGCCTGTTCTACCGGTTGGTTCTTTTCTATAGTTGGCTCTATTCTTTTCTCCAGGCACATAGCAAACAACTTATAAATTGTAGGCAGTAGACTAATAGGTCGGTAGTTATTTATGTCCTCTGGATCTCCCTTTTTGTATATAAGAGTTATCCGTGACCTTGCCCAATTGATCGGTATTTCTTGTTTTTCAAGTATTTTATTAAAGAGAGTAGTGAGCGGACATAACAATAGATGTCTTCCTAGTATCAAAGCTTCGTTTGGGATATTATCGGCCCCAGGACTTTTATCTTTTTTCAATTTTTCGATTCTCTTTATTATTTCGGCGCCGTGGAAAGGTTGAATTGTCTGATTTCTATCTCCTGTTTTTGAATACTTTTCGTAGCTTTTATTATCGGCAGATTTATCGTCGTACAGCTCTTCGTAAAAGTTTGAGGCAATTTTTACAAGGTCTTTCCTAGTTTGTCGTTCTTTTGGCTTATTTTTTGTCTTCAAAGTTGGAATCCATTTTTTCCCTGTATTTAATTGTTTATATGCTTTCTTTTGGCTTCCAGTGGAGCGTAAATGTTTTTCAATTATTTCTATCCCATAATTGTCGTATTCTTTTTTTAAGTAGTTTCTTTGTAATTTTGTATAGTTCTGAATGTTCTTTTTTTTTCTTCTTTTGATTTGGAGGACATATATTGTAGATCGGTGCGTTTTTTAATTAGGTTTTTAGTTTCTTCTGATATTATTTCTTTCTTTGTTTTAATAGGAGAAGTATTCTTTAAACTTTCTTGTATAGATGACTCTATCTTGAAATAATATGACTCTATGTCATCATTGTCCTCCCAGCTCAGTTGCTCAATTTTTGTTCTTAGGGCATGAAGGAATATTTCTTGTGATTTCTCGTCAGATAAGTTGGTTACTGGGATTGAATAAAAGGTAGCTCGGCTTTTCTTTTGTGTATTTAGAGTTATTGTTCCTCTCAAAAGTCTATGATCACTTGGGAAGGAGAGTTTGTTTAGGACTTCTTGTTGGTAAAGAGTTTTGAGTGATTACTCAAAATAAAGTCTATTTGGTTTTTGTTTTGTTTGTCTGGTGTTATCCATGTCCAGAGATTCTTGATTTTTTTCTTAAATATTGTGTTTATTATGGTAACTTTATTTTTAAGAGCATACTGAACAAGTTTTTTGCCTCTATGATTTCTCTCACCGTAGCAGTATGGGCCTATTATTGTGTTTTCTTCGAGTTTTCTTTTACCTATCTTTGCATTCCAGTCACCCAATAATATTACTTTGCTGGTTGCAAGGCTTCGGGCATTTTCTATTTGGTCATAGAAGGCATCAATCTCTTCCTCAGTTGCGTCCGAGGTGGGTGCGTAAACTTGTATAAGTGAAAGTTTCGTTGTTACAAAGTTCAAGTTCAGCAGACAAACTCTTTCGGATATGCCTATGTAATTTTCAATATTATTTTTGTATTTTTTCTTAAATAAGAATCCGACTCCATGGAGTCCTTTGGACTCCCCAGTGTGACAGAATATATGCTGATCGTCCTCAATGAAATTATTTCCATTTCTTCCGACTTCTGCTAGTCCAATAATATCATATTTAATGTTCTCTAAAGAGTATTGTAGCAGTAGCATTCTTTGCGGTGATAATAGGGATTTTACATTGTATGTACAAATGTAAAGGTTATGTTTGTAAAGATCTTGTTGTTGGCATGCTGGAGGGTTATAGTCTAGAGCTCCCGCGGTGACAAGCCGTGTTCGGAGTTCGAGAGGAGGCGGCGTTTTTTGCTATTTTGAATTTTGATTAGGGAGGCTTCCTTGTGAATTGTCTGGTAATGTGAGCGTAGGTTTTCTTATAATATAATTGCTTATGTTATTAGTCTTGTTTATCTTAGCGGGTTGTTTTTGGTTCTGTTTTTCTATGTTCATAGAGTTTGTTATGTTTGTTGCCGTCTCTGGAGATTCTGATAGGTTCCTTTTTTTATTTTGAGTTTTTTTTTGCCATTCTGGATATTGTTTTTTATTATTTTTAAGTAAAATGATTTCTTCGTATTTTATTATAGCTTTTTTTCCTTGTTATTTCAGCATCTCTACTTCTCCTTCGAGTTCTTTTCGTTTTTTGAGCACCTCTAGTGGGAAGTCTTCTTTTATGTAGTAGGAAGTTATTTCCAAATTCTTTTTGTTTTTTAGTATTTCTATTTTCATCCCCATAGTAAGCAGAGTAGTTACAATGGGTCTGATTTTATCGCTTTTTTTCCAAGTCTTCTTACAGATTCTATGTAATGCTTTTCACATTTGATGTTCAAAATGTTGTTTATGATATCTAAAACTTTTTTCTCCAAATCTTGATAGCTAATTTCTGGCTCTTCAACTCCAAAAAACAGCAGGTTTTTTCTTCTATTGAACCTTTCAAAGTTATCGATTGACAATTTTTGTGTTTCCAATTTTTGCTCAAGTTGTAAGTTTTTGTTTTCCAAACTCTTAAATTTCTCATTTATATTATTGTTGATTGTGTTTTTAATGTCTTCTTTCATGGCTATCGTGTCTACTTTTTGCTGGCTCATTTCTTCTTGCATTTTTCTTAACATATCTTTGATTTCGTCCATATTGTGTTTAGCGCCCTCTGTTGACGTGTTGCAGTATTAAGTAGGCTCGTAGGATTTCTGCTCGGCTACTATGAGTTATGGATATTGACGATATGAGCGTATTGCCTGGTTTCTATAAATTCCGTCAGATGGCGCTTTTATTAAAAAAGTCGGTGGTACTATTGAGTGGCTTGACCATACCTTGATTTTTAGGTTATTGCATTTCTAACTTTTTATCGGAACTTAGTTTTCACTAGATCGGCCGTGGTTCTTCTCAGTAGACAGTCACATAAGTCATAGAATGAGTAGCTTGAGACAACTTCTTTTTATCACCATAAAAAATCACTTTGTTGTTATTGACTATTTTACCACTTTATCGTGTTTTAAAATAATGAACAGTTTATATTTTAACTTTCTTTCACTAATTTTACTAGTCTCTTATACTTTTACACTGGTTTTTCACTGTATTTTATAATTTTATGATTTTTATTACAAATTATATACGGAGCTGATGTTTATGCTGGCACAGTAGTCTCTCGTGTGTCGTGAGTGATGTGAGTCGTGATGCTGTCCTAACCGAACGCTGTGAAAAAATAATCTTTTGGTACAAGTATGATCGTTCCCTGGTATTTATAACTCCAAAAAAGCAATGACGCAAGGTGGAGGGTACGTCGAGCAGCCATACTCATCAGGTCATGTCGATTGAAAAATGGGGTGATGTGTGATCTCTTAGGGACTGTGAAGCAGAAACGTGCGCAGGCGTTTTGAACCCTTTATATTAATATTTTTGTTCTAGCGAGCAAGCATTCTCCAAATACTGTATCCGCATAAGTTACTTCGACAAAATGAGCGATTCACACAACCTAATGCGCATGTTCACTGTCAAATACTCTCTGATCTAGTACAAGACTTTGAGTCTATAGAAACAGTTACGTATGGTTTCTTGTACATGACCCTCAAAACGCAACCTTCCTTCCATAACGAGACCTAAGTTCCTAGCTTCCAACACACGTTCTAAAGGGGTAGTCTTGATGTTAATTTGCGGATTGAGTGAAAATATTATTTGTCTGGGTATGCGTTCCCAGTAACATATACTTCGATTTAATGGGGTAAATACCAGATTATTTTGATCACACCAATCGGCTATGCGGTCCAAATCTGAGTTGATTTTTTTATTGCTATATTGGTGTCACTGGGTTTGAAGACATATACAATTGAAGGTCGTCAGCATATATATATAACTACAATTTTTATGGTGTTCACTATATCTGAACAATACAATATAAAAAGTATAGGCCCCGAAATGGATCCTTGAGGTACACCTCTTGGAACTGGCAACGTGGTAAATATCCATTCTGATCCATTGTCTTTTGTAATGTTATGCTACTTACATATCATTTTACATTCTGTTTTTGATTTTCCGCATTCACCTCAAAAGTGGATATTTTGCATCACCTTTATTTCCATAGAATCCTGTAACGTTTTTAAACCATAAGAACACAATAACAAATCATTTTCACTTCGTATTTTCACGTTATCAGCACTTTTTAAATCGGTGTCAATGGAGTCTACCTTTTTCGGTCTTTTATTTAGTTCTCCGTAACTCTGCAATTTCGGGCTTCGTGCGCGCTGTTGCGCTACCTTTTTTTCCTATATCAATAATATCTCATTTTTCACTTAAATCTTACCGTTTCTCTATTACGAGCCTAAAACCAAAATTTGACATGTTTTGACATCGTTGTTTATCTGGTTGTCATGGCAATTTTTATTCAAATATCGTTACCGGCCTGATGTTTTTACTTCAAAAATACTCTTTTCCTCTTGGCCATTTACAAAAATTTGCTTTTAATTTAAATAATTTCAAATTTAATTTAAATAATTTCCCGTTCTTATCCCAGATCGGTCAAAAAGTATAAAAGCCGAACAATCGGCCAATAATGTAGAGTCTCACTTCAGCTTTCATACGAGAAGCACCTCCTAAAGGCCTTATCCGAACTGCCTCGGGATCTTGCAAGCCTCTGCCTTCTCCTGAAGTCGTCGCCTAGCCACGCCTACACCTCCACCTGCTAGTGCCCGCGCTATCTTTGGCCGCTGTGTTTGGCCAGACGCTGCGTGTTCCTACTCCAGACGCTGCGTGTCTACTCCGGGCGCTGTGTGTGTCTACTCCAGGCGTTGTGTGTGCTTACTCCGAGCGCTATGTGTGCCTACTTTAAGCGCTGCGTGTACCTGCTCAATACGCTGTGTGTACCTACTCCAGACGCTGCGTGGACCCACTCCAGACGCTGCGTGTCTACTCCAGGCGCTGTGTGTGTCTACTCCGGGCGTTTTGTGTGCTCACTCCGGGCGCTGTGTGTGCCTACTTCAAGCGCAGCGTGTACCTAGATCAGGCGCTGTGCACCTACCATAGGCATAGCCTGTGCATACCATGTTTTAGTACTCATTTATCTTTGTTATTAACTTTTTTTTAAAAAAAATTGTAATTCACTATCATCATTACAGCCCATCATCACCTTCATACCTTTTTTTTATAAAAGAAACTGTAAATATCTTTACAAATTTTAAATAAATTATTTTCTTTTTGGTTGTTTCGTTGTTAGGTTAGGTTCTTTAGTTTTTAATTGTCGCTTTATGACACTTTATTTATTTTAACAAATTATGTACGACTAGTGAGGTAACTTGCAAACCATTTTATTGTTAAATTATCAAATCCATAGTAAGCGAGTTTTGATAAGAGTAGAGTGGTTTTAATGGTATCAAAAGCTCGGGAAAAGTCAAGCAAAATTAACAGAGTACCCTCTCCTGCACATTTTGTGCAGTCAGAATATCATCCACTACATCCATCAGAATGGTTCCAATACTACGCAATTTTCTGAATCCGGATCGCTTTTTAGGCAGGATATTATTATCCTCAAGGTACTCCATCATCCGTGTACAGACTACTCTTTTCAGAATTTTTGACATAAAAGGCAAGATACTTATAGGGCGGAGATCCTTGTAGTCATTTGGTTTGGACTTTTTGGGAATCGGTTTTACTAAATCTATTTTCTATTGCCTTGGGAATACACCTGTTTCAATAGATTTGTTAATTATTCCGGTAATAACTGTCAATGTTCGGGGTAAAGTTAATAATATTATGTTCAAAGTAATGCTATCATGACCTTGTGTATTTATTTAAAAGATTTTATTATATGAAGGACAGTAGTTTCATTAAGTGTATTAAGCTTAAAAGTGATAGGCCCAAATCTATCAAATTCATAGCTAGTTAAATAAATGTACCGACTTCATTATTGCCGGGGAGCTCAAGAAAATAATGATTTATATTATTTGGATTACACCAATGAGTCGGTAGTTCAATGTCTTTTTTCTTAAAGTTAGCGACGTTTTGTTTTATATTTTTCCATAAATTACGTGGTTTTTTATGGTATTAATATAATTATTAAAATATGCAGTTTTTTCATTGTGAATTGCCGTCCTTACAATGTTTTTTAATTCTTTGCAATATTGTTTATGAATATCAAGTTTCGTAAATCTACCTTTAGCATGTGATTCATCGCGTAATTTTATCATTTCTTTAACAGTATAGGTTATCCACGGAAAAGAATGTTTTTTATATAAAACGATCTAATAGGAGCATACATATTATATAGGTCAAGTAAAATATTGTTAAAATTTTCCACCATTTTATCAACATCGCCATTTACAATACTTTCCCATTCTATAGAATTGAGATCTGAGACAAATTTTTCAATATCTGTATTCTGTAATGGTTTATAGCCTTTCAGCTGCGGAGATTCTAACCGTAATACTCCGTTGACTGCGGAGCTGTTTAATAAAATGGACGGCTGATTGGGCCAAATCCGTTTAAACGCAAATATCTTGATTTTGGTATATCGAATACTATAATATGTATATATTTCTGAATTCTTTATGAAATTTCCTATAAACGAGTACATATATTTAATTAAGTTTAAAGTAGTTAGTATAACTAGATATTGAATAATGTCAAAACTATCATATTTCTCAATGACACAAAGTTTTTTAATAGTTCAATTTTATTTTATTTTAATCTTACGTCTATTGTTTACAATATTTTATGTGCAAAATCATAGGCTACAATACAATGTTTTATCGTAAAACGCATTAATAATAAGCTTACAAGAACCCACAATCAATTTATACCGATGTAGCATGTAGTTCGGACCAGATGCGGCGTAATGCTTTAGTCAATAAAAATAGTTTTTTTTTAATTTCATTACAATGTCTTGAATCTCTCTTTTTCTTTACATGATTCAGTCATCTTTCAATAGGTCTTGCTAAGTTTTAGAAATCCGATAAAGTATTTCATAATACTCTTAATGCCGATATCAAAATATTAGTCGTAAGTGCCATATTTATTGAAAAATTAATTACTTTATTTGAGCAAACAAACTTTAACAGCACTTGTACAGAAATAAAGATTCATTCATTCCTTTAAAAACCATAAAACCACTCAAGAGTCACTCCCGCTGATGTAGAGTTATAAATAACGTTTTTTGTAAACAATACCCAATGCACCATAATATGTGTCGAGTGACAGAGACGCCGCGAGATGCGCAGCGGTTATGTTACATTTCCAATAACCAATAACATTATTTCTCCAAAAGGTAACATATTTCCTTTAACACAAATAATAGCTACGAAATAATAAAATTTAAAATAAATATATCTCCCTCTGAAATAAAAAAAATATTATTTATGTATATTTTTAAAGAACCCACTTCTTATGCATTATACAAAAATATGCCACAATTAAAGTTCGATTCTGGACTTTTTTGTGCATCATGTACTAGTTCATTAAAACATTTTTTATATGTGGTAGTTTCATGCTGCAGTTATATTAGTAGTATAGTTGTAGCACAAATAGGCCGGCTCGACCGGGGAAGGACCACGCTCTCACAGAATACCAGCGTGAAATAATAGCTTAATGCTTCTGTGTTTCGTATGGTGAGTGAAGAGAACCGGAGATCCTTTTTGCTGGAAACGAGGCGTTCCATCTTAGTCCTCACGGGTGACACGCATTTTTGCATTTTGATTTGTAATCGAGGATAGATGTAGATGTCTATGGGCCGCAGCAACCACCACAGGTGGACTGCGTGCTCGTTTGTCACCCTATCCTATAAAAAAACATACAAAATAAAGAGCTGTATTCATTTCAACGATGAGAGCCGTGGTGGCTCAGAAGAGCGGTGGTAGCTCAGATGGTTAGCTCTCGCTGTAAATTTCACAGTACGCTAGCAAGCCGGGTTCGATCCCCGCTAGCAATAATGAAATTGTTAATTGCAATTTTAAGTGCTGATCTACCACGTGCTCGGCGGTGAAGAAAGATATTGTGAGGAAACCTGCACGTCTGTGAAATAAGAAAAAAATATTTCGAAGACATGTGAAGTTCGCCAACACGCATTGGGGCAGCGCGACGGAAACTTCTTTGCCTTTGCCCAGCTGTGGGGCGTAAAAAGGCTGTAACTTAACTAACTTAAGTATTCATTTCGACGATGAGAGAGCCCTGGTAGCTCAGATTGTTAGCTCTCGCGTTACATTTCACAGTACGCTAGCACACCGGGTTCAATCCCCGCCGGCATTAATGAAATTATTAATTGCAATTTTAAATGCTGATTTACCTTTGCTCGGCGGTGAAGAAAAACATCATGAGGAAGTCTGACTGTTTAAGAAATAAAAAAAATATTTTCAAGGCATGTGCATTTTGCCAACACGCATATGGGCAGCGCGGTGGATACTTCTTTGCCGTAAAACCCTTTCAGAAGTGAGGGAAGGCCCACCAGTGGGACGGAAATAGGCTGTGTAATTTAACTAACTTAACAATTTCGAGGATGATAGTCTGAAATAATTAGCTGAACAAATTATAGTCAAAATATAGGACATAAGTATAAAATTGAATAAATATATAACATAGGTACTTATTTCTTTAAAAGGCTCCTGGTACTTGTTGGATTTACTGTATCTACAGTACAATTCATTTACGAATGTATGTAATGTAATACTGTAGGTAGCAGCAATCTTGCTCTAGGTTGAAACATAACGCAACGTTACACGATTTGCAAAGTAAATACAGATAAAATGTACATTAAAAAAACCGGTATAAGAAATATGTGTATGAGGTGACCTTAAAAACCACAACCTGTTCATGTTAAATTAAAAAAATAAAAATTTCAAATATTAAATATTAAAAAATATTAAAATAAAAATATTAAAAAGCATATTATGTAAATACTATCTAACTTTCTGTTTTAATAAATTGTTTAAAAAATTCCGAAGTCTTGTGTTAACATACATGACATATCCATATGCCACATTCAATTTTTTATAAATCATCGAATAATCGTGGAGTCAACCAAGCTCCATTTCTCTGCTCGAGGGTGCTAGATTCTTTACCATTCTAACCATTCAACCGAATTTGAACTTGATGCAGTATAGCAAACTTTAGTTCCTTTTTTCGCCACCCGCAAAACAGAGAACTAGAATTCACTTCTACGGACGTCTCAAAAATGGACACTATTGCACCTATTGCGTATATACATTAAAATTTTGAAAATATTGCACTTTATCCACATTTTGATGTACTAAAACTGTGAACGATGAACAATTATACATATTTTAACACAAAACTGACAGTCAACACTAAAATTTTACGTACATTTCAAGTCAACTTTCCTCAACCAGCATGTTAGTTTTAAGATAGCAGTTTGCTTCATACATATTAAAAAACGATTTTACACGTACTTAATAAGATAAAACACAAAATAAGATTACAAATAAGAAGATTACTTACCCAGGCATTGTTTTAACACAATTCACTACGCAATAAATATAAATTAATACAAAATAATTACAAACAACTTCGTTGTTAGCGCGCGTCAATCACACTAATGGCTGACTCAAGGAACGGACGACATTTAAGAATGATTTAAATAAAATATACTACTAAAGTGTATAAGCTGTGGGGTTTTTATGCTAGCCTTTTTTATCCTGTACACATTGACATATGGTAGAATGAGTTAGAAATAGCGCATAATGCTTTGTTTCTTCATTAAAAGAGCGGGTAAAAAATGTCTTACACTTGACGCCCGCAGTCAACGGAAATATTTTCGTGTCCAAGTCTTGGACATCCGCAGTTGAGAGGTTATGTAATGCGCAGGTGGCGCATGTTTGATTTTATTAATATTGAGTTCACAAATTAAAAATGCATGACTGCAAAGATCAGGAATATAATTAATTGATACCTTATAAAGAGTCATATTAGAACAAATTATATCAATCAATGTTTCACTATAATCTGTGAGGTGCGTCGGTTGCTTTAGAGACTGAGTAAGATTCATGTAACTGAAGAAACTTTGCATCTTCTTAACATTAGTTTCCTGTAGGTTAAGAAGATTTATGTTGAAATTACCGAGTAAGACAATATATTCGAAATTACCAAAAGAAGAAACGGATTCCGTAAGGGCATCAATAAAAATATCGACATTTACCCACGGGGCACGTTAGGCCGTACCAATCGCTACTTTGATGCCGTTAATGCTTAATCCTAGCCACATTTGTTCTACTAAGTTGTTAGAAGGGTGCAAAATTTTGCGAACGTTGACTCGAAGACTAATGTAAAATCCGACTCCACCACCACGTGCACTCAATTCGGTGGGACGCAGTACAGCCTAGGGAGCCAGCGTTTAGGAAACCGATTGACAGTCTTTTCTTTTGATATTTTATATATATATATATATATATATATATATATATATATATATATATATATATTATATGATATATTATTAGATTTTATATAGAGCATAGGATGAATTTACACTAAAGTGTTAAATGTCGCCGACATAATAAAGTATAAATCCCTATTAAGTAATGTAAATTTGTAGTATAAATATTTCGATGTATTAGATGTAAGTGTGTGTAGAATGTGTAAAATGTCAAATCTAAATAACGCAAGTATATTTGGAACATAGTTTGGTTCGATGCTGTATGTATAATGTGCGAACCAAATAAGTTAATATAGAAAACCATTGACAAATAAGTATACGATTTTAAGTCTAAGAACATATTAATATTAAAACAAATAATCTTAAAATAAGCTATAAGAAAAATAATAATAAAGAGATTTTTGAAGGTAAAATTACAAACTCACAATAACAAAAATAAAACATTACAACCATTAATAAAAAACATGGAATTAATATTTCGAATCAAAAAATGAAAATAATATTTAACACTTTAAGATTAAAACATTCAAAGAAATACAAATAGTAACTTATTAAAAATAAGTATACAGTTAATAGCGGCCATAAATAACAATCAAATGAACTATTAATACGAAATACGAAAACGAAACCAAAGTAGATATTTTATTTTAAAATGGAATTGGCTTAAGAAAATATCAGTTTCATTATTTAGAACAAATTTAATTACTTGAACCAACATTCTCAATGCCCAAAAACTTTAATGAAATCGTGCTCTGAACGTAAGCGTTGTCGTGGTTCTCCGTAATCTTTACGCACAAAAATTTTCCCTTCCCGAGTCCACGTGTACTTCCACTGGGCCCGCTTGCATTCCACGCGTGCATTGTAAAACAATTGTCGGTTAAATTCGGTCAATCTGTCATTGATATGGAATGGAGATACGGCAGAATCGAGTCCTAGGCCGTCAGTGGTAATGCCGCGATGAACGCGCGCCGCCGCCAGCAGACTGTCCAGTGCGGGCGGCGTGACAGCCGCACTACTATGGGACGGCGTCGTACACTACCGTTTTGATCCACTGCGAGCCGAATGGGCCCTGCACGCTCCGCATTCACGAGGTCTCGCTCCTCTAGAGTGACTCCCAACTTAGTAGCTACCGCCAGTACCAGATGAACATATCGTTCGTTTTTTTCCTCTGGTATTCCCGAGATCTCAATGTCATTACACAGCAACTCTTGGTCTCGATCGTCGAGTTCCGCCTTCAAATGAGCAATTATGGTTCTAAATTACAGGTGTCATCTTATTTTCTACTGTTCTGATGACATTCCACGGCCTCCACTCGAGTTTTGAGGCTGTTAAGTCGCTGGTTGCATCCATTAATAGCCACAACAAGATTTGTGATGGTGCCCTTTAATTCCCGCATATTA
Source organism: Parnassius smintheus behrii (assembly GCA_036936625.1). Classification (NCBI taxonomy): domain Eukaryota; kingdom Metazoa; phylum Arthropoda; class Insecta; order Lepidoptera; family Papilionidae; genus Parnassius; species Parnassius smintheus. The sequence continues at coordinate 54,773,529 of JAUPFT010000010.1, forward strand.
ATGCACATCTCCTTTAGCTCTTGTCGTAGTAATCTTAGCTCAGTCGTTAATTCAGTGGACTCTATATTCGATGTAATTGAGGTACGTGCCTATGGAACCGATGGACTCGGTTTATTGACATGACCACGTAAGGTGACATTCGTACAACTGGAATCCATTAGATCCTGCTTAATAGGCATGTTTATGTTATCAGACTTCAGTTCCCTGCTTAAACATTCCTGACATTTCCATTTTTGTTTATGTTCTGTAGTCATGATATTATAGCATCGTTTTTCACATACATTTGCGCATAGGTGGTCATAATGCTTGATGCAAACATAATACTTTAAAAACTGCCGGCTAATAATTTCTTGTGAACATCCATTACAAAGGACTTTATTCATAATTGGAGGCGCCATCTTTCTCTTTGCAAGGGTAAACTCGAGTAGTAGTAGAGGTAGTTAAATTAGGCCGGCGAAAAATATTGAATATTGTGATTCTATGATTTACTTCTAGATGGCGCCGTTACACAGATCTGTAATTCCCTATGGGATGTAAGTAAATTTTAAATTATACTGAGTAGGTATGTAAGTATAACCGTCACAAGATTAAGTATTAAAGTTACTGGGTATTTAAAGTACTGAAGATAGTTACTAATAGTATAGTTTAGCCTAATTTCACTACGTCAACCGTCTTTTGAACTATTATATTAAAGGTAAAACTAGTATCTTGTCATAAACTCAAACACAACGGATTTAAAAATCTTAAAATCTGGAGAAAGCATTTGATAAGGTTATAAGGAAGAAAATGTGGGAACTGTTGCCGGGATATGGTGTGGATGGTCGATTGCTAAGGGCTGTGCAGTCACTTTACTATGACTGTAAAGCCTGTGTGCGGGTAGGGCATGACCTGTCACCCATGTTTAGCGTCCAAGCGGGCGTAAAACAGGGTTGTGTCATGTCTTCCTGGCTGTTCATACTGTATCTCGACAGCTGTTTACAGAAGCTGAAAGATAGCTGTTTGGGTGTGAAATTGGGTGACATAAAAGTTAATTGTCTGCTGTATGCTGATGATGCAGTGCTTATTGCACCATCAGAAGCAGAACTGCAGGCATTAGTCACGTGTATGAAAGAGGAATGTGAAATTAAAGGTCTCCGTTTGAATGCTAATAAAACTAAGGTTCTGGTATTTGAAAAGGACGAAGAGAGAACGAAATGTGAAATATGGGTAAATCAGGAATGTCTAGAACAGGTAAATGAAATTGTATACTTGGGGAGTGCTTTCAGCCGGGATGGAAGATGTGATTTAGATGTGGATAGGCGTGTCGCTGCCGGAAACAAAGTCAATGGTGCCCTGAATGCATTAGTCAAAAGGCAAGGCGTGGTGAAGAGTGCACGCCTTGCAATACATAACGCAGTTTTGGTACCGACTTTGTTATATGGCAGCGAAACCTGGGTATGCCAGAAGAAGCATAAAAGCAAGTTGAATGCAGTGGAGATGCGATCTCTTCGTAAAATGTGTGGCGTTACCATAGCCGACCGAAAGCGAAACGAAGAGATTCGCAATATGGCAGGATTGAAAGATGACCTTATCACAAAAATTGATAGGGGCGTACTCCAATGGTTTGGGCACGTTGAACGAATGAGTGAAGACCGAATGGTGAAGAAAATATATAGAGCGAAAGTAAATATTAAAAGGTGTCGAGGTAGACCGAGACTAACTTTCGAAGACCATGTGAGCAAATTGCTCGAAGAGGGGAGGGTCAAAAGTACTCGGATACCCAGACGTGCATGTATGAAGAAGTTAATGAACCTGAAAGAAGCGAAAGAGGTATGTAAGGATCGTGACACTTGGCGATCTGTTCTCTCTGGCTACCCCGTTAGGGATTGTGCGTGACGATAAGTAAGTAAGTTAGTAAGTAAAGTAAAATCTTTCGTTCTCACACAATAATACACATGGATAACACTATCACTGTTATATAGTGGCTAAAGCCACTGAATTTTAACACTATTACACAAAATAGCTCACTGATACTATTATTAAATTAAATATTTAAGCAAGACGATGTGACTTGTGTAATTTGCTATCAGAAAGGGTTTGTGTCACTGACGATGAATAAATGCATTTTCGATCATGTTTGTCTCACCGACCAACAAGTTGCCTTCAATCATTCAAAGGTGGAAAAGTTACAGAGATATAATATTATGTTGTTATATAAAACATAATGGAGGTCAGACAGACTACAGCCCCGTAATGAAGGGACCTGACTTGGGCAAAGCTACTTAGGTGTGAGTCAAACCACGACGCAGAGAACGCCATTGAGAATAGTGTCCCACCAAACTACCATCGCAGAGACGCAATGCTGCAGAACGCAACAAGCATCAATATGACTATCGTCGGGCTTACACCATCCCCAAGGCCCACCATACATCCCAGCAGACATCACCATCCGCATACCTCCATCGACCAGAACCACAAGAGTGCGTCGAATCAGGCGCAGCACACCCACAGATCCATCACAAGACGCAATACCGCAAGTAGCAGTAAGCATCAATGCGACAATCATACGGATGGCACTCCCTCACAACACACCCACATGATCCCTATCGACTTTGGTAACAAATTTTGTATTGTTGTTAACTAAAAAATAACACCAACTATGATATAGTAGCACGCTAGTAAGACGCTAGTGAACAAAACTCCACGTATCATAGCGCTATTGCACTAAGACATGAAGTTGAGTATGCCTGTTACACTTAAAAGTGCTACCAAACACATCTGAAAGATAGACGACGCATCGCTATGCGCTACGACGCCTCTCACAAACGGTAAGGGTGCGCGATGTTCACAGGAAAGCCATATTACTACAACAAACCCGCTTACCACCGACACTAAGGTGATATGTCTCGGACACTTCGGTTAGCGAGTCCAAGTTTACCTGGGACCAATAGCTCGTGAAGCAGCATACACGCCACCATAATATTCCTTTTCAAGTCCCTTATATAGGACTAGTCATTTTGCTATAGTACTAAGAGCAGTCGGTTACTCGACCACCCCATATAATGCTTATGCATCAAGGAGACCTACTATAGTAATGCTTTTTGTATCAAATACCTTACTATCATATGCCTTCAGTATATAGGACTTCAACCAACAACTCTACTATTGTAACGCCAGTTAATCATAGAGACCTTCTATAGTATCGCTTTTGTATCATAGATCTTACTATCATAAGTCATTAATATGTAGGAATTCAACCCACAACCCTACTATTGTAATGAAAATTCATCATAGAGACCTACAATATTGCTTTTTTTATCATAGGCCTTACCATTATGTCTTTAATATATGTGACTTCAACCCATAACTCCAGTATCATAATGCTTATGCATCATGGAGACCTTTTATAATAATGCTTTAGTATAACAGAGCTTACTATCATAAGTCCCTAATATAGGACTAGTCATTGTGCTACAGTACTTCAAGCAGTCGGGCACCCGACCACCCCATATATGTGTGCAATATTGGGTATGCATCTCCGACAGCTCCTCCATACAAGCCAATCTATACATGAAAACCCTCCATAACTTAGGAAAATTTTCTTTTATACACGATCTTCTTGATTAAGATATTTTTTTTACCAATTTTCCATGTATCTTATAAATGTTATCTATCTTAACATTTATAATACTTTCGACTTGTATTTACTATTATTTATCATGTTTTAAATATTTTTACAAGTTTTTTATAAATTTATTTATTTTGTACGACAATATTTTGCCTTTGATCTACTTTATTATTTGTCTAATGTCTGAAATCGTAACTTTATGCTTGCTAATGTGATTTTATTGTTTAATGTAATACATCTTTAAAGACTATTTTTTGACGCCCCCTGTTTACGCCTGATTGCCTCGAGCGGGGTGAGGAAACGGTTAGCGTAGCGTGGGTGGTGGAGGTTTGCTGTGGCGTACGCGCACAGCAAGCGCGGCAGTCGGCAGGAAGCCTTTGGACGCTGAGGCCGCGCCAGTTAAACGTCGGGCGTTACATAATCTCCCGGGTCGATTTAGAGGTCGCGTTTGTTTATGATACAATTACAGCGTCTCGTATCGACGGCCTCCGAGTTGTTATATTTTGTCGTTAATATACGTGACAACGAGGCTTATTTCTTGAGTTTATTCGCGAGACGCCCAGGTCGATTATATGTCGCGAGCCTCTTATAGTGTTACCTTATTTTGTTTCCGTGATAACGAGTCCTGAATCATATAATTGTTGTTGTAACTGCTTTATGTATTGTTTGTGACTGGCATACGGTTGCGCGCGGCAGGTGTTTTTAACTTGAAGGCATAAAGCTTGTTTTAATTGTGTGTGTTATAAATGTACTATTGAATATTTGGGTGTAGTCTAGACCGCCTCGAATTTAGTTGTCTGTTTTGAACGTGTTACGTTACAAGTGACCTAATTTGAATTTGAAGTAAATTAAATGTACAATAAAGTGATAAACTAATATAGTGAAAATAGAAAACGACGTTTTCAATTGGGGAACGCCCCCCTGGGCGGATCCCACATTTGGAGAGAGGAAGCGCCTTGGGATCTGCAGTCCAAGATCAGCGGGGCTGTCAGGTTACATATTGTACACACTACTCATATGCACCTCACTTATCACCTGACAGGTACCCTGTTGTCAACCCTACCTCCGCCAATCGGTAAGTGGTGCTTGCTTCCTTACCAGCCATTTTTAAAATCGTTATCCATAGGCCACTTGGGCTCCACCCCTGGGTAATCGTCGAGGGGACCACTCGTGGGCCCTGGTCCAGTCGACCTTTGTTGGGGCAAATAAGGGCGTGTAGGCCCTCATATAGAAATTGATTATTAATTATTAATAATAATGATGAGCCGTCACAGTACGTTAATTTCGTAATTTCATAACACAGCAGTGCTGCCAACATTTAGGATTTTTACTGAATAGGGCGCCTTCATCCCCCGTAGTAAAGGGAATTGGAGGTTTCGATAAAACGGTGCAAGGTTCGATAAATTTAAAATTTTAATCTCGTTTAGTTCATAGTATTAATTTTAATATAAATTCATTAGTATAAGATAAGGTCATTGAGTGCCTGCCAACCTCGGTCGACTCTTCTAAATTTATTACCTTATTTTTTAATTGTATTTTACTTATTGTACGTTATATTTTTCACATATAAACATTAATAGTTATTTTGTAATGTCATTCTTAGACATTAGTAGTGATACTGAAACTGCAGATAGTGATGATGGCAATATCCCTAGCTTACAGCCTCTCTCTGAAATACTAGCTTCACAATTTTCTGATGTTCCAAATAATTTCAACGTCGTCCACATTAATGCCCAAAGCATTCCGGCTCACTTTTCAGATATGCTGGCTACCTTTGATTCTAAGGATATTCATGCTATTCTAGTTTCTGAGTCATGGCTTAAGCCTTGTCTTCCTTTCACAAATTATTCTTTACCTGGCTTTCACCTCATAAGAAATGATCGTACTGTTGGCGGTGGTGGAGGTGTGGCAATATATCTCCGTGCGTATATTCCCTTTTCTGTTGTTGATATGTCATCTTAACCAACTCCGCTTAATGCAGGTGAACATCTTTTTATTGAGGTGAAGCTTAGTCACACGAAAATTTTGCTGGGGGTATATTACTGTCCTTCATCTCGAATTGACTTCTTCACTTCCTTCGAAAATATTTTAGAAAATGTATCCTCTTATTCACACACGATCATTATGGGCGACTTTAATACTTGTCTGCTTAAACAAGACTCACGTTCATCCTATCTTCGATCTATAGTAAATTCCACTAATCTCTCTATTTTACCTTTAAATTCCACTCATCACTTTCCTAATGCTACTCCGTCATTGCTCGACCTTATCTTTGTGTCCTCTTCTGAACTCGCTGTTAAGCATGGTCAGTGTTCAGCGGATGCCTTCTCTAACCATGATCTTATATTTCTCTCTTATAATGTCCGGCCACCTAAAATTAAGTCTAAGCTTCTTCTGCAACGCAGTTTTGGTGGTATGAATATACAAAATCTTTGCGAAGATGCTTCCAACATTGATTGGTCAGCCGTTTTAAATGCAGAATCAGTTGACGATAAAGTTGCAATATTTACGACTTACCTCACCTGTCTCTATGATAAACATGCTCCAGTTCGCGTAATTAAAATGAGACATCGCCCCTCACCATGGCTGACTGATGAAGTAAAATCCATTTTAAATAAAAAAGCTGCAGCCAAGACAAAATATAAATGTAGGCCTACATCTATAAACTGGGAAAAATATGTCACTATTCGAAATCACTGCAATAGGGTATGTAGGGATGCTCAGCGCCACTATATCCATAAATCAGTACAAATTGGTGATGCGGCTAAAGTCTGGAGTTTTCTTAGATCAATGGGGGTTGGAAAGTCTCGTAATAATGTACTCTCCAAAGATTTAAATATTGATTTACTAAATCAGTTCTTCTCATCCTCGTCCAACTTAAATGGGACTACAAAATTTAACACATTAAATTTTCTTTCATCGCTTCCAACTCCTGATCATCCACCTTTTGTCCTAAATCAATTTTCTGCTTGTGATGTTAAGAAGAGTACTCTATCCATTACTTCGAATGCAATCGGCAGCGATTGTATCAGCCGTAATATGATCCTTCCGATTCTTGACATAATCATCCCAATACTTTGCCATATCCTAAACTCCTCGATATCTAGTGGTGTTTTTCCAACAACTTGGAAAGACGCTCACATCATACCGTTGCCTAAAAAACCTAACCCTACATCTTTTTCGGAATATCGTCCTATATCTATTTTGCCATTCCTGTCCAAAGTTCTCGAACGCTTGATATATAATCAGCTCAATGCTTTCCTCCACAATCATTCCCTTCTAAATCCTCTACAATCTGGTTTTCGCCCTGGGCATAGTACTGCTACAGCTTTAGTCAATATTACGGAAGATATTAGATCTGCAATGGAAAATGGCAAGTTAACTATCCTTTCTCTGTTAGATTTTAGCAATGCCTTTAACTCAGTTGATTTTGAAATTTTACTGGGTATACTTAGCTCTCTTAACATATCTCCAACAGTGATTGATTGGTTTCGAAGTTACCTGTCTGGGCGCCGGCAATGTATTCGCATTGATGACACATTTTCTTCTTGGTGTGATACCATTGCTGGCGTCCCGCAGGGTGGCGTATTATCTCCCTTACTTTTCTCAATTTTTATTAATTCTATAGCCACTAAGATTACTTCGTCCTACCACCTTTACGCAGATGATCTTCAAATATATACTCATGTTTCTCCTAGTGAATTAGATGTAGATATTAGCAACATAAACAGTGATCTTGAGCAAATATCAGATTGGGCAAAAACATATGGCTTGAAGATTAACCCCCTAAAGACTCAGGTAATTATCATCGGAAGTTCGTATATGATTGGAAAATCTAACATATCTCAAGCACCTCAAGTTGTTTTTAATGGAAATTTTATTCCTGTGAGTGAAAAAGTCAAGGACTTGGGAATTTATATTGACAGTAACCTATCATGGGGTCCTCAAATACAGGAGGTTAGTCGTAAACTCTTTGCAGCTGCCCGATCGTTGAACAGATTAAGGAACTTTCTACCTACTGCCACTAAAATTGCGCTTGCTCAATCTCTTCTTCTCCCAATTGTGGACTATGCAGATGTCAGCTATCTTGATCTCACTGAGAAGCAACTTGATAAACTTGAGCGTCTTCAAAACTTTTGTATAAGATTCATATTTGGTTTGCGCAAATATGATCACGTATCTTGTTTTCGTAATAAGCTCAAGTGGCTTCCTATCCATCTTCGCCGGAATGCTCATATTCTGTCACTTCTTTACAATGTTCTCTTTAATCCTTCCTATCCTTCTTATCTTAAGGATCGTTTTGAAATCCTTCACTATTCCCATTCGAAAGTTTTGAGATCATCAGAGAATTTTACATTAAAAATGCCTGCCCATAACAGCAAATTTATGGACAGGTCGTTTAGTATCCAAGCAGTCCGTCTATGGAATGCCCTACCTCTGTCAGTGAGACGCGCCCAGTCTTTACCTGTTTTTCAGAAACTTGTACACAGTCACTATCTTAATCTTTGAGTTCGTGCCATTTATATATGTAGTATAAATTCGTATTTTTTTTTTTTGTATTTATTTGTTGTCTATTTCTAATTATATTATATAAAATATGGATATTTTTAGGAATATTGTTTCTGCATCACCAAACCACACAATTTACTATTTTTTGCGATCCTGTCCATCCAAAGGTTGTCTGGAAGAAATCGCTTTTAGCGATAAGACCGCCCATTGTGACACTATTTTTTTTCTTCTTCTTTCGTTTATGTATTGATTTGGTGTACAATAAAGAATTATCTATCTATCTATCTATCTATCTTCTGCAATTACTAGTTTTGATAATTTAACTTTGGCGGACGACACTTACTCCGTCCCTGGAAACATTGACATGCTCATCGGGGCATCTGCTTTCCCTTACCTTTTGTTACTCAATAATGTCAGGGGTAACTCCTTGTGTACTGCACCTTACGCATTGGGGACCGTTTTGGGTTACGTTATTATTGGTTCCGTTCCTACGGTTCAAAATATTTCGACAACTTCTTATTGTTGCACTATCGCTATTAAACCTCTCGAAATATTGTCCCGAAATTTTCGGAAAGGAGAAGGGAAAAGTCCCGCCCATGCTTAGTTAGGATAATAGATTATGCGAAGAGTTCAAATGCAAGACATTAGAGTCTATTAGTACGGGAATAGTTAATAAAATTGTAGTGGTTTCTTTGCAGCCGAAGGGAACGCCGAATAGGGATAGCCATGGAGCCAGGTTTATAAACACCGTGATGAAGGCCCAGATTAACATAGATCATCCCGCGATCCTTCAGGCGACATATTAGGTGCACGTGTTTCATGACCCGGGACTCGAATCGATGTCGTCAGCAGAAGCGCGTGCGGCGCGGAGCAAGGTCGCGGTCACGGGGCATGGAGACGATGACCCGCTATGTCAGAAAGCGTGCTTGGAGGCCACGAGATAAACCTTCCGAGGCCAATCTTACATGGCGGAAAGAAGTGAGACTTCACGAGCAACAAGCCATAAGTGGTGTTGTAGCACTCATTGCGTAACTTCACCGCTTATAATTATTAATAGTTTCAATTCCCTTAAGATATTGCATACTTTTGATTAGATTGGTTTATTTTTAAGTAGAATTATAAATTAATATTTGATTATGCGTTTATTTTGCTTATTAGTGTTGCATATAAAATGTATAGGATAGTTACGCCACAGTAGTACGGTGACGCTATGTGATATTTGAATTTTTTTGTAGTTACAATACTTTGTAGTTCTGGAGTGATTGAGTAGTGTTTGTTCATGTTTGTGGTATCAATCGTTTATATATAGTATATATTGCGTGGTAAAGTTTACGTTTGTCGATTTGAGAAGCTGCTACCACGACGTCCGTACATCGTTGCATCCGATTATAGTTATGCGGAGTTGCTAATATTAAGTGAGCTTCAACGTGTGCACTTTTCCGATGAAATTACAAGATTACAATCAGATAGGACTTGTAGTCACGCTTTTCAACGCTCCAAGCCATAATGAAATTGTAAGAGTAGGTAGGCGCTAGTCTAACTCACATTTGAGTTTCAATCAACGGCACCCTATAGTTTTGCCGCGTGAGGACCATATTTTGAATTTATTACTTTATTATTTTACATATTCTTTTATTTTTTTATTATTATCTTTTTTTGAACGTTACACCTACACTAGGATTTTCTCCTGTATCGTGGGGGCAGTTTACAAACATAAATTGCACAAGGACAAACATCCAAACCCGGAACAATTATTTGTAGGCCATACAAATATATTTCCGTGCGGGATTCGAACCCGCGACTCCCAGCGCAGCCACTCATTGCTAAGCCGTCAATTTATTAGTCGATTACCACCGTGAATTGAATTGTCACGCTGGCCGCAAATTATTGATGTCTATTTTACGCCAGAATTACTGGACTCTTTCTGCACGTAATTTAATTTGCAATCGGGATCGGGTGCAGAGGTGTATAGCTTGCTTTCGAGTACGTCCTAGGCCGTCATTTCCGGAAATGGCGGACCTTAGGTCTTGTCGTGTAACACAATTTGCAAAGTCTTTTATACACATCGGGTCAGACTTTGCTGGTCCGTTCAAGGTCACCGTCACTCGCGGGCGTGGTATAAGATCCACGAAGGTTTATGTGTGTATCTTTGTATGTTTGACTACTCGCACTGTGCATATAGAACTTGCTGGTGATCTAAGCACGTCTAGCTTCATGGGTGCATTTGAGAGGTTCTTTCCTCGCCGTGGCCCTATAAATAAAATGTACTTGGATAACAGTACGAATTACGTAGGGGCAAAACGTATTTTATCGGGATTACACGAATTTCCCTCTAAATATTATAATTCAGAGTTCGCTCACATTCTAGCTGAGAACCGCATCGAGTGGTCTCCGAACGTTCCCGCCCCAAGTCATTTTGGGGGGAATTGGGAGAGTAATATTAAGAGTCTAAAGAGTCATTTATACCGAGTAATGGGAGATAAATTTTTGTCTTTCGAAAAATTAAGCACCGTACTCGTACAAATCGAGTGCGTCATGTATAGCCGCCCCCTTTGTCGTACGTTGTCAAGTAGCCCCTCGGAGCCGCTGGCTCAAACTGCAGCGCATTTTTTGACTCTAACGCCTTTTAAGCATTTAACCGCTATAGACATAGACTAAGACAAACTTAATTTTCTTTCATGCCGTAACTTATTAGACCAGCTGGTGCAGTCATTTTGGAAGCGATGGGAAACGGAATATTTACATACGTTGCAATGTCGGCAAAAATTGAACACAATAACCAAATCATTAACGGTCGGAATGGTGGTCGTTCTCACAAAGAAAAACACGCCGCCTCTTCATTGGCCATTGTGAATCGTCGAAGAGATTTTTCCCGGATCCGACGGGGTAACTAGGGTAGCTCGCGTCAAGACCACGGTCGTGTCATATATGCGCCTGTTTTCCGTCTATGCCCTTTGCCCAATCAGTAGTTTCAAAATGCCTTTTCAGGATAGATTACTAGTTTAAATTAGGTTTAGTATTAGCTTTAGTTAGTAGAATGAGACCCTTCAAGCCGAGGGGGACAGTTGCGCGGAAAAAGCGGGTACTCTCACATTTTTGTTTAATTTATTAGCAATTGAGCCAGTGCCTCCCTCCATCCTACCCACATTCCATTCCACATACATTGAAATGGGGGTAGTCTAGAATGTGACTTGATTTTCGGCCAGTAAGAAACGCGCCCCGCCGAGATAGAAGTGGTAGGTATGGCCGACCAATAAAAAGGCCACCCCTGTTGCCGCTCGCGTTTCTTGCACCGTAATTGAAGATCAGCGCTAGTTGTATTCACATCTCTGTGGCAGTCGTGCCACAAAAAAAATCTAGAAGTAACCGCCTCGCATAGTGTAAGTTATCGTCACGCACCGCCCTTTCAACAAATCCCAACTCCAGGAGCGTCGTCCTCGAGGCCGCCAGCAGAAGGAACCCCACCCCGGTAAGTGCTCCTTAGATTGCCTTGAACTGTTTATTTTCTTTGCTATTTTTTCTTTCCCCTAACAGCTCAAGTAGTATCCTATCTCGGGACACTGTCTAAATAATAGATTAGGATAGCGAGTGCATCGTCCAAGATTGCCACGTACCACATCAGCCATCTTATTTGGTTATAGGGAGCCACGCATACAGTCCACCAAGAAAATCTATATAATAAGGTTTAATAAGGTTAATAATAAGGTTTTGGCTCGACCCGGGAATCGAACCTGAGACTCCTATCGCCGACTTATTTTCTGTTCATTAGCGCTATCATTTTCTGTTTTTTTACCCCGGATTTTAAATTGGCTCATCCATTTTCTGGTTTCTTCGAGCCGGATACAAGGGCATCGTAGTCACCCTAACCATTTAGTAACCATCCATTCTGGATTCGAACCCAGGAACCATTAGCGTCACCATATTCCGTTTCCTTCAAGCAGGATTCAAGGGGACAGTCTGTGGCTCAACCACCTAATATCTCAACTTAAAATTTAAAACTAAGATACATGGTTTGCGCGGATTTTTTTTAAATTGCATGCTGGTGGAGAAATTCGTAAAACAATATTATGATAATTATGAATAATACCTTTAAAAGAACTTTACAAAAATCTGCCCATATTGATCGGTATATACAAAATATTAACTACTACAAAATACTAACACTATTTATCATTGTGTCCGAGTTAGTAATCTGACAAAAATGTAGTGAGATCAGATACAGATAAAACGGCTTTACATGTTTTCTGAAGCTTAGGGGTGTAACACTGCTAAACTTTTAACTTCAGGCTACTACAGAGAATTTTTTGATAAAACCCTGCTCATTGTATGCCCGATCACACCTATTACTTAATGTCAAAAAACTTTCCTAAGTTGAGTTTAGTTTTATTTTTCATTTGTTTGCAAGATGAAAAAAATGTAGATACTTACGCAATTTCATTTATTTTGTTAGTGGTATTTACTTTTAGGTAGGCATTAGATTGTAGTTTTCATTTCAAAATTTTATTTATTATCATTAATAGGATATTTTACCCATTTTCAAAAATTGTTTTAAATTAATCCTAGAGTGATAACGAACCGCTATAATTTTATATATTTTTTTTAAAACCGAATAGTGCCATAAAAATTACTTCTAATCTATCGTTTTAAATTTTCACGTGAAAACGCTAGCCGCCATGTTGTTTAACTCGTGATGTCACAGTCATCGATTCTGACGATTTTGCAAATGAATAAGATACTTTTTAATGTTAAATCATCAATAATACAAACTCAAAATACTGTAGTTTGAATCATTGATGTCACTTTAGTATTTTTGCTTGAATTTTGAGGGAAAAGCGCCGCAGTGGAATTCGATCGCTTAAGGTTTGAAGGGTTAATATGATATTATAAACGCGAAAGTTTGTAAGTATGGATGGACAGATGTTTGTTACTTTTTCACGTAAAACCTACTGAATGGACTTTAATGAAACTACAATAATATAGATTATACATCAAAATAATACATAAGATACAATTTATAAAGATATTGTGTGAATTGTCCAAAATATGACGAGAAGTGTTAAGTAAGTACGAAAAAATCTACGTGCGCTGCCAAAACCGCGAGAGTTACACATAATATGGCATGGCGCTGCCAGCGATGGCGGGCGAACGGTGCGGGAGCGGGGCGGGCAGTTCGACGCACGGCGGATGAGTTGGGGTCTACTGGACCCAAAAATATTAATGTGATCATTTTAATGTCATAATGTTAATTCCTTTCTACGCCACGCTAATATTAGCTACTTGAAATACTAATCCTGTGCAGACGAAGTCGCGGGTACCATCTAGTGGGTTATATAAGTTAATCGTCAACCGTCGTATTTTATTAGTTCTCTAGGGTAACTGATGGTTTTCTTTAAATTTAGCCGTTTTAACCGAAGTGTATATGTCGTTTAGTACATATTAATATCAAGCAATTGAACATATCAAACATTAAATCAATTTTATATATTTTACACATATTCCCGATTAATAATAATTAAATCTTATTAAAGTTATCTTAAATAATTTTGCTGATAAGTCTATAACTAAACATTTTATCTTTTTTATCAACATAATGATTAATTTTTATGTTTGCGTGAACACTAATACATTGAATGAAACTACTTTTTTCGGATTTCATTTATATTCCCGAATTTTCGAGTATTTTATTACTACTTGACTTCGACGATCTAATGTAGTTTCTTAACTTTTCTAGATGTATTAACTATGTTTTTCGGGATCCTGAATGCTGCTGTCTTACCTTTTTCAGTTTCTCTATGTGGACTTCTACTCACGGAATGCACGGGCTAGTGGACTCTCTTTCACCGCCACTGTTCACCGTGAATACTACGTACATCTACTCAAACATAAAGAAATATTCGCAACTTTTAACGGTGATACTCAACATTTAATGAAACCAATAATATGAATCGCCCATATACCGTTAATTGAAAGAAGACAATGAAATTCATCATTATTTTGTCAAAACTAAATATTAAGAGTAAAACGTATATACGTAATTTTGTTCCAAAACAATTTACATTCTTAAGTACGCTTCGGAAGACACGCCTAATATAAAATAAATTACAAGTATTGCTGGATTAATGCAATTCTGAAAAACTCACCTATGTGTTCATGTAGTATATTATAACTATGCCAAATCTCAATCATATACGTCCAAAAGTAATTTTATAGTATGAGGGTGACAAGCGAGCACATAACCCACGTGATGGTAAGTGGATACTGTAGCTACATTTACATCTATCTGGGGACTAAGACGGAATGCCTCCTATGGAGTAAAGGGGTCTTCGGTTCTCTACACTTACCATACGAAACACAGCAACAATATGGTGCTATTTTATGCTGGTATTGTGTAAGAGCGTGGTCTTACCCCGGTCGAGCCGACCCATTCGACAACCATAATATAGTCGCAGTGTGGCTCTACCATGTAAAATGTTTCTGAAAATTTAAAAAAATTCTAACAGGCGTGGAGACACAGACACCGAGGTAAATCCACAAGTAATTCAATTTGGGTACGATTATTAATGATGACGTAATAGAAGCACGCACGAGGGGAGCTGCGGGAAAAAGCTATATATAAATGTAAAAAGTAGTAAATTGATAATGTAATTCTTATTCCAAGAAAATTTACCATTCATAAAAATACTTTGGAAGACATGCCCGATATAAAAAAGTAATGACTGTTGCTGTACGTGATGTTAATGCCATGATGTTGACCATCTGCTACTTCAGTTTCCTTCTGTCTGTTTTGTGAATCACCACGATGTTGCAGAAAATCCAATTCTGAGACACAAATTTTATTTTCAGCAATACACGTTTTATTTCAATATAATAGCTGTTGTGCGACTAAGGCCGCGTGGAATTAATTACGATTGGATTTCAAGGGTTTTAATTTTTTTTTATGCGGAAACCTAATTATTTTTGAAATGTAAGTAGTCTAAGTTACTTCGCATTACATCAGATATCTGTCAGCTGAAGTCCCATCAAAATCTGTCCAGCCGTTTTAGAAATTATTCGGAACAGACAGATACACAGACAGAAATATTAAAAATTGTTTTTTGTTTTTATGAGTACGGTATATGGTACTTTCATATTCATTTAGTAAAATCTGTTATTTTGATACTTCAAACAGACACTTCAATTTCATTTATTTGTATAGAAGTAGATTGTAAGATTGTGCTTACGATTTCCTATTTCCTTGTAAAATTATTGATAAACAACACAAGCTTAGTATAAACCCTGATAAGTACTATCAGGGTTTATACTAATATATTATTATATATTATGCTTTATCTTCCATAAATTCAATCTGGATATTTGATGTAATAATAACTGATACAGTCCCAATGTAAGCACAGATTCATAATATCTGACCCTGATGCGTCCCGTTCCTGCGCATACCTGCCTCGCGGAGTAAGAACAAGTTCGACGTATATTAGTAGGACCAAGGCTGTGGTGAACCCTACTCATGAGAGGACAACTTCTCTTCCATTTCGTTCTTGCGCAAGGTGCACCAGAACAGTTTCGCTTACTTTCACGGTCTCCAACTCCGACTGCGCAACCATTCTAATTTATTAGTTCAACCCGGTTTGTTAAAATTCCTATTAATTTCAAGATCCAGTGAGTTTATATTATTAAACTAGCTAGGTTCAGAAAGCTCACGGCTAAAACAACAGCTAAATTAGCGTAGTATACTTTGTTTACTTTCAATCTTATGATGTTTCACTTAGGTGATCTGTAAACGGATTTGAAACATTTTCTATTTTGCAAAAGTAAGCTATTCTGGATAATTGTCATTTGGGCCCTCGCGAGTCGCTAATCAACATTTTAAGCAGACTAATATTTTGACAATTCTGTGATTGCTTATTATTGAAAACATGATATTATTATGTAAATATATACGGAAAATAATATAAATTTATTAGATAAAAACCAGATTGTCTTCTGCAGAAAGGGTCGAGACAATAAGTTAGACTTTCTGAAGATTGGATTATTTAAATTTAGAAAACATTTTCCGATAAAATGTCATTTTCATCATTACAACTCTCCACAAATACACTGCTGGACATGGGCCTCCTCCAAAGAATGCCACAAAGCATGGTCCTAAAAAACCGCTATCCATCGACTTCCTGCACGCCTTACCAAGCCGTCACTCCATCCAGTGGGGTGGAAGTGGGAGGACTCCCCCCCTCTCCGCCACAATTCGTCTACCAGTACGAGGCTGACACATGAGAACCTTGATTCCCCATCGGTAGTCGGTTTTTCTAGCTATATGGTCGACCTATTGCCACTTAAGCTTACTAATTCGTTTGGCTATGTCGGTTACTCTCATTCTACTGCGGATATCCTCATTTATTAGTTTATAACGCAGAGAAACTCCGAGCATAGCCCTCTCCATAGCTCACTGAGCGACTTCGAGTTTCCATATAATATGGCCAGCAGTGAAGTACCACATCTTAGATTTAAAACTTATTATTGACAACACGTACTGGTTGTACAATCTCGTTTTCGAGTTTTGAGTTTCTAGTCTCAGTCGAAGTTGGACTATTTGTCACAGGTAGCATATTCGTCAACAACTTCGCGCTTAGTCCTTTAGCTTAGCTGAAGTATTTGTTTTGTTTCTGTACAAACACCTCAGCTCTGAGTAAATGTAAAAAATTGTAAACCTCTAAGAATTAAAAAATGAAGTTTCTGTTTAAACTACCTACTATAGATCAGATTGATGAGTGGAAAGGATTATTAAGTAATCTGCTCTTTAAAGTATTCTGGCCACGACAGCTATACCATGACCTTAGAAGTTTGTGGTTATACAATGGCATTTAAAAATATTCATATTTGTCATAAGTTGTAAACTAAATTTTAATGTAAAGTATAAAAAAAATATCAAAAACTTGAGAGTTTCTTAACTGTCTTTTTTTCAGATAAGATCTTGTTTTCTTGATTTTGATGCTCTTAAGAGCGAGCGAGAGATAAGCAAGCCTAAATTGAATAAAAAATTGACTTTGATATTAATTTGAAATAAAATAAAGTTGCTCTTCGATAATTTGTGCTGCATTATTTATTAAGTCCACGTTTGTTTATTTATGCTCCATGTGCCTTCAGATAGACAGATAAATACAGACGGACAGATAATACTGATAAGCAATAAAATAAATCAGACGTTTTTAATATTATTGACTTTATAGGATTCAGATTATTATGTGGGATTATAGGTGTCAATTACCTATTATCGTAATCTTGTAGATATGGTTACAAAAGTCAGTCATTATGTTTTATATTTGCGTCAAATCTACCACCGCTTGACAGTTGGCGTTATATATGTGCCTATGTATATAATATATTTATATAAAGATGTTATATATGTACGTTGCTGTTTTGCAGGTGACCTAAACTAAACAGACATATCGCATAGATTTTTTGTCAACAATGAGGATTGAAATACAGCCTGTAACTGTAATTTTTTTCCTTACCTCATGAACGGCAACACAGCAGCAGATCACATGGATTTAGGTGGAAAATCTTCAGTGAAACATCTACAATGGAACAATAGGTTAATATATGGGTTGAATCTATTAATTACTCACTTTACGAAAGAGCGACCTTTAAGCATGCACTTGCAACAGATTATAGATTAACATATAGATTACCAGACACTATAATCACACAATTGAAGTGTTTATATGTGATACATGGGACCGGTAAAGGGTTCAAATTTGAAGTAAGCGACCATGCTGAGCACTATACACAACATATATTTTATTTTTTATTCTATATATTGCCCCACAGAAATGTATCATAATTTCTCTTGTGAAATGACTCATATAAAATATCCTCACAGAAACCTTCATTACAGTTATAAAAACTGGAGAGATAGACACAACCGTCGAAGCAGTTGGCTATAGCCCAGTGGTTACCACTGCTGTGATAGGTAGCTGTAGCAGTGGAACACATACAGCTAATAGCTTCAAGTTCAGCAAGCGCCACCGCTACAGCTATAACCTACGGCAGCGGTATCTCGACCTCCATAGCTGGCTTCCGGCTCATCAATTGCCGACGCCAGCAGCAGCATAATCATACGACCAAGATATCGCCACTGCCACTGTTAGCGTTTCTCGTGCATCAATAGGAAAGGCTCGGGCAACCGACAGAGGTAATCAAGTCATAACCAATACAAAAAAGATGTCATGAATCTAGAATTATAAGGAATATTAAAAATCTTGTCAAATGTCTTTTATAAAATTTAAAACGTAGAATATTTTTGCGCGCCAGAGTTGATGGCACTAACGCCATCTGGTATCAAGTAGCAGAAATAGGAGTCTCAAGATCTTTCTAGAACTCTCCCAACAGCGCTATCTAGTATCGAATAGAAGAATTAAACTTTCTAGAAAAGTCTACACCGAACTTTCTGCACTTAGTCGGTCGGGACCACCACCTCTCATGGCCCCACCGACCCTCAGGTCATACGGGCCTAATCTGGGGAGATGCGCGCGGTACTTGCACCTTGCTCTTTCCCGCGCGCACTTTCTTGACTCCCTACAAATATTTATTCTGTTCCTTGTCCTAGTTTAACGTCATTCTCCCCCTTCTGGGGCTGACGGCACAATAACGCCTACGTCGTCGACCTTCCTATCAGCATCCTATCCTGCCTTGTCCTGCTATCGTGTCACCTATGCGCAAACTCACGCAACAGCCCGTAGTTCCGTTCCGTTCCGTTAGAACCGTTCGAACCAGCCCATCCAACACTTTCGCTCTTAGATCGTCATACAGAGGACATTCCCATAGGACATGATGAACATCCTCCTCTGCCGTACCACACTCACCCATACTGGTTTCACACAGTCGAATGTCATGCAGTCTCTTCCGAAAACATCCATGTCCAGTGAGAATCTGGGATGTTTGATAGTCCGGTGAGACCCAGGTATACCTGAGTCTCAACGCCACCTCCGAGAAAAATCGATTTAACTCACGTCCTTTCGTTTCATTCTTCCATCGATTCTGCCATACGCCAATCACCTCAGTCCAGATATCGCGCTTTCGTCTGCTCAACTCCTCTCTGGGTGCGGTCAAGCATTCCATACTAGCACGAATGACCTCCAGGTCAGCAGGGAGAACGCCAGCCAGCACGTGCTAGTGGACCGGTACGCCTTGGTCAACAAGACAAGTGCAGATCGTTGCGATCTCGGTAGTACGCTACGGACTGTGTACATGTTCGCCCGCTCGTACCAGCACTCTGCTACATACGTGAGCGTGGACACAAACACTCCTCTGTAAATAATTTTTAAACTCGGGTATCGGATGCCTCATGACGATGTTGATACCCGAGTCATTTTGCCAAATCCCTTAGTCGCTCTTTCAGAGATATCAGAAGCGTATTGCACAAATGATAGTCCTGAGTCTAAAACCACGCCTAGTACCTTAGCGATAGTCACAGCCTTGATAGATTCCCCACCAAGTTTAAGAACGGGGGGGCGCTGAAGTTTCCCTCTAACAGTCATGGTGGTTGACTTTGAGGAGGAGAACTTCAGTCGATTCCTCAGCCTCCACTCCCGTACAAGGTCCAGAGTGACCCAGGCCCTGGATTCAATATCTGCTCTCGTTTCCGATTCAACCAAGATTGTGACATTATCGGCATAGGCAGTCATGGCAACTCCCTCAGAGAGAGGGAGTCGGAGCAAATCATCCATCAGCACGTTCCACAGTGTTGGGCCCAGCACGGAGCCTTGAGGACATCCCATGGTCGAGGTCTTCCACTCTACCCGGTCCCCGATGTAGAGGCCCACACGCCTGGAGGTGAAGTAGTCCACCAACATTTTATAAATGTTAGGTGGACATCCACCCCTCTTAGCTTTGACCATCATCATCGGCCACCAGGCATTGTCGAAGGCACCGGAAGTATCCAAAAGGATAGCTTGCACGTAGCATGCCCGAGAATACTTTGCCGTGCTGAGCAATACTCGCAGCGCCGTTACCGTAGATCGCCCCGGAGAATATCCGTGCTGGTGCTCGGATATCCCGTGACTAATCACAGGAGCACATCTTAGAAGTACACGTTCAAGTAGCTTTCCCAAAACAGGCAGGAGCGTTATAGGACGATACGCCTTGGCGTCAGTGAGTGGCTTGTAATTACCCTTAGAAATGACAATCAATCTACCGTCCTTCCATACCTGGGGGAAAACCCCCCCTATTACACACTTGGCATACACCGAGTGGAATTCCCTCGGTGCAGCCATCCAAGCAATCCTCATGATTCTCGCATTCACTCCATCGAAACCCGGAGCCGTGTTGGGCAAGGCCCTGACCATGCCTCCCAGGTCCTCAACCGCAAATGGAGGTGCAGCTCTACCAGAGGGCATAAACGCCACCAGCATTCGAACCTGCCGGTGGTAAGGCTTGTCACAGCCAGGGTCGTCATCCGGACAGAGCGCAGTCATCAAGCTGTTCATTGCAGCTTCCAGACTATCTGGGTGCCCACCCGCGAATGCAATTCCATTGATCACATTTGCAGGCGGACGCACCCTCTCGCTGGCCAACCTGTATGCCAGGCCCCAAGGGTCCTCATGCTGCACCTCCACCATCATCTTCCTATATCTCACACGCACGCTATGAAAAGCCATTCTGGCTATCTCCTCTGATCTATCTCCCAGACGCCTTTTACACTGCCATACACGCCTGAGCTTGCATTGCAGCTTCCGAGTTTTGTCCAGTTCAGCATTCCACCATTCATACCCCCCGGAACCCCTAGGGCGACGCTCCCCTAGACCGCGGAGCGGATGATGACCCCTGAGAACTCCTCCGCCAGGAGGGCCGCGGGTTTGTCCACATGCAACCATCCCATTCTTAAGTTCGGTCACGAAAACGTGGGGGATCCCTGACGGGTGCAGCGCAAGTGGTCGGCCTGCTGGTAGTGGCCGTGTATGTAATTAAATTATGGTCGCTGGCGCAGATTCCCTCATGCACTCGCCACTCGGCAAGGTATATGTCCCCAGTCGATAATGTGAGGTCCACATTAGACTCTCCACCTGGCCCAGAGAATGTATAGGGTTGGTCAATCTGGTTCGCCAACGTTAGTGCCTGTGAGAGTATGAACGCCTTCACTTGCCGCCTCCGGTGTTCTACAGTATGTCCTCGTTCCACGTAGTGTCGGCGATCGCAGTGCCAAAGTGGCGAGTGCGCATTTGCATCGAGGCCAACGATGACCCTTCTGCCCTTTAGGCAACTCAGGGTGACCTGCAAGTGGTGCAGGTGGTCATCGATGGTGTCACTGTATTTAAAGTACGCTGACACCACATAGAGGTTCCATCGGTTTACTTGGCACACCACACAGAACTCGTTGCTGAGGTGGCCCAGCAAAGCTACTCCAATTGTTGGGTCAGCAAGATAGATGCCAGGCCACGGGTGACCACCCACCTGGACGATTCCTGCAGCCTGGGAGTACTATTCTTGAACAAGAACAATGTCCAGGTGCAGTTCACGCGCCAGAATAGGCAACTCAGCCGTGGCAAGCTCCCCCCGACCCAAGTTAATCTGCTCCATTTTAATGGTTCGTTCTTGTAAGTTGCTGGACATGCCCATATCGGCAGTATTGTGTGGTGGTCACGGAGTGTTGCTCTGCATACAATCTTGCTAGGCAGTTCCTTGCCATAGTCACGTGCGTACCAGATTCGGGCCGACCAAATCGCTTGCAGGTAGCGTACTTTTCTCCTTTTGCTTAGCAGGCCCCACGTTCGTGTCCCGTCTCCCCACACTTGCCACACACGGTCTCCTTGGACCTGCAGTACTTTGCTGGATGCCCGTATTTCTGGCACCTCTGGCAGCACGTGACATCTACGTAGTCGCAGGGCTCCACCACGTCCCAGCCAATGTAGAGGCGATTATGTCCCACCAGCACGTCTCTTAGTGCAGCCGAGCATTGGAGTATAACAGTGGTGCGCCTGCTTCCTTTCCACGATTTCTTGAAGGCCACCTTGCAGTCTGCCTTCGCCTTATCTTCGCTCCAGCCGCAGGCAGCAAGATTCTGCTCGTAGAGGCCGCTTATCACTTCCTCATTCTTGGGGTCCTCCTCAAAACCCCTGAGGGCAACCAGGGAAGGCGCTGCCTGGACTCAGACACCCTCAATGATGGAGGGGCTGCGTTTTTAATTTTTTGGCGGCCTCCCGGTACGTGGTCTGGACCACAACACCTGCATTTCCCACCTTTCTCAACCGGTCTATTTGCAGGCCGCTGGTCTTCGGGTTCACTGCCTTCTTCATTTCCAACTTTGTGTCCTCCGCAGTCTTAATTGGCCCCTCAGCTTCAGCCGGATAAAAGGCAACTACCGGGCCCTTGCTGACAGGCATCAGCACCTGGTCTGCTCCCTTAGGTAGCCTTAGTGCAGCCGAGTACGAGTGCTGCGGTGCCGGGTCCGTCGTGTAGCAAGGAGCTGTTCCGGCCTCGACCTGCGCCAGTCTCCCTTCTGCGACGAGCTACTCCTCCTCTTAGTCTGGCCAGCTCCAGTTCAGAAATGTGGACCTCCATGGTCCCCACCATGGCGATGAGGTCATGGCCGTATGATGAAACATTGTTCACCTCCGCCTTGTTTAGCTTGGAGCCGGGTCCTTCCCTTTTTTTTATGACATTTAACACTGGATTGTCGTCTGGATAGAACGTGTCAGCGAGGTATTTAGCTGATTCTAACTCTGAAAGAGTTCGGCCGCTAGAATTCCGAAGCAGTTTATCCTCTTCTTTATTTGAACATATTTTTAAGATTCTGTATGTTCTTTGCCACATAGATTCCTTTTCTTCCTTATTGCAGAGATTTACCCAGCGTGTAGTTGTGGCATTTTCTATAGCGTTGATGTAGTCACGTCTCGCCTCCAAATATTGGTCTACTACATGTTTTCTTCTTCCAGGGTGTGCGTTTTTTATACTTCGTCTTTTCCTGATCATGATTACTTTTTTATCTTGTATCCCTTTGTTCCACCAAGAAACTGTTTTTGTTTTTCTTTCCTGTTTAATTAGAGGTATGCTGGTGTTGCAGGCTGCCAGTATACATTGTATGTATGTCAATGATATCTTCTTGAAGTGATTCGATTTCGTCAATTTGATTTTTTACAATATTCTGTTTTTGCAGTTCTGTTTTAATGTCATTCTTTAGTTTTTCCCAATTCGCTTTTTAATGTTGTATCTCCTTGTGCCCCTAGTAGTGATTTCAGTTTTGATGTTTTCTGTATGTAGGTTAAATAATATTGCTCTATGGTTTGAGATTGTGCAAAGGTGGTTATCTACTCTCCAGTCTTTTATTCAGTGTAATAATGATGAAGAACAGGCTGTGACGTCGATGATGCTAGTGCATAATTTTCCTAATCTATGAGCGACGAAAGTTGATGTTGTCCCCAAATTTAAAATGTCCAGATTTAGCTCAGCTAACGTTTTCATAATAGCTTTCCCTCTGCTGTCGTCTGCATTGCAACCCCACCAGATGCTGCGTGCGTTGGCGTTCCCTCCAATTATGACTTCATCAGTATTCATATTTGTTATGTAATTCTTGATTGTTTGTAAATCTTGTTCAAGGTCTGCATTTTCGTGTAAATACATGCTAACTAAGCCTATATTAGAATAATTAATTTTAAGTTCAATGCCAACTATGTCTTCAGAAAGAAGATTAGGGTTTACAGTGAATTGAATTTTTGGATCACAGACAACTATTGCCGACCTAACCGGTTTATCTCTATCGTTTGTTACCTTTTGAATAATGCGGTATTGAGAACCCGCTGATAGATGAGCTTTTATACCAACATATGGTTCCTGCATTAAAATAATTGCGTAACCCTGCATCACGGCTGAACGTAGGCACTCAAGTGTCGCCGCGCGACCGCGATCCAGGTTTACTTGCATTACTTTTAAGATTTGTTTTGAGCCGGAGGGACTCTTGCACTTTAAATTTAATATGTCGTTGTCTGCTTCTTAGCAGTATGAAACAGACGATCTTGAGATATTATCCCATTTCTGCCGTTCTTGGCATTCTGGGCTATATGCAGGGTGCAGAATATTACTCTTTTTTGCATTTATGCAATTACAGCATTTGGGAGCACTATTGTGGTTTTGGCATTCTCTCGTGTCGTGCCCCTCGGCACAATATCCACAACAAAGACTATTCCGACAATCCTTAGCTTTGTGGTTAAAGCTCAGGCACTTGTAACATTGTGTTAGTGGTGATTGGTCGACACATGGGACAACCTGATAGCCTGTTCGCAACTTTTGATTTTTCAAGTTGGTCCTTATTTGAGGTGAAACCTCAAGTATGACATTAATCACTTCTTTAGTTCTTCCCCCTGCGTATGACCTTGACGGTTTTTTGGTCCTTTGTTAAACCTGTTATTAAGCTGCGGTTTTGACTTATTATGGCTCTGGCAAGTTTTACAACATCAAGGTCGTTTATGACGCCTATTAGCCGTAATTGGGGATTTTTGATTGACGGCGTGACTACTGTTAATCTGTCACAAGTATCTCGGATGGCTGTTTTTAAAAGCTATCTATCCTGTTGGGAGTCACAGTTAATTACCACTCGCTGATTTTTTAGTTTGGCTATTTTATTTTCTCGTATACCGAGTTCAACAGAATCAACATCCTTTTTGACTTGTTTTAAGATTTCATCACAAGTCGACCGTGGATCTATGGATTCAACAATCATCGCATAAAGAGGAGTGCCAGTTACTTCCGCGTAGGATTTTGTATTACTCCGGGTAAGTATTTTTGCTGGCTCTGCCTGAATTATTCGATTATTTGCTTCTTCTGTAGAGGTGTTCAACTTGTTAATGTTTTGCAATTCGCTTATCTTATCTTTAATCTCTGTCATTGCGAGTTCAGTTCTAAGTCCATTGTTTGCTTGGAATGCCATTTGCGTTGTATTACAGTCCCTTAGATCGCTTATTTCATTTAATACAGTTTTTAGCAAGCTTGTTATAGGTTTAATTAGGTTTTCTAGATCTTCTTTTTGTATCTCTTCTCTTGGTATATTTGTAGATCTGTAAGTTTGTATAATTTCTCTAGTGTCTTGAATATGTGCAATTATCTGATCCAATCTTGGATCCGGCTGTGTGATGACCTGCTCTGGGACCGGTTTTGTGGTCTCTATGTCGGTGTTCCTATTTGATAGTTTCTCTACCTCCTGGCTAAGGTTTGTTATATTCTGATTTAGTTCAGATACTTATGATAGGAGCAATGCAAAGTTTTCTATGCGTTTTTCAGAGTGGGTAGTAGGTTTTTCACTTATTGAAGTTGACTGCGTCTTAGTAATTAATCCGTGGACTTCCAGTTGGATTTCATTGTCGCCTTTATTGGTTCGTCCATCTCGTGGCTCAGCCAAGATCGTATCGCCTCAACGCCTTTGCCTGTGCTTTTGATTGCCTCATAAGCCTCCACAACTTTACTGAATTGTACATTTTGAATTTCAGACAATTGTTTGTTACGGGCCCGTTCGATTCGAACTAGCTCCTTAGCAGCCCGGGATCTTTCTTGCTCCACCGCCAACCGATGTCTAGAACGTGAGTCGGACAGCGACAGTACAGTTTCATAGAGGTCTTGAAGATAGTCATGCACTTCACTCTTACATTCTTTTTTCATATTGCCTGCTTTCTCCAGAGCTTCTTTTTCAGAAAGCAGGAATTTGTTCGCTCTTTGAGTTGCCAAATCCATTGAGATGTCTGCTCTCCTGTACGCTGGTGGCAGTGTGCTAGATCTTTTCCTGTTCTCACTAACTACACTGTCGACATCAGACCACTCATCCTCAGTTTCCCGGACCCGCTTGCAGAGGCCCAACGCGCTCAGTTCTTTATCAATGTCCATCGATATAGAACTGCCGCTCTCGGAGTCCAAGTCCTGAGGCGTTGGTCCTAATGGCTTGACAGTTTCGCCAGAGACTCCATAGCTGCTTCTAGATGGAACGATGTTGTCTGGACAAACACCTGGCTCCCCAATTCCTGGGCCTTTAATATCTTGCTCCTCCTCAGCTGCCCTTCCAGAAGTAGCCGCATTTTGAATAAGGACCTTTTTGCGTAGAGCCACGCTAGGCGTTGGGCTCACGCCCCTAACAGTCTTTGATAGCTTCGACTTAGTTGAACTCATACTAGATGATTCACTTTTGCATGACATTTTTTTGTATTGATTTTATCAGATCTGAATTCCACTAGTAAAGCCAAAAAGTTTAAGTCCAAATTCGACACTTAAAAGACTATCGGATCCGGAGTTATAATAGAGCAAAAAATTTTCAATATTAACTTAAAATTTATTTCGAGTGTTTCTCAGGTGTTCCTTGCCAAAAATGGTCCTAGTTTAGGCTCAATCTGTTCAAGGCATTTGAGACTCCATGTTTTCGAGGTCCTGAGCTTTCGGTCTTTTTATTGAAGAATTGACCAGATTCGGATTCCTTAGATCCACCCAAAGAGTTTAAATCCAAACACGACTGTGATCGGACAATCGAGCCCTTAGTTATAAGCGAGGAAAAAATTCCAATATGGCGGTCTTAAAATTGATTTCTAGTGTTGCTCAGCTATTCCTTACTCTAAATGGTCTAAGTTTGGGTTCAATCTGTAGAGGAATGTTGAGGCTCCACGTTTCCAGCGTCCAAACCCGTCGACCTTTTTCATGCAAGGTAACATTAAATTCGAGTTCGCCTAGCTGCCCCGATCAAAATAAGCCCCAGCATGACCAATTTGGCACGTCTGTTACGATCTCGATATTCGAATTATTTTAATTTCAAAATGGCGGCTGATTAGACCTAATTTTCTCAACTCAGCGACTGGAAGGAATAAACTGGTCGAGTTTGGGCTCTATCGAAAGCTCACGTGAAGCGTATTATAGGTATATATTATATTTATGGAATTTTTTGGTATTTTAGGTTTTATTTGAAAGAACCCCTTTGTCGTATCCCCTCAGTTTCAAGGCACTCCCCTTGTTGCCTCAGCCAGTATCGGAATCCTAGGCGTCGACATATCGAGTGGCGTGCAGTTTCGTGGTCACTTGGAAGGGAAGGCCAAATTGGCCTCTAAAAAGCTTGGCGTGCTCAGCAGAGCGGGACAGTATTTCATGCCGGCACACCGCCTGCAACTTTACAAGGCGCAGGTTCGGCCGCACATGGAATACTGTTCCCATCTCTGGGCTGGGGCTCCCCAGTACCAGCTCCTTCCACTTGACCGCATCCAGCGCAGAGCGGCTCGAATCGTCGACGACCGAGTGCTTTCCGATCGGCTCGATTCACTGGCGCTGCGAAGAGATGTTGCATCTCTTTGCGTATTTTATCGCATCTATCATGGGGAGTGCTCTGAGGAATTGTTCGGATTAATCCCAGCCGCCAAATTTCGTGAACGCACTACACGGCAAACGTCCCGATACCATCCACACCATCTGGATGCTTGGCGGTCCACCACTGTACGTTTCACAAGGAGTTTTCTTCCACGTACAACCTCTCTGTGGAATAGTTTACCACCGGCGATTTTTCCGGACCGATACGACCTGGGGACCTTCAAGAAAAGAGCTTACTCCTTTCTAAAGGGCCGGCAACGCACCCGCAATTCTCCTGGTGTTGCGGTTGATCATGGGCGGCGGTAGTCACTTAACATCAGGTGAGCCGCATGCTCGTTTGCCCCCTCTTCTATAAAAAAAAAAAAAAAATTTGAGAAAAATGTTAAAAAATATTTAAAAACCTGTAACTTCCTACGTTTTAGAGATAATTTATTTCTGTAAACGGTTTTTTGTAAAATATTTTTTCGTCTATTTATAAACCTCTCCAAAACCACCCGCAAGAACTCGGAAGCTGGAGCACATGAAAATGGTTTTTTTAAATAAAAAAAATTTCTGCCCAAAGCGCTTGTTGAAAAAATCCAGTTTTTTGTAACAATAAAGTCGATAATATTTGTAGTCGAATAAGCTAAAAAAAATATATAGTTATCGCTGAAAATCACAATGAAAATCACATGCCTGACTGTGTTCCCCTTTATCCTTCAACTCTTGCAGTAGTGGATCGAGTAATAGGTTCCAAAAAATTGGACCGCCTATTGAGCCCTGCACGCACCCTTTTGTGGTCTTCTTTACCCATTCTGCCCCGGAATATTTGACGCAAACCGACCTATCCTCAAGATAGCTGTCAATCAGCCGCCTCAAGTTTATCGGGCATCCAGTCTTTGCAAGTGCACATCGTACAGCAGGTCACCAAGCGTTGTCAAAGGCTCCCTCTATGTCAAGTGATACCAGTAAAACCAGTTTTTTATTTTTAATCTTAGCCCTTATATGCTGCATCATGTCATAGAGGGAGTCTTCGGTGCTACGCTGCGGCATGAAGCCGTACTGATTTTTGCTTATCTTAGGTACGATGTGCCACTTGATTCGTCTTATGGTCATTTTTTCAAACATTTTCCCTAATACAGGCAAAAGCCCAATCGGCCTGTAAGATTTAGGGTGCGTGTAGTCCTCTTTACCAGGTTTTTGTAGTACCACTACCGCCGCCTCCTTCCATTTACCGGGGAAATGTGCAAGTTCTATACATTTGTTGGCTACTGCCAAGAATAGTGTCGGTTTCAAATTTATGGCCGCTGCGCAGATATCAGCTGTGAGACCATCGTTTCCTGGAGCTTTCCTAGGATTAAAGCTGGACGCGGCCCACAGAAGCTCTTCCTCTGTAAAGGGTGGATCATTTGAATCATCAAATGACCCTTCGTTCACTTCTTCTGCTGTTTTTCTTATTAGCCTGTGTTCCGCGTCGTCATCCTGGTCTTTATCCTCCGGATAGAAAGTCTCCGCTAGAACTCTTGCTGAATCTACGTTTCCCAAGGTCTTTCCTTCCCACACAAGGGGGACGTCCTCTTGTCTTTGAGTTGTTCGGCCTATTACCCTGTATATCCCGTCCCACATTGTTTCCTTCTCCTGTCTATTGCAGAAACTCTTCCAGCTGGCGGTTTGTGTGTTTTTAACTTTTTGTTTGTATTCTTCTTTAGCTCTAATATACTGCTCGACGACCCACTCTCGACGAACTGGTGCTGCACAGGAAATTCGGCGTTTCAGCCTGGAGACCTCCTTTTTTGTTTGAGTTAACTCGTCGGTCCACCAAGGCAATCTCATTTGTTTCTTATTTTGAATTTTTGGAATGCTATGTTCACAGACGTCAATTATTGTTTGTGTGATTTCTACTATTTTTGTTTCTAAATCCTCTTTATTTTCTATTTTATTAATTTCTATACTATTTATTCGATTTTCTTGCCAAATATGGGTGAGTTTCTTATGAAACTCACTCCAATTTGCTTTTCTCGTGTTAAATTTTCGCGTTGTTCTCTTTATATCGGTGGTTGCCCCGTGGTCCGAACTAGTTACTTCATCTGATAGTCTCCAGTTGTCTATTCGTCCAAGCAGGTTCGTCGAGCAGGTTGTAATGTCCACACAGCTGGAGAATCTCTTCCCACCCCTGATGGTGTCGAATGTGAGCTCAGTCCCTCTATTTAGAATGTGGAACTCCATTTCGTCGAACTTGGCAGCTACCTCAATGCCCCTCTTGTCAACCTCACGGCTTCCCCACCACGTATTCCAAGCGTTTACGTCGCCATCGATTACCACGTTCCCGGTTTTTAGGCCTGCCACGGCCGCTCCAATCGTATCCAGGTATGGTTCTAATAATTTGTCACCCTCCAGGTAGACAGACACCACCCCCAACTCCCATGCCCCTGTCCTCAGTTTAGCAACTGCGATGTTCTCAGTTGTGAGGTCCGGGCACTGGGTTATGGCAATGGTGTCGTCAAATAGCACAATGGCCACCTTTATCACTTTTTCGGTGTTTAGACTTCGGTTACATTGTACTATTCATGTCCCTGGATGGTGCTTCATTTCCCCAATCCATCCAATATAGGACTCCTGGACCAAGGCAAATGATGCCTTGTTTTTGGTTGCCTGTATAATTAGTTCGGCCGTGGCAAGCTCACTCCTTTGTAGGTTAGCCTGGATCACGTGATATCGGTGGTTGCTTGGGGTTATGTTACTGTTTGGCTTGGAGACAATCTTAACAATACGCGACAGTGGACCTCGCTAGAATCTCCCATCTTCTTCTAACGGGGCAGTCTGCACTGAAGGCATTGTGCTCTTTCTTTTCTATTTTCGCCTTGAGGCAATTTCTGCATGACGGCATTTCTCCTGAAAGCCAGTCAGCACATTGCGATTTCAGGTGTGGGCCTCCACAGTGGCTACAGACCTCTGTTGTGTCACTGCATAGGCGCTTGCTGTGACCATAGGCCAGACACCGCGAACATTGCAGAAGAGGGGACTGATCTTCTACCCTTATTCGCTGGAGATCCACATGGATCCACCCAACATTTGTGAGGTAGTTCCATATCTTGGGCGAGACTCTGATTACAATGTGGGCGGTGTGTGGGTTTCTAGATTTTTTCCTATACTTTATCTCCATTCTATTGTCTTTTTCGTCTATGTTTTGAAAGAGCTGTTTGTTTTGTGTTCTTACTGCCTTAATGACTTCTTCGTCTGAATTGTATTGTAGTACATCCTTTAATATAATTAATGGGTCTTTGTTTTTAATGTCATCTACAATTAAATTTTGACTCGTATTTTTTATTCTTTCTTTCACCCTATTTATCTCTTCCTGTGTGCTACATCCCAGTATTACTTTTCTGTCCCTTGCTTTCCGAATTTTATCTATTTTTAAGCCTTCCTCTTTGGCGTTTATTGCCGTTCTTACTCTGTCCATAACTTCCTCTCCTGTGTCTTTCACGTCAGTTGATGCTATGACTACAGAGCGCATTGGCGTATTTTGTTGTGGCTGTCTCCTTGGTGGTCCGGCCAATACACTCACATAGGTCCCTTTCTCTTCGTTGATTTCTTTATTTTTTATTTCTTCCCTTAATTTCTCCATCTCATTTTTATTTTCCTCCAGGAGTTTCCCGTGCTCAACCAACTTCTTGATTAGTTTGTTGTGTTCTTCTAGTTTTCTCTTCTCATAATTTCCTCAGTTTATCTGCTTTTTTCTCCTGCTCTTTTGCATTTCTTTCTTTTTCTGTGCCTTTTCCTGTCTCTGCCTCTTTTACCAGTTGGTAAAGTCTGTCTATTGCTTGCGTGACTTCGGTCTTTATGTCATTCCTCAGATTTCGCGAGTTACTGAGGTGCAATTTCGCTCTGTTAAGACAGGCTCTAGCTTCCGTTATACGATCTGGATATTTTATCGTGTTCATTTTAGGCAAGTTTTCCGTAGGTTCCACCAAAACTTTACGGGTTGCCCCTTTTGACTCCTGGGATGGTACTATCTTTGGTTTTTGGCGTGCCACCGGGACCACCTTTTTGGGGGAAGGCTGAATTCCTGCTTCAGCGTCTACTTTACCTGCCTCCCACTCCCCAATGCTTCTCCTCACACTGGAGGCCTGCGTCGTTTTATTATTTTTGGGAGAAAGCTCTTTCTCCTCTGTCCCATTTGGAGAGCCTTGGGGGCCCATGTCCTTAGAACTATCCTCGGTCTATTTGGTAGGAGTGCGGAAGCCGAACATATTCAGGGGAACGCGTCCTTAGGTCACAACAATAAAATAAAATAAAAGTAAAAATAAAATAAAAATTTTAACAATTTTAAAAATTTTAAAAATTTATAAAATTAAAATTTTTTATAAAGGTTTGTAAAAGTTATAAAATGTTTTTTAAAACAGCTTGACACGGCTATGGTGGGCTCGTACCCGGTATCGGGTAAATAAGATCCTATAATCGCGCGGCTCTATGTTTCTCTATGTAGAGTTACGCTCTATTTTTACCGTTTATACCCTTAACTTAATTGTCACACTCTGTTTCACTTATTTATTTATAATTTTTTAGGAATGTTATAATTATTCCTATAACTCTATTAGACTCTATGTAGAGTCAGTATATCAGCCTTTTAATTTATTGTCAATTTGGTTGTCCAAAATTCAGTTCTCTACCTGGAGTTGTCTCTATGATTTAACTTAAAAGTAATATTTAATTTACACCACAGCTGGTCACACTTAAATTCTAATTATTTACACTAAAAGAAAATATAAAGTAAAATTATTTATAACATAAAAAAAATTAAAAATAAAAATAAAAAAAATTAAATATAAAAAATTTTTGAAGTCTCTATGTAGAGTCTATATACATATAAATTTGAAGGTCTACAAATCTAGATATTTTTACAAAAAACCCCGTTCGACTAGACCCACCGGTTTCTGTGTTATAGGTGTTTAAAGTTTTTCATCCCCCAGAGACTAAGTCGAAAGGTCAACTTAGGGGTAGGGGGTTGAAACTATGTCCAAATGATCCGGTGGGGTCGAAGACTATCCGGCTTCTGGATAGTGTGGGGGGATTTAGGGGGGGGCGAAGGAAAATTTTGTCAGAATTGAGCTAGGAGGCTCCGTTTTCCTGTAAACTGAAAACACAGTTATCGTGCAGTTTGCGGGACCTCCCAGCTCTCACAATTAATTTTATATCTTAAAAACGACTTGTCCGAGAATTCTGTAAAAAAATAGTGTATACAGAACGTTAATTGCTTTTTAATATATTACTTTTGAGTTTGGTGTCCTGAAAAATTTTTTAGTTTTTAGATTTTTTAATTTTGATTATTAAAACCAAGAGCCGCAAAAAGGCTCTAAATCGTGTAATTTGGTAGGGAAAATTTTGAAAAAATTTGGGAATAATATATGTAAGCAAACAAAATTTTTGACACTATTTTCAGGATTTTCAGGAAATTATTTCACGTGATTAAACAAAATTTTTAAAAATATCTTAATATTATTATTTACACTCCGATTTCAAAGTTTTTTACGTCTATTGTTGGGTCTCGAGTTTAACTTTCACATAAGGTTTATAACTATATAGGTCGTCACTGAAAATTGAAAGTTATTCACCTTTGAATCTCCCGGCTGAAAATCGGTGTCTTCAAAGCGTGATATCTCTGGTGTTTGTTGTCCAATTTTTGTGATCGAGGTGTCGAACGCTTTGCCTCGAAATCCTCTTCCGATGTATGATGTCAAATTTGGCCGCACAGCATCCAATCCAAAAACACGTGTCCACGTGGTTTTGGATTTCCGAACCAATTCCGGACCGGAGACGGCGTCGACGGGATTCCGCCGAGGAGGACGCGCTGTATGAGATGTACCGCGCGTCTAAGGAGACTCTGTGGCTGGCCATCGGCGACTCGAAGTCGCGTGCCAGGGAGGAGCTGCTGAGGTCCCTAGATCGGGATCCATGGGGGCGCCCCTACCGTTGGGTACGGGGCAAGTTGCGTTCCTGGGCGCCTCCACTAACGCAAACAATGCAACCCCAGTTGCTAGAGACGGTAATATCAGCTCTCTTCCCTGAACGAGTAGGACACGTTCCCCCGGCGATGGCTTCGCCCTCAGCCACAGACTCTCCAGAGGAGGAGAGCACCGATGTCCCCAAGGTGACGCAAGCAGAGATGAGAGCGGCCATGGCGCGACTTCGGGCCAAGAACACAGCGCCCGGACCCGACGGAGTTCCTGGTCGAGCTCTCGTCCTGGCTCTGAAGGAGCTGGAGCCTCAGCTGAGGGGGCTCTTCACGGCATGTCTCGAGCAGGTCAGCTTCCCAGTGTGTGGAAGGAGGGAAGGCTGGTCCTACTCAGGAAGGAGGGGCGCCCCGTGGACTCACCGTCTGCGTACCGGCCTATAGTGCTGCTCGACGAGGCGGGAAAACTTCTTGAGCGTATCATCGCAGATCGCCTCGTCAGCCACTTGTGCAGAGTGGGGCCAGACCTGGACGAGAACTAGTTTGGTTTTCGTCGTGGGCGCTCCACCATAGACGCTATTACGCGCGTAAGGGCCCTGGCGGAGGAGACAGTATCCCGGGGTGGGGTGGTGCTGACGGTGTCATTAGACATCTCCAACGCCTTCAACACCCTACCCTGGAGTTGTATTCGGGAGGCGCTTAATTACCATCGCGTGCCTCCCTACCTCCGCCACACAGTAGGGGCTTACCTTGAGGAGAGATGCGTCACGTATTGAGGACGTGACAGCGCTGGTCGGCGCGTCATGTCGTACGGTGTTCCGCAGGGATCGGTCTTGGGACCGCTCCTGTGGAACATCGGCTACGACTGGGTGCTGAGAGGTGAGCTCCCGTCGGGCGCTGACTTGACCTGTTATGCAGACGACACGCTCGTCACTGCCCGGGGGAGCTCGCACAGGGAAGCAGCGTTGGTTGCCACGGCTGCGGTTTCACAAGTGGTGAACCGCGTCCAGTGCCTGGGCCTGGAGGTGGCCCTTAACAAGTCGGAGGCCATGATGTTTCATGGCCTTCGACGCGCGCCACCGCCGGGATCGCACATCATGGTCAGCGGGGCCCGGATAGCTGTCGAGCCCACCATGAAGTACCTGGGGTTGGTGCTCGAAAACCGATGGGAATTTGGGCCCCACTTCTGGCGGCTGGCGCCCAAGCTGATACGTGCAGCTGGCGCACTATCAACGCTGCTTCCCAACTTAGGGGGCCCGAGCGCCGCCTGTAGGCGGTTGTACGTGGGAATCGTGCGGTCCATGGCCCTGTATGGGGTCCCTGTATGGGCGATGGACATGACGGCCAGCACTCTCGCCATTCTGCGCAAACCGCAGAGGGCGATGGCCATCAGAGTCATCCGCGGGTATCGCACGATTTCCTACGAGGCGGCTTGCGTCCTGGCCGGATCCCCGCCCTGGGACCTAGAGGCGAAAGTACTCGCGTCATTATATCGATGGCGCGAGGAAGAGCGGGGACGGGGCTCGAGGCCGGTGCAGCGAGAGATCCGGCCAGTACTCGACGACTGGCTCGGGAGAAGGCACGGCTCCCTGTCGTTTAGGGTGACGCAGGTGCTGTCGGGGCACGGCTGCTTTGGCAAGTACCTGTGCCGCATAGACAGGGAGCCGGACGCTCGGTGCCACCACTGCGTCCATTGCGGGGAGGACACGGCGCAACACACGCTCGCCGAGTGTGTAGCTTGGGAGGAGCAGCGCCGTGTCCTCACAAATGAAGTAGGAGGCGATCTGTCGCTGTCGGCCTTGGTGCGGAGGATGGTCGGTAGCGCAGAATCGTGGGATGCAGTGGTGTCCTTCTGTGAGGACGTGATGTCGCAGAAGGAAACTGCGGAACGGGAGAGGGAGATCTCAACTCCCTTCCCTGGCCGCAGAAGGCGCACCGGGCGCAGGAGAAGGGCGAATAACGCCCTTTTCCAGCCCCCGTGAATGAGTCCAGGGGCGAGGGACTAGGGGAAGCCCCCGCCCCCTATTCGATGGACCCGAGGCGGAGGCACGCGTGGGTGTCGGCGCGCGCCTCTGAGGTGATACACGGGGTAGTTGAACACCTCACTACCCGTGCAGGAGACGAGGCCCGTGCAGACCGGGCCAGCACTAGTGTGGGGCTGCGGAAGAATTTGGATTCCCGCGGCCCCTCGCGTGAACGTGCGAGGAGACACCGGGGTGGTTTTAGCCGGTAAGAGTCCGGCACACCCCTCCGCCTTTCCCCAGGCAGAGGCAGTCCATGAGGATTTCCCCCCGTAAAAAAAAAAAGGTTAGGTTAGGTTAGGTTAGGTTCCCCCCCGAACGGGTTCTCGCCTTGTCGTGGCGGGGGGGGGGCTTAGAAGCCGTGGCTTGGTCACCCACGGCGAAACAAAGAGGAACCCATATGGCTGGTCCGAGGTGGAGGGCCGGCCCGAGGTGGCCACTCCGAGTGGGCTTGGGAAACCCACTTCGGATGTGTGTTGGTGGACTGCGGTGGGAGGTGTGTCCTCCCCACCTACCGCTGCAGCCGAGGTGGAGTCGCGGAGGAAGAGGAGTGTTGGTATGGCGATGCGCCACTCGCCCTACTCCTCCGCGACTCAAACGGGGCCGCACCGTTGATGCGGTGGTGGTGGGGCTGCGGGGGGAGAGGATTGTCGGTATTGCGAGGCGCCGCTCTCCCTACCCTCCGCAGCCGAATCTTGGTTGGCGGCGGAGCCATAGACCAGATCCGCCGCTGGGGTCGGGAAGGCTAGTACTTCTAAGTGCTCGTTTTACACTTTATTGTACTAAAGGTACAAACAGCGGACTTAATGCCATATGGCATTTTCTACCAGCCAACCGGAAAGTTAGTGGGAGATGTGTGTACTGTAGTAGGCTAGGATGAAACCTAAAATTGATAAATTTCACCTAACCCCCCCCCCCCCCCTCCCACACACACACACACACAGACCACACACACAACTTAACTATATGTATATATATATATATATATATATAATAGATTAAATGCTATTTATATATTTATGTGTCAGATGAACCCAAATAATGTTCTTTTACCTTTTTTTTAAAAATCCACTTGTTGAGGGATTTTCTTATTGCTAGGGGAAGCGCATTCCAGAGTCTTACATCTGTAGCAACGAAACAGTTTGAGAGGAAACCAGAACGGTGAGAGGGAGTATGGAGCACGAGATTGTTACGAGAGCGAATATTGCAATCATGGGAAGAACCCAGGTATTGAAACTTACATTTCAGATACTCTGGGGCCAATGGATCGTTATGAATAGTGAACAGAGTGCTAAGAATTCTAAGGTTCCTGCGTTGTGGGATATTTAACCATTTAAGTTGAGAGCGATAGAAAGAGACGTGGTCATACTTTCGAAGACCGTAAATGAAACGGATACAGTTGTTGAGAAGCCGATCCAATTTATTGACCAAGTATTTGTCTGCATCTAAGTAACACACATCAGCATAGTCAAACATAGGAAGAATTAGCGATTGAATTAGAACTTTCTTCGTACAAGGCGGTAAGATATTTTTATATCTGTACAATTTTCTCAAAGTAGTACAAACTTTACGGCTAACTTCCTCAACATGACTGCGCCAAGTAAGTGAACAATCCAAGGTTAATCCCAAGTCCCTAACATTGGAGCTGTAAGGAATTACCTCGCCATTATAAATCAGAGGATCGAACGATGTGTGATTAAGTTTACCTAATTGACGTGCACTGCCTAAGACTATAGCTTGGCATTTGCTTGGATTAACAGCAACCCCATACCTTCTTGACCAATTAAGAATCCAGTTAAGATCGGAGTTAATCACGGTTACAGCATTATTTATGGAAGTAGCATCGGCATGAGCATAGAGTTGCAAGTCGTCGGCATACATATGGTAGGAAGAACGAAAATTACAAGTGATCACGTTAATAAATATAGAGAAAAGTAAAGGAGAAAGAATTCCACCTTGCGGAACACCAGTGGTTAATTCACCCCAATCGGACACCATACCATCGACCCGAATTGCCTGCTGGCGACCACGAAGATAGGAGGAGACCCAATTCCGTGCTGATAAGGGAAAACCTATGTAAGACAAGATGGCGATGAGAATATCATGGTCAACGGTATTAAAGGCGTTAGAAAAATCTATTAAAACTAACACCGTCAACTTTCCAAACTCCATGCCATCACGCACATCCTCTGTTATTTTTAAAAGCGCCGTTGTGGTGCTATGTTCAGGTCGAAATCCTGATTGGTGTTGATTCAATAAGTTGCTTTTGGTTAAGTGAGTTTGTATCTGTTTGAGCGCTACAGCTTCTAAGACTTTTGACAAAAACGGCAAAATCGATATAGGCCGG
Organism: Parnassius smintheus behrii; assembly: GCA_036936625.1. Lineage (NCBI taxonomy): Eukaryota > Metazoa > Arthropoda > Insecta > Lepidoptera > Papilionidae > Parnassius > Parnassius smintheus. Next base: position 54,811,256 of record JAUPFT010000010.1, read on the forward strand.
AAGTGATTGAGAGCACTGGTCATAGATATTTTTGGAAGAGGGAGAACAAAAGCCTTCTGCCAGCATAACGGAAACTTCCCAGTAAGCAATGAGCGGTTTATAATGGAGGTTAAAATTGGTACAATATGATCTGAAACATATGATATCATGGTTTTTCCTATGTTGACATGACCTACTGCCTTTGATTTAAGTTTTTGTAATACTTTTAAAATATCCTTCTCAGTGACAGCAGAAAAAGAGAAAGAATCAGTATGCGGGGATGACATGGAAGAAATATCTGAAATAGTTTTCATTTTAATATGAGATGGGAGACAAGCCGCTGTAGAAAAGTGAGCATTGAGATCATTTAATGAGAAAATATCTGAGATTACTTGTTTTTTAGTTTTACTGAGACCATGAGAGTGAATGAACTTCCATGTCTCCGATTGCGATGAATTAATTAGGAAATCATGAAAATATCGGCGTTTAGCAGACCTCACCACCTGATTGCAGCGATTCCTAGCCTTTTTGAAGGCCTCCCAGTTCTGTACAGTACGGCAAGATTTATATGTGACAAAAGCTCTGTTGCGCCTGTTCATTGCCAGACATACGTCGCTAGTGATCCACGGTACTGATGGACGTTTGATTTTAACCTCGCGTTCTGGCGCATGTGTATTGAAAATATTCAATAATTTAGAATTAAACTCCATAACCATATCATTAATTGAGTCAGTATTTAATACTGGAGACCAATCAATGGCGGACACATCATTAATTAAGTTATCTCTATTTAATCGAGCATAACTGCGTAACTTTATTGTATGAGGTATGTATTTTTACGTGGTAGAGCCATGCTGCAGTTATATTAGTAGTATAGTTGTAGCACGAATGGGTCGGCTCGACCGGGGAAGGACCACGCTCTCACAGAATACCAGCGTGAAATAGTAGCTTAATGCTGCTGTATTTCGTATGGTGAGTGTAGAGAACCGGAGACCCTTTTTACTGGAAACGAGGCATTCCATCTTAGTCCTCACGGGTGACAACGCATCTGCATTTTGAGTCGTAATCGAGGATAGATGTAGATGTCTATGGGCCACAGCAACCACTTACCATCAGGTGGACTGTGTGCTCGTTTGTCACCCTATCCTATAAAAAAAAAAAAAAAAATGAGGGATACGTTTAGGTGGTTTTAATTTGTATGAGAGAAATAACAAGTCATGGTTCGAAAAACCAGGAGCTGGGTACTGACCATAACTCGCAACTTTATTAGAAGATGTAATAATTAAATCGATCCAAGAATCCGCGGTAGAAAATTAGAGTGAGTAGCTTTAAGGGGGAGAATGGAGAGGTTGACCGAGTTTATGATGGATCGTAACTTTTGAGAATTAGAGGAGTTTTTTAACAGGTCTGTGTTGAAATCACCCATAATGACTTGATTTGTGTACTCAGAGCAGATGTAATCTAGGATAGATTCCAAAGTGGAAAAATAATTAGTAGAGGGAGGAGAGTAAACGACTCCAAGAATAGCTTTGGCCCCCTTTAACTTAATTTCAATTATATGGTGATATTTTAATCATTTGGCATCGAGATTCGTGTTCCAGTCGTTGTGCTTGAAATCTAGCGCAATATTTTAATAAGTGGTCGACACTTTGTATACTGTCACCATTACAAGGGCATTTATTGTTGTTAAAAATTTTAAACCTATGTAAATATTGCTTATGGAAACCATGACCAGTTAATACTTGGGTGAGTTTAAAATTAATTTTAGTAGATTGCCAAAGCTGTTTAATGGATTCAATATCGGGTAAGAGTTCTCGTGTATGTTTCCCTTGTGATGCACTGGCGTAACGTTGCTGCCAGATATTTAGACTTTCTTTCTTTATTTTTGCTTTCGCAAAGCTAATCGGAAATTTTAAATAATCACATCCCTTCTTTAATTTTGCTGCATTCTTCGCAGCTAAATCAGCTGCTTCGTTCCCAGCAATACCCGTATGAGCTTTAATCCAAGTGATGGTAATTTTACCAATTTCCTCTATTTTCTTTATCTTATTATGTATGTTTGTAACTATAGGGTGAGTATTACTTCGTTTATTTATTGCATAAATCGCTGACATACTGTCTGAAAATATTTTAACCTCATTAATATTATTTTTTATGGTCCATGCGCAGGCTCTATCAATGGCAAAAAGTTCTGATTGAAAGACTGTACAGCTATCATGTAACTTAAATTTTTTAACTAATATATTTCTATCATTGTTGAATACTGCGAAGGAGGCTCCCACCTTTCCATCCTTTAATTTGCTACTTTTTTGTCCCAATTTATGCGGGTGGTGTGGTATCTAAAGGTTGACAGTCTTTCGTTTTTCTTTATGCTACGGTCATCTAGATGTAATTTAAATTCAATGCCATTATGGTCTGAAGAAGGACATATTTCAAGATTAACTTTCCAATCCATAACTTGGTTTACTAGTGAGTTACTTGTTAATGTTAGGTCAATAATTGAGTCTCTATGTATACCATGTGTAATTGTTTCGAAAGTAGGCGTGGTGCCCTGATTGCATACGTCTAGGTCATAAGTATACACTAAATTAGCTATTATATTACCTCTTTTGTTGTTTGATTTAGAGTTCCAAAGGCAGTGCCAGCCGTTAAAGTCACCTCCAATTATGTGACGCGCTTCTTTTGTGTTTTCTAGGAACAGTTTGAGTTGATTTATGGTGTCATATATATCGTTACGTGGTTCTATGTATACACTTACGAGGTAGATTTGTTTGCCCGCCTTGTTTATTCGTACTATTGAACAGTTAGAGTTGGAGTATTCTGAAATACCGAGGGTGAGTCCGGCAGAAAGGCTTTAGTTGTTCTAGCGGTCTCTCCATCTGTATACCTTTGGTTCCATTCTTTAAGCGTCTCAGATCGAATGAGACGCTTTACAAAAGAGACCGGGCAAAGGTCATAGTCCGGCTTTCTTTTTGCCCGCAGCGCCGCCTGTTTAGCCAGCTCGTCAGCTCGTTCATTTTCCGCAAGACCCGCATGGGCTTTTATCCAGAAGAGTTGTAATGTTTTTTGTTGCCTTAAGATGTTATAAATGTTTTTGCGGGTCTTGACTGCTAAAGAGTGTTGAGAGTCTTGGTCCACAATGGTCTCCAGAGCAGACCTAGAGTCACTGTAGACCCCGAAAGTTGTCTCCGCGCTAGAGAGAATCCGCTCAGTTGCCATGTATATGGCCAGTAATTCCGCCTGGTAAACGGTACAGTAGTCCGACAGTTTGAGTTTCAGAGTTTGGGTCTCACCAGCATTATTCCAAAAAGATAAAGCCGCTCCGACCTTTCCCTTTATTTTACTCCCGTCGGTAAATATTCGGAGACTCTGGTTGTTGTTGAGTCTCGTTTCGTCCTCGTTTACCAGGCATATGAATTGCAGATCCATATAGGATGCGGGGTGAGGCAGTTCCATAAAGCTCGCCTTTGTCTCCACCACTCGGTCTGCCAGCAGCGACTGGAGTTTTCCTCTCCTCGCTTCAAAAAGGGACGCTGCTTCTTGGACCCTCAAGTCCAGAGGAAGCAGACCAGACAGTGCTAGTGCCGAGTGTAGGGATACGGTCCGGTATGCTTTGATAATTTTTTGAGCGAATCCTCTCTGCACATTATTCAGTTGCTTCCTGACTCCCAACTTCTTAGCGGCTGGCGCCCACGCGCTCGCTGCGTACAAAACCACCGGTTCGACTACCGCCGTGTACATCGTCCTAATAATTTCTGGTTGAAGGCCCCAACTGATCTTTGCCGCTCTCGATAGCTGTGAGTAGAGAGATGTGGCCTTCTTGCACACATTCCTAACGTGTGTGTTAAAAGTAAGTTTTTTGTCTACGGTGAGACCAAGCACCTTGATCTCCTCCGACATGCGCACCACCATACCGCCCATGCTCAGACGTGGGGGATCGTATTTTAGTTTGTTCGTTATTACCATTGCCTGGGTCTTGTGTGGCGCAAATTTAAGTTTGTTACGAATTCCCCACCTCATAACATGTTCCAGAGCAGCATCCGCACGTCTTTGGACATCAAGCGCCGTGTCCCTCGCAAACAGTAGGACGATGTCATCGGCGAACGCCTGACACCGGTCACTTTTACCTTCCATTTCTTTTAGGAGAGGGTCGAGAAAAAGATTCCATAGGACCGGTCCTCCTATGGAACCCTGTACGCACCCCTTTGCGGTTGCCCGTATGTGTTCCACACCTGCATATCTAAGTCTCACTTTCCTATCCTGGAGATAACTGTCCATCAATGTTCTTATATTTTTGGGGCACTTTTCCTCAGCCAATCGGCATCTTATAGCTGGCCACCAGGCGCTATCGAAGGCTCCCTCTATGTCAAGAGATATTATCACGATGATCTTTTTATTGCGTAATTGTAGTTGGATATATTGCATCATATCATAGAGGGAGTCCTCGGTGCTCCTTTGTGGGGTAAAACCGTATTGACGAGTACTACAACCGGATTGGACATGGTATCTGATCCTTTTGATTATCATTTTCTCCAGGATTTTACCTAACACAGGTAGTAGACCTATTGGTCTGTAGGCTTTGGGGTGCGTATAATCATCCTTTCCAGGTTTCCTCAAAACAACTACCACTGCCTCTTTCCATTTGGTAGGGAAGTGTCCCAACTCCAGGCATTTATTGACCAGGCTCAGATAAATCTCCGGGCTATGAAAGATGGCTTCTCGGCAGATGTCGGCCGTAAAACCATCCCCACCGGGTGCCTTTTTTGGGTTGAAGCTGCTCGTAGCTTGTCTTAGCTCCGCAAGAGTAAATGGTGGGTCACAAGAATCATCTTGCGTTCCCACGTTTATCTTTTCAGCTATCTTTCTTATACGCTGGTGGTCTGCGTTATCAGCTTCAACCTCATCCTCCGGGTAGAATGTCTCGGCTAAACATCTCGCTAATTCGGCATTATTTAAAGCTACTCCATCCTTTGTGAGTGGCAGATCTTCGTGCCGTTTAGCAGTTCTGCCGATAACTCGGTATATGCCTTCCCACAACCCCTCTCTATTCTGTCTACCACAGAAGTCTTTCCAGCTTTTTATCTGAGCCTGTTTAGCTTCACATTCGTATTTTTCTTTTGCTTGCGGGTATTCTGCGACGACTACTTCTCTTCGCACTGGGGCTGCACATCTTATGCGTCGTTTCTTGGTGATGTACTCCTTCTTAAGCCTGACAAGTTCGTCACTCCACCATGGTAAATTCAGTTTGCTTATATTCTTCTTTTTCGGGATTGTATTTTCGCAAGTTTTTTCGATTGTTTCTAAATAATTTTTAATTTGATTTTCTAAGTCCAATTTGTTATTTATTTTTTTTTTTTTACTTTATTTATTTATTTTTTTTAGCCTTGGCTGATGAGATTTTCCTTTTCAGCCTGGGTGTGTCCCAAGTATAAAGTGTTTTCAAGGGACTTTGGGATCTGTGAACCTATGTACCTCTTTAGCTTTAGAGATCGCAACCTAGTATTGGATGAGTATATGCCATCATAGATTTCGTTTAGTGCATATGCTACATCCAGTGGGTTTCTGTGTGTGCAGAGCCATTCTTGGTTAATATTAGCCACAAGATTTGGACGAGTGTAGTGCAGTCGGAACAAATCATGCCTGTCGATATATGGCAGCTGGTTGTTGTCCCCTACAATGAAAATCTCGCTTGCACCCGTTAGGTTAGGTTAGGTTAGGTTAGGTTAGGTTAGGTTAGGTTTTTTTTTTTTTTTTATAATCTCTGTTACTGCTGCTATACATGCAGCACCCTTTTTTACTGTATTGGTTTATTACTTATACTTATAATCCTCTTTTTTTATTATTATTATTATTATTATTTTTTTTTTTTACTTAACAACTTAATTTATTCTTATTACTAATAGCCTACTTATCATATTATATATCCTAACTTAAGATTCAGCTACGTTTTTTTTTCTGTTTTTTTTTTTTTTTCATAATTTGTTTTTCTCTCAACCTTATCTTTTACTGTCTACAATTATATTTCTTTAAAATTTATTATTGTTATTGTTCATGTATTCGTTTCAAATTTACTATTACACATTGATATTTTATTCTATTATCATTCTCATTCATTCAACAGTACTCTCTACCATTTAAGGTAACATTATTTTACTGTATTCTTGCAATTATTGAAAATTTATATAATATATGGTACTTAAATTAAGTTTAATTAAGCTATTTAGTGCGCCACCCGTTATCTTATATAATGTACATCTACTTCTAAAATAATACTTTTTTTTTCCTTACATTTTATTTTACTTTTTTTTTTATTATTAATTTCTCTTGTCTATATATTATACATATTATTATGATGTTATGGAATACTATTACAGCAAATACAATTTACAACCATTTCCTATACTATGTTATACAATGAAAAGTAATTATAGCTCTATATGTTTTTATTAACTGCTCGTCTACATTTATTATTAATATCTAACACATTTTTATTATATAATTATTAATCTACATTTTTTTTAAATCAAATATCTACCTTCGATCCATTAGCTTTTCCTGCACACCTAACGACATATTCTGCATATTTAAGAAAATGGATACGGCAGTCATCGTTGTTAATTACATACTTTAAATTTGTTAAATTAATTGCAATTCCCATCCTATGCTCGCATTCCATTCTTTGAATAGTGAATCTAGGACAATCTATTAGCAGGTGTTCAATTTTTTCATCTACTTCATTACTGCAAACACAAAATGGGGATTGCGCCAACTTGAAGTTAAACAAATAAGCCTTAAATCCTCCATGACCAGTTAATAATTGAGCTTTAATATTGTCCATTCTTATCTGTTTCAGTGTCTTGTGAGCTTCTTTTACGTCTGGGAAGAAATTTTTCGTGACCGCGCCTGTTGCTGCTTCGCTATATCGCTGCTGCCACTTAACGCAGGTGGAGTCCCTAGTTAGTCGCTTCGCGAAGGACAGCGGACACTTGTCATAAACTGGTGCTTGTTTGTTGGATAGTGCAGCCTTTTTGGCAAGCTCATCAGCCCTTTCATTGCCAGGTATACCGATATGTGCCTTTATCCAGTAAAATTTTACCTCGCCGTCTTTATTTATTAATGATCTTCTGCGCTCTCTTATTTCAGCTGCCAGAGGATGGAGGGACGAGTTGTCGGTCAGACACTCAAGAGCTGAACGTGAGTCACTAAGGATTGTTCCTTTCCTCAATTCGTCAAACTTGCACATCATATCTAGCGCTTTAAGTATTGCGGTAAGCTCTGCCTGGTAAACGCTACAATAACTTTCTAGCCGAAAAGTAGACTTACGTATTTCCCTGCCATCTTTCCATACACTGACAGCGCCACCAACTTTCCCTTCCAGCTTGCTTCCATCCGTATATAGCCTTGGCTTAAAGGTGTCTATTGCTTGTTCCTGATCTTGAGAGCTTATGAGCTCAAAGGACATGCAACATCTTTCAGCAGGATGGGGTAGGCAAAAAGGACTTATGGGTCTTTCGATGTCTCTTCCCGGAAGTTGGTTCATTGGCTTTCCCCGTTTTATTTCGTAGAGCGAAAGGCGTTCCATTGCTCTTAAGTCGAGAGGGAGTATTCCTGCCAGTATAACACTAGACGTGAACGAGACTGTTCTGTGACCTTTACATATTTTGATTGCAAACATTCTTGTTATGCGCTCCAGTCTTTTTTTCATGTATTCTTTTTCCATTGTCATAGCCCAGACATTTGCTGCATAAAGGATGGTTGGTTCAACTACTGCTATATATATTGTTTTCACTATATCAGAATTAAGTCCCCAATGAGCTTTAGCTGTTCTTGCTATCATTTTGTAAAGTTTTATTGCCTTCCCGAGGACTTCATCTAGATGTTCTACGAAGTTTAAATTTTTATCGATTGTAACGCCAAGTACTTTTAGACTTGTAGATGGCTGTATAATAATTTTATCCATTTTAATTATAGGTAATTCATAAGATAACTTTTTGGTTATTACGATAGATTGGGTCTTATGAGGTGCAAAATTTAATTTGTGCCTTTTACCCCATGTTACTATTTTCTCTAAAGCCGGATTAAGTTTGTCTTCTACATCTTTTGCTGAGTTTCCTTTTGCGATGATAATAATATCGTCAGCAAATGCCTGAAGATGTACATTTGTATCTGAACTTAATTCAAGAAGGGGGTCGAGAAGGATGTTCCAGAGTATGGGTCCACAAGTCGATCCTTGTATGCATCCTTTAGTAGTAGGTTTGGTGGCCATTGCTCCTGCATATTTCACTATAACACTCCTTGATGACAGATAGCTGATAATGAGCCTCAGGTTGTGTATGTTTACATTTTTCCTTTGGATTTCTTTTATTATTTGGGGCCACCAAGCATTGTCAAAAGCTCCATCTATGTCGAGGGCCACCATAACAACTATATTCTTTTCTTTTATGCCTTGTTTTATAACTGTCATTATGTCATATAGTGCGTCCTCTGTACTACGTTGTGGCATAAAACCATATTGTCGATTGCTGAATTTTCCTTCCCTTCCAAGCTGCCACAGTAATCTGCCTACAAAGAGCTTTTCTAAAATTTTTCCAAATACTGGCAACAAGCCAATTGGACGATATGCTTTAGGTACAGTGTAGTCTACCCTTCCAGGCTTTGGAATAATTTTTATAATTGCTTTTTTCCATGTCTTAGGGAAATAGCCTATTTCAAGACATTTATTATAAATAGCTAAAAGCGTCAATGGTGTTATTTTATAGCTCTCATAACAGATATCTGACGTCATACCATCCTCCCCAGGAGCCTTTTTGGGATTCATTTTCTGAAATACCATCTCTATTTCTACTTCAGTGAATTTTATATAAGTAGTATCTGTGTAATTTTTGAGGCTTCTAATTATTATATCAACTTCTGCTCGGATATTTCTTTGTTCTTCAGTATCTCTATTATAGTCATCATCAGGGTAAAACGTTTTTGCTAACAAAGAGGCCGACTCATTTGGGCTCAAAGTCCGTTCGCCAAAACGCAAGAGCTTGTCCTCGCTTGTAGTGCTGCACCTCTTAATAACTCTATAGATACTCTGCCATATTGTTTCTTTTTCCTGTTTTGAGCACAGTTCTTTCCAGCTTGTGTTCATCGTTGTTATTATGTTATGAACGTATTTTTCTTTAGCTCTAATAAATTCTTGAACAATGTAGGGCTTTCGCTTTTCATTTGCATATTTTATTTTTCTTCTAAGTCGAATAACTTCTTTCCTCTCAATATCTAATTCTTTAGTCCACCAAGGGGTACTAGTTGTATATACCTTCTTGGAGATAAGTGGAATTGCTGCTTGGCATGCAATGTGAACCTGTTCAGTATATCTATTTACAATTTCTTCTAATTCCTCTGTTGTTTTTATGGAGTTGATTTTTTCTTCCGTAATTTGTTGTTTCTGAAGCCCTTCTTTTAGTGTGGCCCTAAACAGTGGCCATTTTGCTTTAGCTGTATTAAACAGACGTGTAGAATTTCTAAAAGCAACACTTTTCTTATCTATTTCAACCTTTATTTGAAACTGGATAGCTCGGTGGTCAGAGAGTGTAGAAAAATTCGGATCTACTCTCCATTGTTCCAGTTTGTGTAGGAGGGCTGAAGAGCAACAAGTCACATCTACTAAGCTACTATGCAGTTTTCCAGCTCGGTATTGATAAAATGTTGGTTCATTGCCTTGATTTAATACATTCAGATCTAATTCTGCTATCATTTCTGACAAGAGCATGCCCCTACTGTCCTCCCCTCTGCTTTCCCACCAAGGACTCTTTGCGTTAAAGTCGCCCGCCAGGATGATATTTTCCATTTTCATGTCTTGAGCGATCTTCGTGATCTTCCTAATGTCTTCTTCCAGGTTGCCATTTTTTTCCAAATATACATTAATTATGCCTAAGTTATGCTTTCCTACTTTAGCTTTAAAACCAACAATATTCTCAGTTATATATTCCGAATTTTCTACAATTGTGTAAGTGGAATTAACAACGATGACTGCTGATTTAACTGGCTTGTCAACGCTATTAGTGAGTTTTTGTATTACGCGACGATTACAGGTAACATGAGCTTTAGAACCAACGTATGGTTCTTGAAGTAAGAGAAATGCAATACGTTGCTTGACCGCCATTTTTAGTGATTCTTTATAGGCCGCCATCCCTCGTCCAAGATTAACTTGTACGAATTTGATAGCTAGTGATTCACTTGGGATTGTACTTTGTGTGATAGGTATATTACGTGGTGTGGTCGGAATCAACTGTGGGTGATCGATATTAATTGCCTGTTCAACTTTAGCAATATGCTACTGAGGATCTTGCTATTCTATCCCATTTCTGCCATATTGGGCAATCAGCACTGTATGCTGTATGGCAATAGTCCCCCTTAATTTTATTTCTAACACAGTTTACACAAGATGGTGCTCCGTTGCTGCATGATTGGCATGGTTTGGGCATGTGATGCGGAGGAATGAAAGTCATGTCACAAAACGAGTGTTGAATATGAATGTGGAGGGACACACGGGCAGAGGAAGGCCGAATAAAAGATGGATCGATTGTGTGAAGAGTGATATGAGAATGAAAGGAGTAAGTATGGAAATGACGGCTGATAGAGAGGAATGGAACAAGAAGGTTTACTGCGCCGACCCCAGATAATGGGAAATGGTTTAGAGAATGATGATGATGATGGTGCTCCGTTGCTGCGTGAACATTCCCTACTGTCATGATCCTCCGCACAGTAACCACAAGTTTGCTTGTCTGCCACGCATTCTTTCGCTCTGTGACCGAATCCCATGCATCGGTAGCATTGGATTACTGGTGACTGGTCAATAGCTGGAACTATTTGATAGCCAACGTGCACTTTTTGACCTTTAAATGCTTTCCAGACATTAGGGCTTACCTCCATTATGATATTATTAACTGCTGGTGTGCGGCCCTTGATTCGTCTTAAGACTTTAATTTTATTTTTTTCCTTTTCCACATCTTTTAACAAGTTAGCATTTTGCTTAAATAATGCTTCTTCTAACTTTGCATTACTTAAGTCATTTGTTACTCCTATTAATTTTAATAGGGGATTTTTTGTGATTGACTTAGACACTGTAAGCTTTTTACCTGGATTTTTTATCGCATTTTGTAATGTGTTACGGTCTTCGTCTGTGTCACACGTAATAACCACCTTCTGGTTTCTGGCTCTTCTAACTTTATTGACTCCCACTCCCAATTGCACCACATCGACATTAGTCTTAATAGCACTAACAACATCCTCACTTGTATGACGTGGGTCGGAAGATTCTACTACGAGAGAAAAGGTAGGGTTAGTGAGAGCTTCAGCATAAGATCTTTTTGGACCAGCCGCTTGCTGCTCTTTAGAAGGATGGTAGTTTAGGTTATCAGTGTGTTTGTTCATCATAATAGATCTATTATCACATGCTTGTAAGTGTTCTAGCTTTTCTTTGATTTCTGCTACTGCAAGCTCTGTGCCTAGACCAAAGTTGTTTTGGTATGCCCACTGACTAGTTTCACTTTCTTTTAACTCCCTTATTTCATTCGACAGTTTATCAACTTTCAATGTCAAAGGTTCGACAGCTGTTGATATGTCGTCTGCAGATATTACCTGTGAAAATTTGAAGCACTGAGGTCTTGTTTGCAACTCTTTAACCATGTTTTTAATATCTTTGATATCGCCGATATTAGGGTCTATTTGTGGCTCTTTCAACTCGTCCATTGCTAAAATAATGCTCTTAATACTTTCCTTATCTGCCATTTTATCCTTGAGGTCACCAATATTACGGCTAAGCACTTTTATTTGTTCGATCACCTCCCTTATCTGATTCGTGAATACCATTGTGTTCTCGATGGGTAAATTTTCTCGATTAGCAGTGGTATAATCGAGGGTTTCATTGATAATTCTAGCGGATGTTCCACTAATTTCCTGTCGAATTTGGTAGATAGCCTTAATAAGGTCATCCATTTCATAGTTAAGCCATCCCCTTATTGACTCTACGGATTTTTGAGTTTCTTGGATGACTTGTTGGATGTCCCTGAACTTTTGAAGCTGTAAGGATTGCAAGTCTGAGATTTGTTTGTTATGTGCTCTCTCGACTCTTACTAGTTCTTTTGCTGCTCGACTACGCTCTTGTTCTAATGCGAGCCGGTGTCGAGAGCGTGAGTCCGAAAGCGATAACACCGTTTCATAAAGTCCTTGAAGGCAATCGTGAACTTCCTGTTTACACTCGCGCTTCATATTTCCCGCTTTCTCTAATGCTTCTTTGCCTGAAAGCAAGAACTCATTGGCGCGCTGTGTTGCAAGGTTCATTGAAATTCCAGCCCGCTTATATGCGGGCGGTAAAATGCTTGACCTCCTGCTTCCACCACTTACCACACTATCAGAATCTGACCAGTCATCATCGGTACGGAGTGCAGGCTTGCAAATTCCTAGCATGTCAAGCTCCGCCTCCATATCCATCGTAATAGACGTGTCCTTTTCAGAGGCAGTGTCATGTTGATGTGGATTTCCGGCAGTAATATTTTCCTGCTCTACAGGTTCCGTCGCAATTATAGTACAATGTAAATTATCTGAATTGTTGGACCTGGATGTTTCAGTCATGGCCCTTTGGGAGCTCTCCGTATCTACGGCAGAGCTAGTAGTTTTTTGTGTTGAGGTTGCATTTTGTAAAAGAACCTTTTTCCGTAGAGTTGGTGCAGATACCGGGCTAACACCTCTAATAGATCTACTAGGGGGCTTAGACTTTGCTAATTCTATGCATGATTTGGTGGATTTGTTTGACATTTTTTTTTTTTTTGGTAGTCAAATTCTGATAATATGACTAGGGACAGCAATCGGTACAGTGTCTACGTTAAAAATCGCAGTTTGACACAAGCTTTTTAAAGTTTTGGTTACAGACTCTACGTAGAGTCAGCAGACTTACAATTTATACTTAGATTGATAGTGCTAAGTCAGCCAATAACTTTATCGAAAACCGCAACTCGATACGAGCCTCCGTTCCAGAGTTATGATAAAATGAAAATCTCCAAGATGGTGGTTCAAGATGGCTGACTTTATTTCAATTTTATGTATCCGAGGTTGTATGATACTTAAGGGTACCGAGTTTGGGCTCTTTCAACTCGGTTTGACGTTGGCCATCTAATGATGAGCCCCAAAATATGTGTGATTTTCACACACCAACCAAAGATTCCAGAGTACGGAGACTAATCTCACATATAGTATTATGAAAACCGCACACTCGTACGACCAACGGCTGCCGAGATATCGTCAATTAAAAATTCTGACGTTTTTCCAATATGGCGTCAAGAATTGAAAAGTTTCTACAACTCAAAGACCGTTTGAGCTAGACCCCCCGACCTTGGTATCAAAGAAAAGATCTCGGTGCACTCTATATGTTAATCTTATTTATTTTTCTATTTCTTTAACTAAAATAAAAATATTTATTAAAATTGATTAAAAATTTAATAACTTCTGATTGCCTGTACAGAAAAATTTGAAAAAAGTTTCTAAAGGTTTGTAATAATAGAAGGCATCTATTTTATGAATAATTAGCTCTGTAAACGCGCTGCAACATTGACCACGTGGCAGAGTGATTTTACAAAATTTTGAGTATTTTTGTTATTTCAAAATAGAGAAATCTGAAATTTTGCAGATGGTTAGAACACTAAAAGGGCTACAATAAATTGAGATAAAAAGTATATGTTATCGCTTAAGATTCTTAGATAAATAGTTTTAAAAATTACAAGTTGTGTGTTTTATCCGTTTTTCACTTGTGAAAACTTAAATAGTGCACCGATTTTCTTATGCGATACGTCTTATGAGAGGTATTAACAAGGTCTATAAAAGTATAGTTTCAAATTCAGCCGCACTCTTCGGAATCCCCGAACACGTGGCCACGTGGTTTTCAGAAAATATGTAATAACTCTGAATTTTCTTGTCCGAAAAATCTGGAAAAAGCTGTAAAATGTGCACCATGCAAAATGCCAAACAACGGAATAAAAATATATGTGGGTCGTAGCTTTAGATTTTGCAGCGTTCAACGAAATATGGTAAAATTTTACCTGTTTTTTGAAAAATTCAGCTAAAAGTCCCTAAAATCCTCACAGGTAAGATCGTATACCTATTTTCACTGCATCCAAATCAAAGCCGACACTATTCCGCGCACTTTGACGTATTGCACTTCACTGTAGCACTAAAATAACTATTTTTTCCGATTTTTCAAACGCGGAGCTCACTTAGAACGATGCTTACACTTCGGCAGGTGGCGCGAACTGGGGTTAGGTTAGCTTAGGTTAGGTTAGGTTAGGTTAGGTTTGGTTAGGTTAGGTTAGGTTAGGTTAGGTTAGGTTAGGTTAGGTTCCCGTGTGGAGTTGCCAGTCCTCCAATCGGGCGCGTCCCCAGGTGGCGGATAGGGGAATGCCACTCAGATATGAGTGGTAGCGGGAAACCGTCGCGGACCAAAACTGGCTGGGTTTGGGCGTACCTCTGGTTTCGAATGGAATCAGGTACCCACTAGTTGCTTCCCGTATCCTCCCCTCTGAGAGGAACAGAGGATGTAACATGCACGGTGAGATGCCAGGTGCACTCGGCTTTTGCGGACGCCGGGCAACCCGTCATCGCGGGAATTGAACGGGCTCAGAGTTCCCTCACCCGGTCTCTGGGCAGGCATGAGAAGAACCCGTATCGACTCTGCCACCGTTCGAACCTCGGAATCCCTTTGGCGTGTCGTGGATCATGTCTCGCGGCGCCTGAGGGGCCGATGGCTCTTGGCTTAACCGCCTGGAGTCACGAGGATGATAACCTCTATAAAAAATCACCCGAAGCTCAAGCGTGGCACGCCGTGAGGAGCTGCATGGCTGATGGGTAAATGTTCAGTCGCTAGCGTTGCCCCCCGTCAGGGTACCGGCCGACACCCTTGACGGGTTATGCATAGGCTTATCCGGGCAAAGGGGGCTCTGCTCGGATGGACCGTTACTTCCTCCACACTCGTGGGAAAAAAATGGAAAAATATAAAAATTATAAAACATCAGAAGGAGATAAACAGGCTGGATCGGAATCAGATGCAAGCCTTTGTAGCGATGTATCAAGGACAGCTTCTAAGTCTGGAGGTCGCTCCCGGGGGGCGAAAAAGAGACGTATAACAAAATCAATATCGTCCAGCGACAATGAAGCTTTTTTAAAAGAGACGAATTCTGAGACAGGAAAAGAGGTGACACCATTGATGGATAATTCTGGAGAGTTCGTAGTGCCAGGGCCTGAGGAAGCTCCTAGTATGGCTGAGAGGCAAGTGGAACAAATGGTTTGTGCTGCCAATCAAAAACGAACTGCCCTGGGGCTACCTAATTTAGTTGGAGATGACAACCGTTCGGCAATGGCTCTCAACCAACAGGTTCTCGACGATGTCGGAGTCATACTGATGGTAGCAGCCAAGTCGAGAAATCTGAAAGGCACATTTCAACGTGCCTTAAAGGATGCTGCCACGTCAATAAAAACAATCGTGGAGGTCCTACATAAGAGGTCAGTGAATGAAGAAACGGCGAAATTGCAGGCTGAAAACACCTGCCTGCGCAGTGAAATAGAGGAGCTTCGTAAAGAGCTAGCTGAAATCCGGCTTGAAATGGCGAGGATCAACAAAACACCTGCTCCTCCAACTCCTCGGGTCCAAGGAGACAAGGAAAGTGAGGAATTGATAAGTTCCATTATGCGTCAAGTTGGTGACATGATGAATGCGCGATTAGAGGCGCTTGAGGAGCGGCTTCTCCCAGAAAAGCGTGCCCGCCCTCCGCTGGCTGCTGATGTGCGCAGAGATGTAGTAAATGATGCAGACATACTACGGCGGAAGTCTGATACAATTACGAAGGCTGACAAATACGCCGTAAAAACAAGAATAGGCAACAAAAAAATTCCCGCGCTGGAAATACAAAGAGGAAACAGAAAGGGAAAGGGACACGAAGGGAGAACAACAGAAATGGCAACTAACCAGCCAACAGAATCACGTCCTCAACCTCCTGAGTCCACAGAAGAAGGATGGACCACAGTAGTGAAAAGAGGTAAAAAACGCAAGGCAGGAACAGTCAATCCTTCCAAGAGACCAGCATCTGTGAAACTGCGCTCCCCAAAATCCGCGGCTGTAGTTATAACACTGCAGCCCGGAGCTGAAGATCGTGGCCTCACTTATGCAAAGGTGCTGAAAGAGGCTAGAAAGAAGATCGACCTTGCTAGCCTTGGTATCGAATCTCTGCGGTACCGACAGGCGGCTACTGGAGCCCGCATTTTGGAGATACCAGGAGCAACGAGCGGCGATAAAGCTGACTCCTTGGCTAAGATATTAAAGGAGTCGTTGCCTGAGGAGGTGGCTAGAGTATCTAGACCAACGAAATGTGCAGAGATGCGCATCTCTGGCCTGGACGACTCCATAACTACAGAGGAAGTTGTTGCTGCCATTGCACAGCAAGGGGAATGTCCTGCAGAAATGGTGAAAGTAGGCGAAATCCGCAGTACAAGCTCTGGCACTGGTACTATCTGGGTGAGCTGCCCGGTACCTGCAGCCAAGAAAGTTGAAGGGGGCGGGCGTCTTTTGATCGGATGGGTAGCGGCACAGGTGAGAATATTGCCACATAGACCATTACGGTGCTATAAGTGTCTGCATAGTGGACATGTGCGCGCGCAATGCACTTCAGAGGTGGACCGTAGTAATGACTGCTACCGATGTGGCCAGACTGGCCATAAGTCAGCGAAGTGCACGGCTGCGCCAAAATGTTCCCTGTGTATTGCAGCAAACAGGCCGGCTGACCACGTACTGGGGAGCAAGAGGTGCTCGCCTCCAAAACAAAGAAGAAAGGGCGTTATAGTGGGTGAAAGGACCCCGCCTACGCAACCTCAAATGGAGGAGGCGATGGCAGTCCAATAACATGATGGCTGATAATTGCAATTATCGTCTCCTTCAGGCCAACATCAACCACTGTGCCGGCGCACAGGATTTGCTTTTGCAGAGCATGGCACAGTGGATGATTGATATAGCGGTGGTCGGCGAGCCATACTTCGTCGCTTCCAGGAACAACTGGGTAGGTGACATCGATGGCTTAGTGGCCATCATATCGTCGACGGCTGCAGGCGTCCCACCTTCCACAATAGTTGCGAGAGGTAAGGGATATGTGGCGATTCTGTGGAGGGAAATAATTCTCATCGGGGTATATTTCTCTCCAAACAGATGCCTTGCCGAATTTGAGACATTCTTGAGCGATGTAGGGGCTCTTATTGGGCAAAACCTACCTCGCCCAGTACTTGTCATGGGAGACCTTAACGCTAAATCTACTGTCTGGGGTTCTCCTATGACTGATGCGCGTGGCGAGGCACTAGAGGACTGGGTGACTATAACGGGCCTAACAGTGCTGAATCAGGGATCGGTCTATACATGCGTGCGGAGACAGGAAGGATCTATCGTAGACGTCTCGCTTGCATCCCCTGCCATAGCAAGCCGCGTTCACGGCTGGAGAGTTTTGGAGAACGTGGAAACGTTGTCAGACCATCGTTACATTCGTTTCGATGTCTCCACTTCTCCAGAGACTCCGAGCGTCGGTCTTCCGGTCAGAAGGCATATCCAATCGTTAACCAAAAGATGGGTATTGAGAAGTATGAGTAGAGATGCTGTCATTGAAGCCCCTATTGTCCAATCGTGGCTGTCCCCACCAAATGGGCCTGTAGAGGTTGAGACGGAGACAACTTGGTTTCAGGATGCTATGACACACATCTGTGACGCAAGCATGCCCCGTGCCAGACACCCACCTCCTAGGCGCCAGGTGTACTGGTGGTCTGTAGAGATAGCAGTTTTACGCGCTAACTGTGTGAAAGCGAGGCGCCTGTACGCCAGGTATCGCAGAAGACGGCTTCGTAGCGATACTGCAGAAGAACAGCTATACGAAAAGTATAGAGAATGCCGGAAAATTCTGCAGCTGTCCATTCGCGAGGCTAAGACACGCTCAAGAGAGGAGCTCTTGGAGACCCTCAACCAAGATCCATGGGGACGCCCGTATAAGATGGTCAGGGGCAAACTTCGATCTTTAGCGCCTCCACTCACGGAGAGTCTCCAACCTCAATTTGTTAAGGATGTGGTGAACGCGCTATTTCCAAATCGGGCGGAGTGGTTACCACCAGCAATGGCCTCTGTTCAAGAGATGGAAGAAGGACAGAATGAGGTGCCTCGAGTGTCGCAGGAGGAACTTGGTGCGGCAGTCTTAAAACTCCGAGCAAAAAAAACCAAAGCTCCAGGTCCCGACGGCATTCCTGGCCACGCCTGGGTTTTAGCCCTCAAGGAAATAGGGGAACGTTTCCGCAGGCTACTTGATGCCTGTCTGGAGATGGGACGGTTCCCATTACAGTGGAAAACGGGCAGGCTAGTCCTTCTGAAGAAGGATGGGCGCCCCGCTGACTCTCCCTCCGCCTACCGCCCTGTAGTATTGCTTGATGAAGCAGATAAGCTCTTCGAGCGAATAATAGCCCGTCGCCTTATCGGGCATCTCGAAGAGATGGGTCCCGATTTGTCAGACCAGCAGTTTGGCTTTCGAATGGGTCGGTCAACGATAGACGCAATTAAATGCGACAAGGCCCATTCGGACGAGATTTTGGCAAGGGGTGGGGTTTTATTGGCAGTGTCTTTAGATATTGCCAACGCTTTTAACACCATGCCCTGGGAGTGCATCAGCGAGGCACTGAAGTACCACAAGGTGCCTCCCTATCTCAGACGAATAATCGGGAGCTATCTCTCTGAGCGATGTGTCTGCTATCCTGGGCGGGAAGGCAGAATATTAAGGAGAGTAATGTCATGTGGCGTTCCACAAGGCTCGGTTTTAGGACCGCTTCTTTGGAACGTCGGTTTTGACTGGGTGTTGCGGGGAGACCTTCCCCCGGGTGCTGGCATAATCTGCTATGCAGACGATACTCTGGTCACTGCCCGGGGTGAGACCTATGAGGTAGCCGCTCGTATTGCCACTACGTCAGTGGCACTGGTTGTTGGCAGAATCAGGATGTTGGGGCTGGAAGTGGCGTTAAGCAAGTCCCAGGCCATCTGCTTTCACAGGCCTCGAAAAGCACCGCCACAGGGATCCCACATCATTGTCAGTGATGTCCGTATTCAGGTTGGGTCCAATATGAGGTACCTTGGACTCATCCTGGATAGCCGTTGGAGCTTCCGCGAGCACTTTAGGTGCTTGGCCCCCCGGCTAATGAGAGCAACAGCTGCCTTAAAAAGGTTGCTACCCAATGTCGGAGGGCCCGATGCCAATTGCCGCCGTCTCTATTTGGGGGTGGTTCGGTCCATGGCTTTATATGGGGCCCCTATATGGATTGGCGCTCTGACGGAAAGAACCATCGCCTCCCTGAGAAGGCCCCAGAGGGCGATGGCCGTCGGAGTCGTGCGAGGATATCGCACGATCTCCTTTGAGGCGGCATGCGTTTTGGCGGCGTCCCCACCCTGGGATATAGAGGCGGAGTTCCTTGCGTCTATGTACGATTGGCGCTTGGAACTTCGACACCGAGGATGTCACCCCTCCCCCAGAGAGTGGCAATTGCGAAAGCTCCACACTCGGCAACTGGTGCTTGAAAAGTGGAAGGAGCGGCTAGCCCACCCGAAGGCAGGAAGCAGGACTGTCGATGCTGTTCTTCCGGTCATGATAGACTGGACAAACAGGCGGCATGGGTCACTGACCTTCCGGCTGGTGCAGGTGCTTTCCGGACATGGGTGCTTTGGTAAGTATCTGTGCCGTATAGCCGGAAGAGAGCCGACAACTGAGTGCCATCACTGTGGTAGCGACGAGGACACGGCGCAGCATACCCTTGAGGTTTGCCCGGCTTGGGCTGACTTGCATCGGGATCTCGTGGCTGTAGTGGGGGATGACCTCTCGCTCCCAGCTTTCATTAAAGCTATGGTTGGATGCGAGAGGGCGTGGAGTGCTGGGTTAACCTTTTGCGAAAAAGTAATGTCACAAAAGGAAGCTGCGGAGAGGGAGAGGGAAAAGACGGCAACAATCCCAATCCGCAGCCGGAGAGCTGGGTGCCGGAGAAGAGCATATCAGGCTCTATTCCACCCCCCGTAATTGAGGCTTAGGGGGCGGACACTGGGGCTGTCCGTCACCTATTATGTAGGGCCTCGAGGTGGCGCGTACGGTGTGATCGTACGCCCCTACAAGAAGAAGTCATCGAGTCGGAGCCTGTAAGGGCTGTTGCCGTCGGGACTGCGGTAGTGTGCGAAAGCGTTCCCGTAGTCCCGACAAAAGGTGATGAGATGTAAACCGTGGGGTTTTGGCCGGTAGGAGTCCGGCACAACCTGTCTGATGCCTACACGACAGACGGGTATCCATGAGGATTTCCCCACGTAAAAAAAAAAAAAAAAAAAAGGTTAGGTTAGGTTAGGTTATGTTAGGTTAGGTTAGGTTAGGTTAGGTTAGGTTAGTTTAGGTTAGGTTAGGTTAGGTTATGTTAGGTTAGGTTAGGTTAGGTTAGGTTAGGTTAGGTTAGGTTAGGTTAGGTTAGGTTAGGTTAGGTTAGGTTAGGTTAGGTTAGGTTAGGTTCTGGGATTGGTGCTCGACAGCCGATGGGAATTTGGGCCCCACTTCCGGCGGCTGGCGCCCAAGCTGATGCGTGCAGCTGGCGCACTTTCAACGCTGCTTCCCAACTTGGGGGGCCCGAGCGCTGCCTGTAGGCGGTTGTACGTGGGAATCGTGCGGTCCATGGCCCTGTATGGGGCCCCTGTATGGGCGATGGACATGACGGCCAGCACTCTCGCCATTCTGCGCAAACCGCAGAGGGCGATGGCCGTCAGAGTCATCCGCGGGTATCGCACGATTTCCTACGAGGCGGCTTGCGTCCTGGCCGGATCCCCGCCCTGGGACCTAGAGGCGAAAGTACTCGCGTCACTATATCGATGGCGCGAGGAAGAGCGGGGACGGGGCTCGAGGCCGGTGCAGCGACAGATCGCGCTACGCCGAGAGAAGCTCCGTCAGGTCTTGGTGGCGGAATGGCGGCAAAGGCTTCTGCGCCCTACCGCCGGCCTCGCTATCGTCGAGGCGATCCGGCCAGTACTCGACGACTGGCTCGGGAGAAGGCACGGCTCCCTGTCGTTTAGGGGGACGCAGGTGCTGTCGGGGCACGGCTGCTTTGGCAAGTACCTGTGCCGCATAGACAGGGAGCCGGACGCTCGGTGCCACCACTGCGTCCATTGCGGGGAGGACACGGCGCAACACACGCTCGCCGAGTGTGTAGCTTGGGAGGAGCAGCGCCGTGTCCTCACAAATGAAGTAGGAGGCGATTTGTCGCTGTCGGCCTTGGTGCGGAGTATGGTCGGTAGCGCAGAATCGTGGGATGCAGTGGTGTCCTTCTGTGAGGACGTGATGTCGCAGAAGGAAACTGCGGAACGGGAGAGGGAGATCTCGACTCCCTTCCCTGGCCGCAGAAGGCGCACCGGGCGCAGGAGAAGGGCGGACAACGCCCTTTTCCAGCCCCCATGAATAATTCCAGGGGCGAGGGACTAGGGGAAGCCCCCGCCCCCCTATTCGATGGACCCGAGGCGGAGGCACGCGTGGGTGTCGGTGCGTGCCTCTGAGGTGATACAGGGGGTAGTTGAACACCTCACTACCCCGTGCAGGAGACGAGGCCCGTACAAACCGGGCCAGCACTAGTGTGGGGCTGCGGAAGAATTTGGATTCCCGCGGCCCCGCGCGTGCACGTGCGAGGAGACACCGGGGTGGTTTTAGCCGGTAAGAGTCCGGCACACCCCTCCGCCTGTCCCCAGGCAGAGGCAGTCCATGAGGATTTCCCCCCCGTAAAAAAAAAAAAAGGTTAGGTTAGGTTAGGTTAGGTTAGGTTAGTTTTTTTTTTTTTTTTTTTTTTTTTTCTCTATTTCACTACTGCTATTCTGCAGTACCTTTCTTTCTGTTGAAGATTATCCTTTTTTACTGTTATCAATGTTTTTTTTTTTATGATTATTATTATTATTATATTATATATACTTTAATAGTTCCGTTCCGGTTACACATTGTTTCAATATACTATAACATGTTCTTTTTACAGTTGTCATAATATCATCTTCTATAATTAATCTAATTTTATAACAATTCTGAATGTAATTCTACGTATAGATATACTGTTTCGGACTTTATAATGTTATTACTTTGTATCTTTTAATTTGTCTCCTATGAATAATTCCTAATTTTACAATAATGTCACCTTAAATAAATAATGTACCTTTGTATTGGGCCTAATTTTAATAATAACTCTCAATTCTTTGTTTAAACTAACTTGCAATTATTTTTAAGCATAGTGTTCCAGTTATAATGGTTATTACTTAGTTACTTTGTACAGTTTATCTACACTTATTTATCCTATTTAATAACAATTGTTAAGATAATCTGTTTTAGCTTACTTTTAAACATTTTACTACTTGCAAGTTATTATTAGCCTAACGTTATCAAAATCTATGCTTATATCATATTATTATTAGTTCATATTATTATTTTAGTTAAATTCACACTCATAATGGTTTTATTGTAGGGACATTACAAAGACATAAATTTATTCTACTATAGTGCTCCCATTCTCTTTGTTAATAACCTTAAGTATTGAGAGAGCAAAGTGTATGAAGTGAGATCTGCAATCGATGTCCGTCATAATAGTACTTAAGTTCTTACATACTATATTCACTCCCATATTGCATTCACATTCATACCGTTGTTTTCCAAATCGCGGACATTCTGTAATTAAATGTTCTATGGTTTGTTCTGTACTATCATCGCATGTGCAATATGGGGATGGCAAAATCTTAAATCTAAAAAGATAAGCCTTATTACCACCGTGACCGGTAGACAATTGAGTTACAATATTTGTTATTTTTATGCTTTTTAAAATCTTATAAGCAGTTATAACATTTGGGAAGAAAGTTCTTATGGTTCCACTGGTTGCTGCTTCTTCATATTTGATTTGCCATCTTAGCAGAGTGTTGCTTCTGGTGAGGTGCTTGGCGTAAGACAATGGGAATAAGTCATAAATTGCCCTCTGTTTTTTGCTAGTAGCGGCATATTTAGCCAGCTCATCTGCTCTCTCATTACCTATTAAACCACAATGAGCTTTTATCCAGTATATCTGGACTATTCCCTCTTTATTTTCGATAGTATTGAGCTTCGATGAAATTTCAGCTGCAATAGGATTAAGTGACGTAGGATTACAAAGAGTTATTACTGCTGATCTAGAGTCACTAAGGATGTTGGCTTTAAGGTTTTTCTTTTCTAACATATATGTAACTGCCTTCAAAATTGCAATTAGCTCGGCTTGGTATACGCTGCAGTAGCTTTCGAGCCTACAGGTGATGGTTTTGGTTTCCGTTCCATTTTGCCATACTGAAACAGCCGCACCTACCTTATTATCTATTTTACTGCCGTCTGTGTAAAGCTTTGGCCAGTCATTGTCAATTTGATCGATGTCTTCTTGGCAGGTTATTAGCTTGTACTCCCTCTTGGTTCTGAGTGAGGGGTGCGGTAAGTGGAAAGGACTGATTCTCATTTCCAGTTGTCTCCCAGGGAGTGACTCAATGGGCTTGCCTCTTTTGATTTCGTATAATTCGGCATTTTCCTTGGCTCGTAGCGCTAGAGGTATAATCTGAGCTAGTAGTGCACTGGAAACAAGGGAAATGGTTTTATGACCTTTGCAAATGCGAATGCTAAACATTCGTGTAAGCCTATTGAGCATTCGGCTTATGTATTTTTTATTTGTGGCTTCTGCCCAGCAGCTCGCAGCATACAAAATAGTTGGTTCAACTACAGCCTGGTAGATGGTTCTTACTATGTCCGAGTTTAGACCCCATTGCACTCTTGCTGCTCTTGATACCATCTTGTAGAGTCGAACTGCTTTACTGCAAACATAATCTAAATGTGGCTTAAAGTTAAAGTTTTTATCAATAATTAATCCTAAAATTTTGATTTGGTCTATATACGTTAAGGTTACTCCATCCATTAGCAGTTTGGGACAATGGAATTTATGCTTTTTGGTAATTATTGTACTTTGAGTCTTATGTGGGGCAAATTTAAGCTTGTGTCTTTGCCCCCATTTTACTATTGTTTTAAGTGTATCATTAACATCCTTTTCAAGTTTTTGGCCATCTTTGTTCGAGGCTATTATTAAGATGTCTTCCGCAAAGGCTTGAACGTGAGCTCCCGAGTTTTCTGTTGCCTGTAATAGGGGATCAAGTTGGATATTCCACAGCATGGGACCGCAAGTTGATCCTTGAATGCATCCTTTATTGGTTTTTATAGTGATCTTTTCGTTTGCGTAACTTAAGTTTATTTCACGATCTGATAAGTAGCTAATTATGAGTCTTAACACCATAGGTTCAACCTGTTTGTTTTTAAGTTCAGTGATAATAGCAGGCCACCATGCATTATCGAATGCGCCCTCAATATCTAATGACACTAGAATGACTATTTCTTTCTTCTTAAGTCCATTCTTAATTAGTGTTATAGTATCATATAGCGCATCCTCCGTGCTTCTCTGTGGAGTGAATCCATATTGTCTCTGGTTCAATTTTTCGTCTTTTCCTAACTGCCACTGGATTCTATTCGTAAAAAGTTTCTCCAGTATTTTACCCAGTACTGGTAGCAAGCCAATGGGTCTGTATGCCTTTGGATGGGTATAATCTTCTTTACTGGGTTTTGGGATTACCTTAATAGTTGCCTTTTTCCAATCTTTGGGGAAATATCCAAGTTCGAGGCACTTATTGTAGAGTAGTTCCAGCACTTCTGGGTCACTATTATAAGCTGTTTGGCATATATCGGATGTCAGGCCATCCTCACCCGGGGCTTTTTTAGGACTCATGTTGCTTAGTATTTGATCTATTTCAGTTCTAGCGAATGGTGTCTTAACTTCTATTGCTTTGTTTTCGAGTTGTGCTATAAGTTTATTTGTTTTTGTTCTTATTTCATCCTGTTCCTTAGTATCGGTGTTTGGATTATCTTTAGGGTAAAAGGTTTCAGCTAGAAGTGTTGCTGATCCTTTTTCTGAAAGGACTGCTCCATTTTGGTCTTTGAGCAGTTTGTCTCCCTCTACATTAGAACAGACCTTCAATATCCGATATGTGCGTTGCCACACGTTTTCTTTCTGCTCGTTCGTGCATAGTTCTTTCCAGCTTTTGGTTGTGGCATCTTCTATACTTTCTTTATATTGTTTTCGTGCATCGAGATATTGTTCTATGACCCAGTTCTTTCTTGTAGGGTGTGCATTCCTTATTCTTCTTCGTAATCTGATCATGATCTCCTTTTTTTCTTTAATTTCGGTGTTCCACCATTTAGCAGCTTTTGGTACCTGTTTTCGTTCTATTGTCGGAATCGTCTCATGGCATGCCTTTGTTATGCATTCTGTATATATTTTTACGAATTCATCAATCTCCTGAGTCGTCTTAATAACTCCTATTCTTTCTTTGGTTAGGCCGTTGTTGTCTAGTGCCCTCTTGAGTTCATCGTTGAAATGGCTCCAGTTTGCTTTCCTTGTGTTGTATTTCCTGGTGCTGTTGATTTTTGACTCAATAAGTAAAGTTGTCGTACTAAGTTTGAAGAGAATTGGCTTATGGTTAGATAAAGTACAAAAGGAATCGTCAACTCTCCAATTCTCAACCTTATGCAAGAGTGATGTTGTACAGGCGGTAATGTCTATAATGCTGGAGCAGAGGGTGTCTCTTCTGTATGCACTAAAAGTAGGCTTTTTTCCCGTATTAAGTACCTCCAAGTTAAGTTCAGCTAATGTTTCCATAACCTGTGTTCCTCTGTTGTCATCTGCTTTGCAGCCCCACCAGATGCTACTGGCATTTGCATCGCCACCGATGATAATATCTTCTGTCTGCATTGCTTTCACAAAATTCTTAATCATTGTTAAGTCTTCTTCAATTACGCCTTTTTCATGCAAGTAGATGCTGATGAAGCCAATGTTAAGATTACCTATTTTTAGTACTATACCTACGATGTCTTCGGTTAGTATGTTTGGGTTAATGGTGAATTTAATGTTAGGATCTAAGACAACTATTGCAGATCTCACTGGCTTATTGATGTCATTGCTAACTTTTTGGATTACACGGTATTGCGGGCCCACAATTAAGTGTGCCTTTGCCCCAACATAAGGTTCCTGCATCAATATGATGGAAAAGCCTTGTGTGGTAGCGGCCCGTAAGCACTCAAGTGTTGCCGCGCGGCCTCGATCAAGGTTGTATTGTGCCACTTTAACAAATTTTTTGCTATCAAGATTACCTGGTGTTCCTGTTTCATTAGTTTGGTAAACCAAGTCTTAACAGTATGACACAGAGCTCCTTGATATATTGTCCCATTTTTGCCACTCTGGACACTCGGGGCTATATGCGGGATGGGTAGCATTTTCTTTACCCGATCTGTTGCAATTATTGCACGATGGAGCCACATTTCCGTTTGAGCATGTCCTTGTATCATGGTTTCCAGAGCAATACCCGCAGATTAGGTCATTTGTGCAATCTTTCGCTCTATGATTGAATCTCAGGCACTTGTAGCACTGTATAAGAGGAGACTAATCAAAGCAGGGGATTACCTGAAAACCTATACGCAATTTCTGGTTCTTTAGTCGAGTCCACATTTACGGCGTGACTTCCAGAATCACATTGATTAGGTCTCGTGTCCTGCCTTTAGTTCTGCGAAGAACTTTAGCGAATTTTTGTTCATCGTCTAAGTCTGTAATTAATCTTGAGTTTTGACTAAGAATTGCTTTTACTAGCTTATCGTCATTAAGCTCATTAGTAATACCTATTAGGCGTAACTGAGGATGTTTTACAGAAGTGGTTGAAACAGTCAGACTGTTGCATGTATCTCTAATCGCCTTTTTTAAGGTTTGCCTATCTAGTTGTGAATCACAGCTGATAATAACTCTTTGATTCTTTATTTTAGTTATTCTGTTCACGCCAACACCAAGTTTAACTGGGTCAACCTCTTTTTTAACCTGTTTCAGGATCTCGTCGCTCGTGGATCGTGGGTCTATAGATTCCAGGACCATTGCGTATCGAGGCGTTACCGTAGCTTCAGCGTATGTAAGTTTATGCGGTGAAGATGTCTTTGTAACTGATGGTTGTGGCGCTGTATTGTTGTCATGGTCTTCCTTTCTGTTGTAGTCTGTATTCTGTCTATTACTAAAGACTTTTCTTAACTCTTCTATTTTATCCTTAATATCCGTTACGGCCAGCTCGGTACCTAGCCCTGAATTTCCTTGAAATACCGCATGTGCGGTGGTGCAATCCTTTAGCTCATTTATCTCTGCTAGTAAGGTTTTAACCATATGAGTTATCGGATACAACGCCGCTTCTAGCTCTTTTCTTTGGTCTATTCCTGTTGGTGGGATGTTAAAGGGTCTGTATCATATCTTTGGTTTCAAGAATATGGTTTATTATTTCTCCAAAACAACAATCATCTGGGGCTCTTATTTCTGCTTGGACCGGCAGGTGTGGCGGTTCTTCAGCTTGAAGCTTAGAAAGCTCGTTGATAGACATGGTCAAACCTACAAGCTGGTTAGTCATATCGGCTATCTTTCCGTTGAGGTGTGTAAGGTACTCAGTGCAGGTCTTCGTGCACGCAATCGAGCTAGTCCCAGCTATCGGTGGTTGTGCTTTGGCTGCTAGGCCTCGCACTTCTGCTTGAATTTTGTTAATGGTTTTGAGAGGTTCATCCATTTCGTAATTCAGCCAGCTGCGGATTGCCTCAACACCACCAACCGAACTTTTCACTGCTTCGAATATCTCTTTAATCTTATTGTGATGCAGTGTTTGAATCTCTGCCAGTTGCTTATTGTGCGCTCTTTCTATTCTAACTAATTCCTTAGCTGCTCGACATTTTTCTTGTTCTAGGGCTAGCCGGTGTCGCGAGCGGGAGTCGGAAAGTGACAGCACCGTTTCGTATAAGCCTTGAAGAGAGTCGTACACCTCACTTTTGCACTCTCTCTTCATGTTGCCCGCTTTTTCTAGGGCTTCTTTGCCAGATTGCAGGAAGTCATTGGCGCGTTGGGTAGCTAGGTCCATAGATATTCCCGCTCGTTTATAGGTGGGAGGCAGTATACTAGACCTTCTGCTGTTAGTACTATAGATGCTGTCTCCTTCGGACCAGTCGTCGTCGGTTTCCCGTACCGGCTTACATTGCCCTAATAAGGCTAGCTCTTTTTCCAAGTCCATTGTCACCGAGCTAGCTTCTGTGACTTCTTCACGCGTTACTGGTTTAGGCTGCTTATCCTGATCGCCCTCTTCCCCGGTACCCTTGCTTGATTGGGCAGAACTGGCTGTATCAGTGCACGGCTCGGTGACAATATAGTTCTTACTAGCGAATACTTCATCTGCAGTTTTTCCAGATGTAGCTGCATTCTGTAATAAGACCTTCTTACGCAGACCACTGGGAGTTGGACTCGCAGCTCTGCTTGTCTTAGAAGACCTTGTTTTAGCTGTGCCAGCGCCAGAGATGGTGGATTTGGACATTTTGGCAGTTTTTCCTTTTTCTTTTTTTTTTTTGTCGGAAGTCGGGTAAATTGAGTAAGCTATAGGTCTGTTAGATACCTTGCCTGATACCCAGTTATTTGAGCCCAAGCACGGGTGGTATAGATTTTGTAGGTTCTGAGCAATTTACGGTTGAAATTTTCCAATATGGCCTATTCAATAACTCTTTTCGTTGCCAAAGCGGTACCTATTAAACAGTTAACTCGAGACTAGAATCAAACTGTGGTGAATAATATGGAGAGCGTATTTTTTGGACTAGTGGGCCTCCTAAATATTTTCGTCCACTGACCAAACTATCGCTTCACCCAACCCTTCCTGATTGAATTAAGTCCAAACATGACCACTTTTGGCCAGTAACTTCGCGAGAAATTCAAAAAACAAAATTTCCAATATGGCCGACTTGATTATTATTTCCGTTGCCAAGACGGTGTTTTTTTATAGAAACGGCTCGAGTTTGGGCTCAATCTGTAGGGAATAATATAGAGAATGTGTTTATGGGCTAATGGCCACCTAAATTTTTTTTCCTCACATTGACTATACAATCGCCTTCCTTAGGCTCTCCTAATCAATTTAAGTCCAAACACGGCCACTTTTGGCCAGTAACTTCGCAAGAAATTCGAAAGATAAAATTTCCAATATGGCCGACTTGATTGTTATTTCCGTTGCCAAGACGGTGTTTATTAATCGAAACGGTTCGAGTTTGGGCTCAATTTGTAGGGAATAATATAAAGAATGTGTTTAGGGGCTAATGGCCACCTAAATTATTTGCCTCACGCTGACTATACAACCGCTTTCTTTAAGCTCTCCTGATAAATTTAAGTCCACACACGACCAATTTCGGCCAATAACTTCACGAGGAATTCAAAAAATGAACTTTCCAATATGGCGGCCAATTAGTTTAAATTTATCTAACTTTGGAATTATAAAGACAACATATTCATATAATTTCGCTGACAACTCAACACATAAAATTACATCATAAATTACTTACACTTAATAATCTAGTGCATAATATTCACACTTACACTTTACACTCAAGAATTATAAATATTAAATACTCCAGTAATATGTTAAAATTTATGGTTTCTATGTCCGGATATCTGATAATATATTGTTTTGAAATATTTACTTTTCAGAAATATGTAAATTATTATTGTACACTGCAACCCATTACTATTTTGTTTCGAAATGGATGATAACTCTTTTATCACAGCCGAAGTTGATACCTCTAATAGGATAGAATGTCTTTCACTAAGTGACCTAAACAGCCTTAAATTTTTAAAATCGGATATAAATAGTAAACACACATTTTCAATTGTTACATTGAATATACGAAGCATTAATTGTAACTTTGATCTATTTATAGCATTTATATCTAGTCTAGACATGTCCATAGATGTTTTTGTTTTGACAGAATGTTGGACTAGTGTTAGTAATCCACCACCGAGTCTCAAAAATTATAACATTTTCTGGACGAAAAAATATTTAAATCAAAATGATGGGGTGGTTGTATATGTCCGAGAAGATATTAAAGCATCCTCTTATGAGCCAACCTTTCACGATGGAAACTGCCTTATAATAAAAATCACGCCAGATTATACAATCATATGCTCATACCGCCCGCCTAGTTTTCGTAATGCTAGTAAATACTTAGAATCCATTGACGCGGTCTTAACTAGTATTTCAACTAAAAATGTAATATTTACTGGGGATATTAACTTAGATATTCTGTCATGTAACTTATCAGCATCCTCACAAGATTATTTAAATATTATGGCTATGCACGGTTTAAAACAAGGTATTGACCGTCCTACTAGAGTCAATACTTGCATTGATCATTTTATGGTCAAAATTTATAACTCTTGGAAAACTATTGTTTTTGAACAGCAAATAACTGATCATTCACCTATAATGCTTTATATAAACAATGCTGGTGTTAGTAAAGATATATTAAAATATGAAAAAATAACCGTTAATTATGAAAGGATCAAAGAAATACTGCTGGAAGAAAACTGGCATGATGTGCTACATATTAGTAACATAAATACAGCCACTGAAATTTTCACGAATAAACTTTATTCATTGGTTAAACAGAACTCGCAAATCAAAACTATTACTAAAAAGCACCAACCTCTCAAACCATGGATAACAAGAGGAGTGGTAAGATCTATAAGAAAAAGAAATAATCTACATATGAAAACTAAAAAGTTACCAGATAATGAAGAACTAAAGGTTAAGTATATAAAATATAGAAACATGTGTAACAAAATTATTAAAAATCTGAAAAGAGAATATTATAGAAATAAATTAATAAAAAATCAAGGAAATACAAAAGGAACGTGGAAGATAATAAAAGAAGTGTGTAATTTAAATGTCGCAAAGAGGCCTTCTAATACTTTACTAAATATAAGCAACCATCCTACACAGTCGCTGAATGAAGTAAATTTATTTTTCACCTCTGTCGGTGAAATACTTGCAAAAGATACCCTACAGAAGATGAATACCTCTGATCGTGAACTTGCGTTATTGATAAATAAAACTAACCCACCAGTTGGGTCTATGTCCCTTACACCAACTGATCCCGTGGAGGTCAGGAACATTGTCCTCGGACTCAAATCGCACAGTGCTCCTGGCTGGGATAATATCACAGCTAAATTACTAAAGACATTTATAATATTCCTCGCTGAACCCATAACACATATATGTAATTTGAGTCTTGAAACAGGCATTTTTCCAGCAGCTTTCAAAAAAGCTATTGTGTGTCCTATTTATAAAGCAGGTGACCCCCATAGTCCTACAAATTATAGACCTATCTCTATTCTTTCAACTCTGTCTAAGGTGTTGGAAAAGTTGGTTAAAAAGAGGCTCATGCGATATCTTGAGTTTAATAATCTACTGAGTGAAAATCAATTTGGATTCAGAGAAGGTAAATCAACCGAAGACGCAGTTCTAACGCTAACTAGAAAAATCTCTACATACCTCGATGGTGGATACAAGTGCATGGGTGTCTTTTTAGACCTCCAAAAGGCTTTCGATACCGTTTCGATTCCGATCCTTTTGGCCAAGTTGGAGAATGTGGGGATCAGGGGGATAGCTCGTGACTGGTTCGCAGATTATCTAGTCGGAAGATCACAACGTGTACGGGTAGAAGGTCATGAGAGTGATAGTGCAGGATGCACCTACGGCGTTCCACAGGGCAGTGTACTAGGGCCTCCTCTCTTCCTCTTATATATAAATGATCTGTGCAAAATTAATTTTCCTAATCTTGACTTGCTCATGTTTGCAGATGATACTGTCTTACTCGTCCATGATAAAAATTGGCAAGAAGTGACAGACCTGGCGGAAGATTGTCTCTCTATAGTGACGCAATGGCTAGAAAATAATCTTTTATCCCTTAATATCAACAAAACGAAGTTCATGTGCTATAGTAATACAACATCAGGAGGACCTGATGCCGACGATAGAATTAAAATTCATATATATCCATGCAATCGTAGTAGTCGACCTGACCAGTGTAACTGTTCCTTTTTGTTGCGTGTAGATTCAATAAAGTACCTTGGGGTTGAAATTGATGATAAAATAAATTGGAAAATGCATATAATGTCATTGTCTACAAGATTGAGAAAACTCATCTATGTTTTTAAATCTCTAAGAACAGTTGTTGACAACAAATTAGCATTACAAACCTATAAAGCCCTTGGTGAATGCATTATTAGGTATTGTATCTGTGCTTGGGGCACTGCAGCAAAATCCTACTTGATCACTGCAGAACGTGCACAACGTGCAGTACTGAAAGTGTTATTCTCCTTACCCTTCAGACATCCTACAACAGCTGTCTATGACAAAGCCAATGTTCTTAGTATTAGAAAATTATTTATTTACGAAAGTCTACGCCTTTATCACAAAAAAAATGTTCCTTACTTGCCTAAATCATCTTCGAGGCTTGACCGTTGTCCTATTCCCAAAGTAAAAACAAGATTCGCCCAGAAGCAGTTTGATTTTATTGTTCCACACCTTTATAACAGACTGAATAAGGAGTATAATGTAAAAAAGTGCAATAATAATGTTATTAAGAAGTATATTTTTTTATGGCTTAAAAACCTTGATTATGACGATGTAGAAAACATGTTAACTGGTTTTTATTACTGACACAAACACACACACACACACACACACACACACACACACACACACACACACACACACACACACACACACACACACACACACACACACACACACACGCACACATTAATACAACTACATACATAACAGATATGCGCTAGTGAGTAGCCCGTTCTTTACTAATTTTTGTTTTCTTGATTTAAGTAGTTCTGCTGAATAACTTATAATGTACCTTATCTTATGGCATAAATTAATAATGCAATGTTATGGGAGAAGCCACTGGCTCCTGAAACACAGTTTTACACCAGTTTAGGAGCCTATGGATTCACTGAAATATTTATTGTAATATTTTATGTCAAATAAAGTTTATTAAATAAATAAATAAATAAATAAATAAAAAAGGATAGTATAGTCGAGTTTGGGCTCTACGGATAGCTCGCAATGAGCGGATTATGAAGATTTGGTGATATTTGGAGAATTATTATTTATTTGTAATTAGTAACGAAAAAACACAAAAGAAACACAAAAAATTGCGTAATTATGAAACTAGATAAGCAAATGAAATTCTAAAAACGGAAATCTATATTAAAATTATGTATCTAATTTAAGATAAATGCAGAAGTAGCCGCAGAGGTCTGGAAGTAGGTCCTCGTGGAAGGACTTTTTCGTTAAAAAATCTATAAAATTTAAACACTACAGTAGAAAAATCTCATTTTCGGCGAAGACTTTCCTGGCTAAAATGTCCACAATAAAATGAAATAAAAAGTATAGGTCGTCGCTGAAAATCACGAATTATTCGATCTAGAATTTGTTCATAGTAAACAAAAACAGGTTAAACGTTAATAACTTCGTGGTTTCAACTCCGATTTTCATGAAAAAAGTTTAGGTGTGTTGCGCAAGACGTGCCCCATCCAAAGGCGTGCCACAAAATAAGCACAGGCGTATAGAAAAAATTTTCACGCCACGTGGTTTTTTAGGAAAAGTGTAATAATTCAATGGTTCTTGGGCGCAAAAATCTGAAATAAACGGGGATATATAGACCCCAATTAGACCTACAAGATGACATAAAAAACCATATAGGTTACTGATCTTAATATGGCAGCGTAAGCAAAAGTATTATAAAAATATTACCTTTTGCAATTTTTAGGTTATCCCTGAGAGAAAATTTCAGCAAAAACGACCCAAATCTTCAAAAACCACTGAACCAACACTACCAAAGGATAGCACAGCACAAAATACACATTCACAGAAAATTTCAAGAAAATCGGGGAACTTTGACTATTTTTAAGGATTTTAGAGCACAGGAGCGGTACGAAAACGTGGCGTACGCGTCGGCGGGCGAGACGGAACGGGGGGTTAGGTTAGGTTAGGTTAGGTTAGGTTAGGTTAGGTTCCCCCCCGATCGGGTTCCCGCCTTGTCGTGGCGGGGGGGCTTAGTAGCCGTGGCTTGGTCTCCCGCGGTGAACAAAGAGGAACCCAAATGGCTGGTCCGAGGTGGAGGGCCGGCCCGAGGTGGCCACTCCGAGTGGGCTTGGGAAGCCCGCTTCGGATGTGTGATGGTGGACTGCGGTGAGAGGTGTGTCCTCCCCACCTACCGCTGCAGCCGAGGTCGAGTCACGGAGGAAGAGGAGTGTTGGTATGGCGATGCGCCACTCGCCCTATCCTCCGCGACTCAAACGGGGCCGCACCGTTGATGCGGTGGTGGTGGGGCTGCGGGGGGAGAGGATTGTCGGTATTGCGAGGCGCCGCTCTCCCTACCCTCCGCAGCCGAATCTTGGTTGGCGGCGGAGCCATAGACCAGATCCGCCGCTGGGGTCGGGAAGGCTAGTACTTCTAAGTGCTCGTTTTTCCTGGCCCCATGGCCTTCTTGCATTGGACGCGGGGGCGTCCGTTGCGCAGATGAAATTGGAGGCCGAGAAGGAAGGCGCCCCATGTGTTCTGGTGCGCCTTACCTGTGAAGGAGAACGGGGAGGAATATTCCTCTCCCGAGGAGGTGCTGCCGTGGGGCGGCAGGCGCTGGTGGGGCTGCGGATGTGTGCGAAAGCGTTCCCGTGGCCCTGCCAATAAGCGACAAAGGTGGAACACCATGGGGTTTTAGTCGGTGCGAGTCCGACATAACCCGTCCTTGCCCCCGCGAGGCGGGTATGCGTAGGCATTTCCCCATGTTAAAAAAAAAAAAAAAAAAAAAAAAAAAGGTTAGGTTAGGTTAGATTAGGTTAGGTTAGGTTAGGTTAGGTTAGGTTAGGTTCCCCCCCGAACGGGTTCCCGCCTTGTCGTGGCGGGGGGGCTTAGTAGCCGTGGCTTGGTCTCCCGCGGTGAACAAAGAGGAACCCACTTGGCTGGCCCGAGGGGAAGGCCCGGCCCGAGGTGGCCACTCCGAGTGGGCTTGGGAAGCCCACTTCGGATGTGTGCTGGTGGACTGCAGCGAGAGGGGAGTCTGCACCCTCTACCGCTGCAGCCGAGGTGGAGTCGCGGAGGAAGAGGAGTGTTGGTATGGCGATGCGCCACTCGCCCTATCCTCCGCGACTCAAACGGGGCCGCACCGTTGATGCGGTGGTGATGGGGCTGCGGGGGAAGAGGATTGTCGGTATTGCGAGGCGCCGCTCTCCCTATCCTCCGCAGCCGAATCTTGGTTGACGGCGGAGCCATAGACCAGATCCGCCGCTGGGGTCGGGAAGGCTAGTACTTCTAAGTGCTCGTTTTTCCTGGCCCCATGGCCTTCGCGCATCGAACGCGGGGGCGTCTGATGCGCATATTTAATTGGAGGCCGTGGAGGAAGGCACGCCATGTGTTCTGGTGCGCCTTACCTGGGATGGAGAACGGGACGGAATATTCCTCTCCCGAGGAGGTGCTGCGATGGAGCGGCAGGCGCTGGCAGGGCCGCGGAAGTGTGCGAAAGCGTTCCCGTGGCCCTGCCAATATGCGACGAAGGTGGAACACCATGGGGTTTTAGTCGGTGCGAGTCCGACATAACCCGTCCTTGCCCCCGCGAGGCGGGTATGCGTAGGCATTTCCCCATGTAAAAAAAAAAAAAAGTTTAGGTTAGGTTAGGTTAGGTTAGGTTAGGTTAGGTTAGGTTAGGTTAGGTTAGGTTAGGTTAGGTTAGGTTAGGTTGGGGCCCGGATAGCTGTCGAGTCCACCATGAAGTATCTGGGGTTGGTGCTCGACAGCCGATGGGAATTTGGGCCCCACTTCCGGCGGCTGGCGCCCAAGCTGATGCGTGCAGCTGGCGCGCTTTCAACGCTGCTTCCTAACTTGGGGGGCCCGAGCGCTGCCTGTAGGCGGTTGTACGTGGGAATCGTGCGGTCCATGGCCCTGTATGGGGCCCCTGTATGGGCGATGGACATGACGGCCAGCACTCTCGCCATTCTGCGCAAACCGCAGAGGGCGATGGCCGTCAGAGTCATCCGCGGGTATCGCACGATTTCCTACGAGGCGGCTTGCGTCCTGGCCGGATCCCCGCCCTGGGACCTAGAGGCGAAAGTACTCGCGTCACTATATCGATGGCGCGAGGAAGAGCGAGGACGGGGCTCGAGGCCCGTGCAGCGACAGATTGCGCTGCGCCGAGAGGAGCTCCGTCAGGTCTTGGTGGAGGAATGGCGGCAAAGGCTTCTGCGCCCTACTGCCGGCCTAGCTATCGTCGAGGCGATCCGGCCAGTACTCGACGACTGGCTCGGGAGAAGGCACGGCTCCCTGTCGTTTAGGGTGACGCAGGTGCTGTCGGGGCACGGCTGCTTTGGCAAGTACCTGTGCCGCATAGACAGGGAGCCGGACGCTCGGTGCCACCACTGCGTCCATTGCGGGGAGGACACGGCGCAACACACGCTCGCCGAGTGTGTAGCTTGGGAGGAGCAGCGCCGTGTCCTCACAAATGAAGTAGGAGGCGATCTGTCGCTGTCGGCCTTGGTGCGGAGTATGGTCGGTAGCGCAGAATCGTGGGATGCAGTGGTGTCCTTCTGTGAGGACGTGATGTCGCAGAAGGAAACTGCGGAACGGGAGAGGGAGATCTCGACTCCCTTCCCTGGCCGCAGAAGGCGCACCGGGCGCAGGAGAAGGGCGGATAACGCCCTTTTCCAGCCCCCATGAATGAGTCCAGGGGCGAGGGACTAGGGGAAGCCCCCGCCCCCTATTCGATGGACCCGAGGCGGAGGCACGCGTGGGTGTCGGCGCGCGCCTCTGAGGTGATACACGGGGTAGTTGAACACCTCACTACCCGTGCAGGAGACGAGGCCCGTGCAGACCGGGCCAGCACTAGTGTGGGGCTGCGGAAGAATTTGGATTCCCGCGGCCCCTCGCGTGAACGTGCGAGGAGACACCGGGGTGGTTTTAGCCGGTAAGAGTCCGGCACACCCCTCCGCCTTTCCCCAGGCAGAGGCAGTCCATGAGGATTTCCCCCCGTAAAAAAAAAAAAAAAAAAAAAGGTTAGGTTAGGTTAGGTTAGGTTAGGTTAGGTTAGGTTAGGTTAGGTTAGGTTAGGTTTTTTTTTTCCCTCCTTCTTTTCCATGAGGAATTGCTATCGGTATACAATTCCTTATGGTTGCGAAATTTTTGTTGAAATAATGGGTTCTATTTGCTCCACATTTTGCTTTGATTTCTGTTAATATTTACTTTTGATAACTTTCAACGATGGTTTTCATAATATATTTTAATAATGTTACCTAAAATATTTTACAATAAGAATTTGATTTATGTTTTATGCAAGACAATTGGAACATTAATTTGTTTAATACTAAACATAAATATACATATACATACATAATTATATATAAATATTTATAATTAATAAATATTTAATATTTATAGACTACCTTAATAGAATTAATATAATTAAAATTACTATTTACATAGGGTATCTTATTATTATACGTTTAGTCCTATTTTTCTTAAATTTACTTATGAGGCATACAATGTTCAATAATTTTAATTTACTGCTGCTGTATTGTTGTTGAAGTTTTTTAGTTGACTTATAATGTAATTGACGTGGGCTTTAAATGTTTGTATAGTAGTTTCTTTGGAAATTATTTCTGATAAATTATATGGTTCTATTTTTAACATAGTGCACGCAATTTCATGTTCCATTCTTGTTCTAAGAAATGCAGGGCAGTTTCTTATAAGATGTGTCATGGATTGTACACTAGTTTGATCGCATGGGCATTTATTATCATTGGTTATTTTAAAACGATAAAGATATTCCTTGTGATATCCATGATTGCTAAGATATTGAGTTATGGCAAAATTAGGTGCAAGTGCTTTAACGGTTAGGGTGAGTTGCTCATAAGTAGGACATAGAGATTTGGTGTATATGCCTTTGTCACTTTCAAAGTAAAAGTTTTCTGTTCCTTTAATGGCTTGTTGTCGATTTAAATATTTTACATGGCTTATTGGGAATTTGAGAAATTCATAAGATCGGTGGGAGGTTGCCGCGCTTTTGGCAGCTGCATCCGCTTCTTCATTGCCTGAAATTCCGATGTGACCTTTAATCCAGCATAGACTGACTTTTAAATTGAGTGATTCAATTCGTTGCATTATCCTATGAATCGATACTACGAGGGAGTTGTAACTGTTTTCGTTTGCAATTTCTTGGAGACCTGATTTGCTGTCAGAGAAAATATATGTTGGATTGATTTTGTGTTCTATAATCCATTCGCAGGCTTTAGAAATGGCCAGGAGTTCGGCTTGAAAGACTGAACACGAGTCATGTAATTTGTATTTGCGTATTAGTTTTTCTCCGTTCGGTTTGTGTATCACAAATGCAGCGCCCACTTTATTGCTGTGCTTGCTACCATCGGTGTAAATACGGTAAGAATTTATAATATTTTCTGTCGGTATTTGTTCTTCAGTAAATTTAATAGGTTTTCGCAAAGAGGGATGTAATAAATTTCCTGGTTTAGCAGGGACGTCTAGAGTAACATCAGAAGGTAGGTAATGTGAAACTTGTGTGATTCTTGTGCGCTCATTATCTGCTATTTCCTTTATTTTTATTGGGAGTGGGCATAGTTGAGCAAGTGATATGCAAGCGACTGTACTCACGGTTCTAAAGCCACGGATAATTCTAAGGGCAAAATTGCGCTGCAAAGAGAGTAGTTTCTCTTTCACACATTTGAACCCGATTGCCGATTGTCAGATAGAAGAAGCATAACAGACTATTGGCTCAATCACATGTTTATAAATAATTTCTATATTCTCGGAGTGAAAGCCCCAAGTTGGTTTGACGAACGTTATTAACCTAGTGTACAATTTACGGACTTTGTTGACGATGAAATCTACATGTTTTATGAATTTGAGTTTTTTGTCTATTAAAACGCCTAAAAGCTTAATCTCGTTAGAAAAATTCAGGAGATGATCAGACATATAGAGCTTGCACCTCGCTGCCTTGCAAGTAAATGCGATGGCCTGTGTTTTGGCAACTCCAAAAGTAAGTTTCATTTCCTGACCCCATTTAGTGATTATACTCAAAGCATTATTTGCGTTAAGCTGTAAATTATTACTGTTTTTAGCGCGCACAAGAAGGAATATGTCATCCGCAAATGCTTGTATTGTAGCTCCAGGTGGCATATCCATATCTAGAAGTTCGTCCACAATTAAATTCCATAGGAAAGGGCCACAAACCGAACCCTGGACGCAACCTCTCGTCAGAGTTTTTATAGCTGTGCTGTCTCCGAAATGTATAATTGCAGATCGATTTTGGAAATAACTACACAAAATAGAGTAGATGTTACGGGGGCATCCAATTTTATGTAGTCTGCGGTATATTGCCGGCCACCAAGCACAGTCAAATGCAGCTTGTATGTCTAAAGAAACTGCAAGCACTTGCTCTTTATTGGCTATGGCCTGGTTGGTAATATTTATTATGTTCGTTAATGCATTGATGGTAGATGTTTGTTCTTTAAAACCGTACTGTGCTGAGTTAAAAAGATCTTTTTGGTGCATGAAATATGTTAACCTGCGTATAACTAGTTTTTCAAACAATTTTCCAAATACATTAATCAGACCTATGGGGCGGAAAGAAGAGATATTTAAATAATCGTTCTTGTGGGGCTTAGGGAGGATTTTGATAAAAGCTATCTTCCAGATATTTGGAAAATATCCCAGTTTAAAACATCGGTTAATGACTGAAGTAATAAGATTTGGAAAGTTGTCGGCAAATAATAAGCAAATGTCAGAAGTAAGATGGTCCGTGCCGGGTGCTTTTTTCGGATTAATACTATTTAAGCTACTACGAATTTCTTCATAGGTAAAAGGGGGTTCATCTTGAGTATTAGGTATGGTAATTGCAATGTTCCGAGCTTCTTCTTGAAGTGGTGTATCATTTATGTCATCATCGGGAAAAAACTTATTAAGAAGAGCTTGGGCGGTTTCGAGGCTAGAGTTGGTGTATGTACCATCGTATTTCTCTAGTGTGGCTGGTGGTAGCGCAGGTGGGTTTGATTTGATTATTCTATTTGTAACGGACCACACATCCTCCTTCCCTTGCCTTTCACAAAAGTCTCTGAAATTTCGCGTGGAAGTTTCTCTAAAGGTTTTTGAATAAGCAGTTTTTAAGCGTTCTTTTTCCAAAAGGGCGTCCTCAAGTGGTTTATTTTGTCGGCGAAGTTTTTGTATGTTATGATGGTTGCGTATTACTTGTTTTTTGAGACTTTCAAGTTCGTCTGTCCACCAAGGGCAGCGGTATTTTCGACCAGTTGACCTTGGGAGCAGCTCATCACATGTTCTTTGAATTGCCGACGTAACTGAAAATGTGTAATCTTCCAGTTCATTTGCCTGCATCTGTTCAACTGTAACATTTTGGGGTACATATTCCATAATTTTAGTTTCAAAAGAAGGTCTTAGCTCCTCCCATTTTATGTTATTCGTATTGTATCTAAACGTGCTGGATGTTTTGTTGGTTTTTCTTCTTGCACTACGAGTTGCGACTGAAAATATTACTGCCCTGTGTTCAGAAGATGGACAGATTAAAGGATCAACTTTCCAGTCCACAATCCGGTCATAAATAGAGCTAGAGGCAAGGGTAAGATCAATATAAGAACTACGCACTTGTCCATATGAAACTGTCTCAAAAGTAGGAGTATGGCCTATATTACAGAAAAACATGTCATTGCCATAGGCAATGTCAACAACTTCGTTTCCCCGCGAATTTGCTCGGTTGCTACCCCAGATAGGGTGCCAACCGTTAAAATCACCGCCAATCAAATGATGGCAGTTACTGGTCATTTTTAAAAAGTTTTCTAACCGTTTCAATGTATTGTTTTCATCACTATTAGGCTCGATATAGACGGATGCTATGTACAATTTACTGCCCTCAATATTCAATTGAACTGCGCTGAAGTTAGCCGATGAAAATTGGGATAGACCTATTACGGAATCACAGCTAGATTTTGTCATTATGCACGCTTTGACCCTGTTACCATTGGGGAACTGAAATATGTTGATACCAGGGATGGGTTTAATAATATTGCCAGATCCCACATAGGGCTCTGACACCAGTGCAATTTGGAAATGGCCGGCTATAAAAGAAAGAACAAATTCATGTTGACTTTTCTTGGATTTATCTAGGTTACACTGTAGTACTTTGAGTTTATTTACTTGATCCATAATCTATTCGGTTTATGATTCTTTCTTTCATGGCTCGCAGTCTGGGGCAATAAGTGGATGTAGCCTTATGTTTGGTATCAAGTTTTGTGCTAAATTTGGTGTTATGTACGACACAGTTGATACACTGAGCGCAGTCCGGATTGTCTCTTTTAGGACAGTTTTCAGAATTATGTGTGGTTGCGGCACAATGACCGCATGCAGTGTTTTCCGAAGTACATTTGTTCTTTGTGTGTCCAAACTGGTAACATTTATGACATTGCATAAATGGTGAAAATTCCTCAACGTGTATATAACGTGTACGTTTACGCTGATGATCGATGGATAATTTACACATGCTGATGATTTTTCTCCAAACTGTGGGTTGAGCCCGAAAAACTGCATTGTATAGGTGAGGGTTTCTGTTACTGCGTTTAAAGCAAAATTTTAAGTCATCTTGTTCTGTAATGGTATCAGATAGTTCAGCATTTTGCATTATAATAATATCCACTAATTCTTCAGTTGGAGTGTCAACAGAAATTCCCTTGAGGATTATCATGGGTCTAAGTTTTCGTGCAGGTTCAGCTGTAACTACCTTTGAGTTCAATAAACGTGTTAGAGTTTTGTCACGCTGCTGTTCGTTATCGAACTCGACCCTTAATTTATTGTGTGACACTGTTTGAACGCGAGCAGGTGCATATCTGGTGGCACGGAAGCTGATACTTTTGCGCCAAACGTCGATAACTTCCTGCTTATTTTTAACGTCTGTTTTTGGAGTGACGATTAACGCTGGTTTGGTTACGGGGAGGGGAGTACCGTGGTTGTTTATCGTGAGTGATTGATTAGCGCTTGAAGAAACAACTTGAGCATAAGACGATCGCCCTAGAGAAGGGCTGCTAATTGATTTCTTAAAATGAGTAATTTCTTCACGCACACAAGTGATAATATCATTTTTGAGGTCCTCAGCGGGACTAGACAACGTGGATGTAATATTAGTAAGTACCAAATTGGCTCTCCTTATTTCTTCAGAAGCAACTGTGATGAGGCGCTTATTTGCTGCTGTGACGCTCTTGCCATCATTGACCGCATTCACAATGCATGCAACCAATTTATTTACAACTTCCGTATATACAGAAACATTAGTGATTTCTTCTGCCGTCGCTGGCAGCATCGGCAAATCACTAATACCAGGAGCCATTATTATAAATTTTTGAATTATATATAGTACAAAAAAAAAAAAAAAAAAAAAAAGGGTAGTGAAAACTGGGTGGTTCGAAAATCAATTTTTGTCTAAAAATGTGGAACGCTTCACGATTTTGCGTGTCATCCTTGCGCAGGGGCCATGCTAATCTTCTCTGTATCGTTCCAATTTTAGTATATGTACTGCCGAAGCAAGTACGGTTAGGTTAGGTTAGGTTAGGTTAGGTTAGGTTAGGTTAGGTTAGGTTAGGTTAGGTTAGGTTAGGTTAGGTTAGGTTAGGTTAGGTTAGGTTAGTTTAGGTTCCCGTGTGGAGTTGCCAGTGCTCCCATCGGGCGCGTCCCCAGGTGGCGGATAGGGGAACGCCACCCAGATATGGGTGGTTGCGGGAAACCGCCGCGGACCAATACTGGCCGGGTGTAGGCAAATCCGTGGTTCCACCAGGGCCAGAAACGGACGGGGCTCAATACCCTAAAAGACGGGCCTTCACAGGCTTGTCGTTGCTCCCGGTATCGCTCTTTGATTAGAGCGTACACGGGATGCAACACACGCAGCGATATGCCAAGCGCATCAATGCTGGGTGAACCGTATGCCCACTAGGGATCGGGGGCCCCGCAGGGCCGTGAGGAAGAAAACCTCTTCAAAAATAACCCTAATCCTAAGGTCTAAGGTGCCGATGGGATGAATGGCTGGGGGGGAGCCCAGTCCCAAGCCTTTGGGGGGTCAGGGGATCAGGGACCACACCCTGTATAAAAAAAGGATACCAAACATGCAGTGCGATAAAGAATCTACTACCCAGGGTGGTCCCGCCGATCCATTGGTAAGCGGGGAGTCCACCCCCAGCAGCCTTAATAGGCTCTGTGGCAGCCCCATCGTATCTGGGGGGGGCAATCCACTGCATCGCGGGGATGCACATGCGTCAACCGCGGGCCCCACAACATCTAAGGGGCAAAATAAGAAGGAAGGAGCCGTGTCGGGTGATACAACCGTGCCGACACATCACAAGCGTGGGCGCTTTAAGCGCCCCAATACGCCGATAAACCAGGCGATTGAGAGCGATGGAGGGGCGTCCGATGGCTCGTCCATATCACATGCATCGATTCCATCAGAAGGGGGAAGAAAACGTAAGGCCAAGCCCCCAAATGCTGCAGCTGTGGCCGCTAAATTCGCGGCAGTGTCAGCCACAGCCTCTGAAGAAGAGGCCGCCACAGGCATTGAAACAGAGGAGGATCTTTTCGACCCCTCCGTAACGCCCAATAACACCAGGGCAAAGAAGAACCTTCCGGGCCCGGAAACGCTGGCCCGTGAAATGCGTTCACATGGAGACGTAGAGCTCGGTCAGCAAATTGATTTTCACCTCCAGGTTCTCGAAAAAGTTGCTGATCGATCCCGTAACCTCAAAGGAGAGTTTGTTCGCGGCATTAGGTTGGCTGTGCGAAGTATCAAAGCTGCAGTAGAAGAACTTGCGCGAAGGACCGATCCAACCGAAAACGTCACCAGACTGGAGAGAGAGAACGCAGAGTTGCGTTCCCAACTTGTCAGTATTTCGGTTAAGGCTGACAATCTTACGGAAGAAATAAATCTCCTCCGCAAGCAGATGCAGGAGCGGCCTGTTAATACCCAGGTAGCCACCTTGCCCACACAGCCGGCAGCGGGAGTGAGCAAGTCATGGCAGACATAGGTGCTCTCATTGATAGGAAACTGGCTGCCTTCCAGGCCAGATTGTTGCCCGAAAGAGCCCAGGCAAACCAGCCACTGACAAGACGGGAACAGCTGCCACCGCCATTGGAAGCAAGACGTCCGCAGTCGCAGCCACTGCCATCACCACCACAAACGAGAAAAAAGAAAAAACGACGAGCAAGGAAGAAAAAGGTGTCTTCTCATCCGCCGGTAGTCGATCTGCCCCCAGTGGCTGCACCACCGCAGCCGCGCCTCACCACCGGCGATGGCAAGCTCATGGGCAGACGTGACAAGAAGGCCACTACAAAAGGGGCCTAAAAAAATGGCGGATTCTATCCCTCCTCCAAAAGGGAGTAAAACAAGACAAAAAAGTGCAATTCGTACCCCAGCATCAGCGGCAGTTACGGTGACGCTGCCTGAGGACTCGTCACTTACATATGCTGATGTAATGAGGGAAGCAAAAGCGA
Source organism: Parnassius smintheus behrii (assembly GCA_036936625.1). NCBI lineage: Eukaryota > Metazoa > Arthropoda > Insecta > Lepidoptera > Papilionidae > Parnassius > Parnassius smintheus. The sequence continues at coordinate 54,855,819 of JAUPFT010000010.1, forward strand.
AGATCCAATTGACAGAGTTGGGAATTGACTCCGTTCGCCAAAAGCGAGCTGTAACAGGGGGATTACTACTTGAGATTACGGGCCTTGAATGTAACTCAAAGGCGGATAAGCTGGCAGCGAAATTGCGCGAGGTCCTCTCTGATCTGAAGGTTCGAATTAGTCGCCCAATTAAAATGCGCGACGTCCGACTGAGGGACCTCGACGACGCTGTCAGCTCCAACGAGATAGCGGCCGCAATCGCTGAGTTGGGTGGTTGTTCGGTAGACGATATCAAAGTCGGAGACGTCCGCCGAACTCCCACCAGCATGGGGACGTGCTGGGTGCGATGCCCAGTAGCAGCGGTTAAAAAAATAATGGCTGAAGGACGCATACGCATAGGATGGGGTTCCACTCGAGTGGAGTTGCTGGAACCCAGGCCTATGCACTGCTACAGATGCCTCGAGAAGGGACACGTGGGCAGTAAGTGCCCTAACGAGACAGACAGGAGCGCCCGCTGCTACGCCTGCGGTGAAACAGGTCATAGAGCAAACCAGTGTACTGCGTCGGCACTGAAATGTCCCGTTTTCTCAGATCTCGGGCGCCCCTCCAACCATAGGTTGGGGAAAAAATGCGCACTACCCGCAAAAAGGGGAGTTAGGAAGAGTAAACCCTCTCCCAACCCCCCCAACGGGACGGTTACAGCAGCACCTGTTGCGGTACCGAGCTCTGACTCGGTCATGGAAGTTGCTGAAACTTAAAATTCACACCCCTCAAAGTCCTCCAGGGCAACCTGAACCACTGCCGCAATGCGCAACATCTGCTTATGCAGACTATTGTGGAGTGGCGGGTTGCCCTTGCAATAGTAGTGGAGCCCCATGCCGTCCCCAACCATCCTCGCTGGTTCGGTGACGAATCGGGCTCCGTAGCCATCTACTGGGGGGGTGGTGATGGTGCTCCACCCTGCGTCCTCACGCAAAGGGGGCAGGGCTTTGTTGCAGTGCAGTGGGGCACCCTGGCCATAGTGGGCTGCTATGTCTCTCCCAACAGGACCCTTGCCGACTACGAGGAGTACCTGGACGAGGTGGCAGATTGCGTGCGCGGGTGCTTACCTCGTCCGTTGATCGTCCTAGGAGACTTTAACGCGCATAGTAGGGCCTGGGGCAACTCCAGGGACGATCCGAAAGGAGAGACCGTAATGGAGTGGGCGGCTGGTCTGGACCTCCGACTATTAAATCGGGGGTCTGAGAGTACATGTGTGCGATGGCAGGGAGAGTCCATAGTGGACCTCACATGGGCAACTCCTCCTGCAATGCGGATGCTGTCGGGCTGGCGAGTTGCGACGGAGGTGGTTACATTGTCGGACCACCGCCACATCGTGTTCGATGTCGCACTTCGCCACTTCAACAGTAATTCCTGTCGTCAAGAAAGCAGCCCATCGCGGCGTTGGTGCATCAAGCGGCTCAACCGAGACAAGCTTGAAGCCGCCGCCATCGTTGCGGCTTGGCCGGAAAAAGCCGAAGAGGTTCAGATCGATCCGGAAGGGGAAGCGAACTGGTTTCGGGCTACAATGACGCAAATATGCGACGTATCGATGCCCAGAACCAGCCGTCCCAAGTGCAGGGCGGTGTACTGGTGGTCGGTCGAAGTCGCAAGCCTTCGCGCGATTTGCTTGCGAAGTCGACGCCAGTACACTAGAGCCCGAAGGAGAAGGCGAGCTCTACCAGAGGAGATAGCCAGACTCTACGGGGCATACCGAGCGGCTACAAAGGCATTACAAATTGCCATTTCTAACGCCAGGACTCGGTCATGGAAAGAGCTCTTAGAAGGACTCAAGGAAGATCCTTGGGGGCGGCCGTACAAGATGGTGCTTGGAAAACTCCGGCCCTGGACACCCCCCTTGACGGAAACTCTCGATCCGGAGCTGCTGGGAAGAGTGATTGGGACACTTTTCCCAGAGGATCGGGCAAGTCCATCAGGTCACATGTTATCGTCATGGGAGTGGAATGATGAGATGGGGGTGACCGTCGAGGAGCTAGATCGAGCCGTAAGCCGCTTGCGAGCTCGAAACACCGCACCGGGGCCTGACGGAATTCCGGTCAAATGCTGAGTCTGGCTGCCTTGGGGGACAGGCTTAGAAGGCTGTTCACCGGCTGCCTGCAGAGTGCCAAATTTCCCACAGTTTGGAAAGAGGCAAGTTTGGTCCTCTTGAAGAAGGAAGGCAGGGCCGCCAATTCTCCCTCTGCGTACCGTCCCATATGCCTGTTGGACGAGATTGGCAAATTGTTCGAAAGGATAGTTGCCACTCGGCTCAACAGACATCTGTCGCGCGTCGGTCCCGATTCGGCTGACAGCCAATTTGGATTCCGACGGGAGCGTTCCACCGTAGATGCCATTATGCGCGTCCGCTCCCTGTCGGAACAAGCAGTAGCCCAGGGTAGTGTGACGTTGGCGATAAGTCTCGATGTCGTCAACGCCTTTAACTCTCTACCCTGGGATGCAATCAGGAGGGCACTAGTACATCACCAGGTGCCTGCCTACCTGCAAGGCGTAATCGGGGACTACTTGCGCGACAGGTACATTCTGTACATAGGGCAAGATTGTAGAAAGATCCGGAGGGAGATCAAACGTGGGGTTCCGCAGGGCTCGGTGCTGGGTCCGCTATTGTGGAACCTCGCATATGATGCGGTTCTGCGTGTCGACCTTCCTGCTGGCGTAAATATCGTGTGCTATGCCGATGACACACTGGTGGTCGCCAGCGGGGTCACATTCGAGGGGACCAAGGAGCTCGCCGAGCTTGGGACGGAAGTCGTCGTTGCTAAAATCCACGAGTTGGGTCTAGAAATAGCGCCTCATAAGACCGAGGCCATATGGTTTCACAAATTACCTCGGAGCAGGGAACCACCCGACTCGTGCGTCCGCGTGGGTGGTTCTGAAATCAGAGTGGGGCGATACATGAAGTACCTAGGGCTCTACCTGGACAGTCGCTGGGGCTTCGAAGAGCACTTTGAGCGCCTAGTTCCTCGGATCGAGAGGGTGGCGGGTGCTATGCACAGACTGCTGCCCAATCTAGGGGGACCGAGGGAGGAAGTCCGCCGTCTCTATGCTGGGGTAGTGCGGTCCGTAGCCCTATATGGGGCGCCTGTATGGGCGAAAAGGCTAGCGATCCGACGCTGTAGAACTAAAATCTACAGTGTCCAGCGGAGGATGGCTATACGGATCGTGCGAGGATACCGCACGATATCCTTTGAGGCGGTAACAGTCCTGGCTCGCTTCCCACCCCTAGATATACTGGCGGATATGGATGCGAGGGTGTATCACCGAATCCGCATCCTCCGTCAGGGAGGTGAAAGTGAGCCAGATGAGGCGCTCAAGTCTCTAAAACGGCAGGAGCAACAGAAAGCTCTGGCCACATGGCGCACTCGACTTAACGAGGAGCGCTATGCACGAAAACGCGTCATTGGCGCTATCCTGCCGGTTTTCGAAGCCTGGATGCAGCGACGAGCAGGAAGACTCACCTACAGACTTACACAGATAATTACCGGGCACGGGTGCTTCGGCGATTATCTGTGTAAGATCGGACGCGAAGCGACGGCGAACTGCTTTCACTAAGGTGGGCTGGATCAGGATTCCGCGTCCCATACGCTTGCGGTTTGTCCAGCATGGGAACGGGAGCGGATCGTCCTGGCAAGCTGGATCGGTCGGAACCTTTCTCTGCCAGCAGTCTTGTCGGCGATGCTGAGCGAGGATACGGCGTGGAGGGCCGTAGCCACCTTCTGTGAGTCCGTAATGGTCCAGAAGGAGGCTGCTGAGAGGGATCGGAGGAGGACAGATCCCGCTCAGAGACGACGCCGTCAAGGCGTTCATCACGGCCCTCCCCTTGAAGATGGTGATCCCCTACCAGAAACGGGGCCTCTGGGGTTGCAAGTATTTGGGGCGGGGGCCCCGAATGCCTAAAGATGTAACCCCTGAGGAGGACGATGGTTCGGAAGTGGTCCCGAAACATCGTGATAGCACTGCGAGGGTGCTGGGGGTAGTAAGTACTGCCCCCGGGACGTGCTTTCAATAAAGCAAAGCGAGAGAGGGGCCCCGGTTGCGTTCCGAACGGAGATCCCGGGACCCCTTTTACACGCTGATGGAGACCACCGTGGGGTTTTAGCCGGTAGGAGTCCGGCACAACCTTTTGGGTGCCCCCACACCCAAAAGGTGTCCATGAGGATTTCCCCACGGAAAAAAAAAAGGTTAGGTTAGGTTAGGTTAGGTTAGGTTTTTTTTTTTTTTTTTTTTTTTTTTTTTTTTTTTTTTTTTTTTTTTTTTTTTTTTTTTTTTTTTGCTTCTACCTCCAACATTATCGGAGACTATTTCAGCTGTTTCTCTTTCATACCAGTTCTCGCTTCTATGCTTCTCGTACTTTCATTCTACATACTAGTTCTTTCTTGCATCCATCGTCTTTCTTTCTACTAAGGGTGGGATTCCCTTCTATCTATTCTTTATTATCTAATCTAACTACATTCTTATTTCTATTCTTTCCTTCTTTTTCCACTGCTGGGCATTATTTCAGGGAAGTAAATGTACACAACCTGATCTATTTTATTCTTGCTACTGCTTACTTGCTAACAATATTTTAATCCACTACAGTATTATGCTTATAAGTAATATACATCAATATATTAATACAGCATACTTTCTTAACTACTTTTATTTCTTACAATTACTTTTCTCGCTATTCTTACGCAATAATCTAGAAATACATTTCTTTGATCACTCTCCATGATATCCTTCACAGTTTCAGCCGTTATTTTGGTTTTCATCTTACTCTCAACTTCAAAACGTTCTATGCCAAAGACGGGGCATTCTAACACTATGTGAGGGATTGACTCGGGTATCGCAGGGTCGCAGATACACGATGGACTCTCCTTGCACTTAAAACGGTTCAAGTACTCGGAGAATCCACCGTGTCCTGTCATCACTTGTGGGTCGTGGGTTCGAACCCTATATATGAATGACTTATGAAAGTAAGGTCTATGATTCAAAAGCAATACTATAGAAGGTCTCTGTGATTAATATGCATTACAATAGTAGGGTCGTGGGTTCGAATCCTATATATGAATGACTTATGAAAGTAAGGTCTATGATTCAAAAGCAATACTATAGAAGGTCTCTATGATTAATATGCATTACAATAGTAGGGTCATGGGTTCGAATCCTATATATACATGACTTATGAAAGTAAGGTCTATGATACAAAAGCAATATTATAGGAGGTCTCCTTGATGCATAAGCATTGTATGGGGTGGTCGGGTGACTGACTGCTCCTAGTACTGTAGCAAAATGACTAGTCCTTATTAGGGACTTGAAAAGGAATATTATGGTGGCGTGTGTGCTGCTTCACGAGCAATTGGTCCGAGGTAAACTTGGACTCGCTAACCGATGTGTCCTAGACATATCATCTTAGTGCCGGTGGTAAGCGGGTTTGTTGTAGCAATACGGCTTTCCTGTGGACATCGCACACCCATACCGTTTGTGGGCGGCGTAGTAGCGCATAGCGAAGCGTCGTCTATCTTTCGGATGGGGATGATGAGTGTGTTTGGTAGCACTTTTAAGTGTAACGGGCATACTCAACTTCATGTCTTAGTGCATTAGCGCTATGATACGTGGAGTTTTGTTCATTGACGTCTTAGTAGCGTGCTACTATGATACGTTAGTGATATTTTTTATATAACAACAATACTAACTTTGTTGCCAAAGTCGATAGGAGTCATGTGGGTGTGTTGTGAGGGTGCGCCGCCCGTATGATAGTTGCATTGATGCTTACTGCTACATGCAGTATTGCGTCTTGTGATGGATCTGCGGGTGTGCTGCGCCTGATTCGACGCATTCCTGTTGTTCTGGTCGATGGAGGTATACAATTAACATCTTAGTGTCGGTGGTAAGCGGGTTTGTTGTAGCAATACGGCTTTCCCGTGGACATCGCACACCCATACCGTTTGTGGGCGGCGTAGTAGCGCATAGCGAAGCGTCGTCTATATTTCGGATTGGGATGATGAGTGTGTTTGGTAGCACTTTTAAGTGTAACGGGCATACTCAACTTCATGTCTTAGTGCATTAGCGCTATGATACGTGGAGTTTTGTTCATTGACGTCTTAGTAGCGTGCTACTATGATACGTTAGTGATATTTTTTATATAACAACAATACAAACTTTGTTGCCAAAGTCGATAGGAGTCATGTGGGTGTGTTGTAAGGGTGCGCCGCCCGTATGATAGTTGCATTGATGCTTACTGCTACATGCGGTATTGCGTCTTGTGATGGATCTGCGGGTGTGCTGCGCCTGATTCGACGCATTCCTGTTGTTCTGGTCGATGGAGGTATACAATTAACATCTTAGTGTCGGTGGTAAGCGGGTTTGTTGTAGCAATACGGCTTTCCCGTGGACATCGCACACCCATACCGTTTGTGGGCGGCGTAGTAGCGCATAGCGAAGCGTCGTCTATATTTCGGATTGGGATGATGAGTGTGTTTGGTAGCACTTTTAAGTGTAACGGGCATACTCAACTTCATGTCTTAGTGCATTAGCGCTATGATACGTGGAGTTTTGTTCATTGACGTCTTAGTAGCGTGCTACTATGATACGTTAGTGATATTTTTTATATAACAACAATACTAACTTTGTTGCCAAAGTCGATAGGAGTCATGTGGGTGTGTTGTGAGGGTGCGCCGCCCGTATGATAGTTGCATTGATGCTTACTGCTACATGCGGTATTGCGTCTTGTGATGGATCTGCGGGTGTGCTGCGCCTGATTCGACGCATTCCTGTTGTTCTGGTCGATGGAGGTATACAATTAACATCTTAGTGTCGGTGGTAAGCGGGTTTGTTGTAGCAATACGGCTTTCCCGTGGACATCGCACACCCATACCGTTTGTGGGCGGCGTCGTAGCGCATAGCGATGCGTCGTCTATCTTTCGGATGGGGATGTTGAGTGTGTTTGGTAGCACTTTTAAGTGTAACAGGCATACTCAGCTTCATGTCTTAGTGCATTAGCGCTATGATACGTGGAGTTTTGTTCATTGGCGTCTTAGTAGCGTGCTACTATGATACGTTGGTGTTATTTTTAATATAACAACAATACCAACTTTGTTACCAAAGTCGATAGGGATCATGTTGGGTGTGTTGTGAGGGGGCGCCATCCGTATGATAGTTGCATTGATGCTTACTGCTACTGGCGGTATTGCGTCTTGTGATGGATCTACGGGTGTGCTGCGCCTGATTCGACGCTCTCTGTGGTTCTGGTCGATGGAGGTATACGGGTGGTGATGTCTGCTGGGATGTATGGGGGACCTTGGAATGGTGTAAGCCCGACGATAGTCGTATTGATGCTTGTTGCGTTCTGCAGCATTACTTCTCTGCGATGGTTGTTTGGTGGGACGCTATTCTCAATGGCGCTCTCTGCGTCTTGGTTTGACTCACACCTAAGTAGCTTTGCCCAAGTCGGGTCCCTTCATTGCGGGGCTGCAGACTGTCTGCCCTCCACGATGTTTTATATAACAACATAATATTATCTCTCTGTAACTTTCCCACCTTTGAATGATTGAAGGCAACTTGTTGGTGGGTGAGACAAACATGATCGAAAATGCATTTACTCAACGTCAGTGACACAAACCCTTTCTGATGGCGAATTATTACTCTTATCTTATAACTGCCTTTTGGCTATATCTGCCGTTGTATTGGTTGGTGGAGCATATGTGTCGACCTCATGCGGGTGGTAGCTGGCGGGAGGATCTGAGGAGACTCTCAAGGCTGCGGCCGAAAGCTGCACAACGTGGGACCCCATTCCCTTGAGGTGAGCAGTAGTCTCATGACACGCTCTGCGGCTAGTAGCCGTGCTGATCATGCAATTGGTGGTGATGCCATACACTTACATCACGTCTGCAGGAGCGGCGGTCTGGCAGGTGGTGGCGCTCACGGAGGGTTTACAGCCAGTGTGCCTATTTGCCTAAACCGTGTGACGTACATTCACTGTGGCTGGATTCGTTCGTATTCTGTATGGCGTTTACACGCATTGACATGCGCGACTTCGGTCGATGTTTGTGCTTACGCACTAACAAGGGGCCAAGCCTCTTTTACTGGTTCGCCAGTTATTTTGCTGTGGACTACGGTCCAGTTCCCGAATTAGCGTTCCCTTCGGGGGGAGTGCATCAAAATGGTTGGCGCTCACCGTGCACGGCGTGTGTGGGGCCGTGTACCTCCCCTACATTTTTTTAAATAAATGTAGGAGAGCGAAGCCCTTGTATCGGGTATTTTTGTATAAATATATTGTGAGCCTTTTCCAAGCGGGAAGGGATAAATAATAATAAATTAATAATGTAAACCTGATACAAGTGGAATAGGGACGTTTTATGTTCTTAACCTTTTTCGAGCCCTGTCTTCGTGAACGGGGTTCACTTAGCTTATTAGGCACTACCAACAGCTTTCAATTGCTCTAGTGAATATTCATTCTTCCAAAAGACACCTAAAAGAACTAAGTTACAAACAAACACAACGTAAATAAGGGTCCTAACTAAGACGATCACGCCAAAAGATTACAAACGGCCTATTATTAAACCTTTAGAGAGATCATTTTAGAAAGATCTAAACATAGTTTATTAATCCTGGTCACATATATATATATATATATATAATGTTATTGAAAAGGGGATATTTTTAATATTATAAAATTTTTATTTTGCAATACAATAGAGGGGGGGGATCGTTACAATTTGGTGCCGTGACCAGGATATATTTTAAAAAGAAGGTCGTCTTTATAAGAATTATGAAGTAGGCATTATGCCTACAATTTGTTGTCCGTGAAATGGAGAGGTGTCTAGGAGGATGGTGTTTGCTGGGGGTGGTTGAGAGTCTGGGGGTGGGGCTTTAACCTTACTATTAATTACTTGTTATAAAGATGTGTGCATAGTTAATACTAAATAAACTTTAAAGTGAAATAAGTGAGAAGACGCAGTAACATTTGTGTAAGTGAAGGACATAACGGTGCTAAAAGTGATAAAAGTATATAAATATAAAAATGGCTAAAACAAAGAAAAGTTCTAACTGAGTGAAGGCTAAGCCAGAAAATGAACTTAAGATGCTTCAAAAATTAATTAAAAATGCAGTGAAAACCTTTGAGGTTAACATAATTTCTCGAAGAAAAGTTTATTAACCAAATGAAAGATCACCAAATTAAAGTAAACCAAGAAGAGGTGTACGGGGCGAGCACTTCATATGTTACTGATCCTAAAAGGAATAGTTTATATAACAACATAATGTAACAATAGAAAAGCTGAAGATGGAAAATGAAATACTCATCCAGTAACAATTTATAAGATCTCACCAATTAAATAAAGGACGTTCCATCTAATAATCTCAATATAATCGAAAGTTATGAGCAAGATTTAAAATTCATTAAAACAAATAATGTTCATGTGTGATATTTGTAATAATTTAAATTAAATGGAGAGAATTATAAACCTGGGTCAGTACGCCTGACTCAATAACTTTAATAAGTTCAAGCAGCCACTTAAACTAAATAGTATAAGCAAATATAATGTCGGACAAATTAGATAACAAGTGCGAAACAATTTAAAAGAGGCAAGTCGCATTAGAAACACAAAATTTGATAAGCGTAATAAATTAATGAAATATCACATTGGCGATTTAGTAAAAGTTTCTAGATCTAGTAAATCAGATGCAGATAACAAAGTTATGAGTAAATTTAATTCGGCGTATTAAGGGCTTTATATAATAGCAGCCGTACCATCTTACAATGTACTTTAATATACCTTAGCAAGCCCAGAAACAAATGAAATTAAAGGGAATTATCATAAATTAAAATTATTAAAGTTATGAGCAAGACATAAATTAATTAAAAATAAGAAAAATGCTGTAATGATTTTATTAATAACTATCTGTAAATATTGATTGTAAGATAATTTTGTAAAATATGTTTTTATTGAATAAATTTGGGGAGTTGGGTCAGGGTGAATGGCTCAATCACATCTATCCTGTGGGTGTGTAGCCATCTGATTTCAACTCATAATCAAAATACTGTGCATACAAAGATAACATTGCTGAAATTATATTTTAAGGATTTAAAATGTAAGTCAAAAACTAAAGAGAACCACTATATCAACGACATAATATACAATAAAATTAGCAAGATAACAATTTATGGTTTATTGCAATTGGATAGATGTGGTTGAAGGGGTGTGTGGCGGCAGCCATTCCCTGGGGTAGGTGGGGTGAAAATATATACTGAATTGTAACAGATTGAAAGAGGAAAGAACAGATACACATAAGTTCAAAATTTTGAGTGTAGTGCATATGCTCTCAATATAGTAAAATTTTATATCAACGACTCCACTGTGTGGGTCATTAACATAAAATTTGGGGGTGGATTGTGACGGCTCAATATTATTATTAATAATTAAATTCAATATAAAGGGGCGAAAAAATAGTTTTAAAACATATATATTAAGCAATTAAGTTAAATTAATAAACATAAAGTTAATATATTTCAGACATTATCCCAATAACAATAGCAAATTAAAGGCAAAATTATTGTTTCTCGTAATAAGTAAATTTATTATAAAAACTTGTAAAAATATTTAAAATAAAATAAATAATAGAAATACAAGTCAAAAAATATTATAAAATTAAGTTAAATAACGTTTATAAGATAATTAGAAAATTTGTTAAAAATTGTTTAAGTCATGGGAGGTGTTCGTGTATAAAAGAAAATTTTCCTAAGTTATGGAAGGTGTTCACGTATAGACGTCTTGTATGGATGAGGTGCCGGAGATACATACCTGCAGTTGTACATATATATGGGGTGGTCGGGAGCCCGACTGCCTGAAGTACTGTAGCACAATGACTAGTCCTATATTAGGGACTTATGATATTAAACTCAATGATACAAAAGCAATACTATAGAAGGTCTCCATGATGAATTTGCATTACAATAGTAGGGTCGTGGGTTCGAACCCTATATATGAATGACTTATGAAAGTAAGGTCTATGATTCAAAAGCAATACTATAGAAGGTCTCTGTGATTAATATGCATTACAATAGTAGGGTCGTGGGTTCGAATCCTATATATGAATGACTTATGAAAGTAAGGTCTATGATTCAAAAGCAATACTATAGAAGGTCTCTATGATTAATATGCATTACAATAGTAGGGTCATGGGTTCGAATCCTATATATACATGACTTATGAAAGTAAGGTCTATGATACAAAAGCAATATTATAGGAGGTCTCCTTGATGCATAAGCATTGTATGGGGTGGTCGGGTGACTGACTGCTCCTAGTACTGTAGCAAAATGACTAGTCCTTATTAGGGACTTGAAAAGGAATATTATGGTGGCGTGTGTGCTGCTTCACGAGCAATTGGTCCGAGGTAAACTTGGACTCGCTAACCGATGTGTCCTAGACATATCATCTTAGTGCCGGTGGTAAGCGGGTTTGTTGTAGCAATACGGCTTTCCTGTGGACATCGCACACCCATACCGTTTGTGGGCGGCGTAGTAGCGCATAGCGAAGCGTCGTCTATCTTTCGGATGGGGATGATGAGTGTGTTTGGTAGCACTTTTAAGTGTAACGGGCATACTCAACTTCATGTCTTAGTGCATTAGCGCTATGATACGTGGAGTTTTGTTCATTGACGTCTTAGTAGCGTGCTACTATGATACGTTAGTGATATTTTTTATATAACAACAATACTAACTTTGTTGCCAAAGTCGATAGGAGTCATGTGGGTGTGTTGTGAGGGTGCGCCGCCCGTATGATAGTTGCATTGATGCTTACTGCTACATGCAGTATTGCGTCTTGTGATGGATCTGCGGGTGTGCTGCGCCTGATTCGACGCATTCCTGTTGTTCTGGTCGATGGAGGTATACAATTAACATCTTAGTGTCGGTGGTAAGCGGGTTTGTTGTAGCAATACGGCTTTCCCGTGGACATCGCACACCCATACCGTTTGTGGGCGGCGTAGTAGCGCATAGCGAAGCGTCGTCTATATTTCGGATTGGGATGATGAGTGTGTTTGGTAGCACTTTTAAGTGTAACGGGCATACTCAACTTCATGTCTTAGTGCATTAGCGCTATGATACGTGGAGTTTTGTTCATTGACGTCTTAGTAGCGTGCTACTATGATACGTTAGTGATATTTTTTATATAACAACAATACTAACTTTGTTGCCAAAGTCGATAGGAGTCATGTGGGTGTGTTGTGAGGGTGCGCCGCCCGTATGATAGTTGCATTGATGCTTACTGCTACATGCGGTATTGCGTCTTGTGATGGATCTGCGGGTGTGCTGCGCCTGATTCGACGCATTCCTGTTGTTCTGGTCGATGGAGGTATACAATTAACATCTTAGTGTCGGTGGTAAGCGGGTTTGTTGTAGCAATACGGCTTTCCCGTGGACATCGCACACCCATACCGTTTGTGGGCGGCGTCGTAGCGCATAGCGATGCGTCGTCTATCTTTCGGATGGGGATGTTGAGTGTGTTTGGTAGCACTTTTAAGTGTAACAGGCATACTCAGCTTCATGTCTTAGTGCATTAGCGCTATGATACGTGGAGTTTTGTTCATTGGCGTCTTAGTAGCGTGCTACTATGATACGTTGGTGATATTTTTAATATAACAACAATACCAACTTTGTTACCAAAGTCGATAGGGATCATGTTGGGTGTGTTGTGAGGGGGCGCCATCCGTATGATAGTTGCATTGATGCTTACTGCTACTGGCGGTATTGCGTCTTGTGATGGATCTACGGGTGTGCTGCGCCTGATTCGACGCTCTCTGTGGTTCTGGTCGATGGAGGTATACGGGTGGTGATGTCTGCTGGGATGTATGGGGGACCTTGGAATGGTGTAAGCCCGACGATAGTCGTATTGATGCTTGTTGCGTTCTGCAGCATTACTTCTCTGCGATGGTTGTTTGGTGGGACGCTATTCTCAATGGCGCTCTCTGCGTCTTGGTTTGACTCACACCTAAGCAGCTTTGCCCAAGTCGGGTCCCTTCATTGCGGGGCTGCAGACTGTCTGCCCTCCACGATGTTTTATATAACAACATAATATTATCTCTCTGTAACTTTCCCACCTTTGAATGATTGAAGGCAACTTGTTGGTGGGTGAGACAAACATGATCGAAAATGCATTTACTCAACGTCAGTGACACAAACCCTTTCTGATGGCGAATTATTACTCTTATCTTATAACTGCCTTTTGGCTATATCTGCCGTTGTATTGGTTGGTGGAGCAAATGTGTCGACCTCATGCGGGTGGTAGCTGGCGGGAGGATCTGAGGAGACTCTCAAGGCTGCGGCCGAAAGCTGCACAACGTGGGACCCCATTCCCTTGAGGTGAGCAGTAGTCTCATGACACGCTCTGCGGCTAGTAGCCGTGCTGATCATGCAATTGGTGGTGATGCCATACACTTACATCACGTCTGCAGGAGCGGCGGTCTGGCAGGTGGTGGCGCTCACGGAGGGTTTACAGCCAGTGTGCCTATTTGCCTAAAACGTGTGACGTACATTCACTGTGGCTGGATTCGTTCGTATTCTGTATGGCGTTTACACGCATTGACATGCGCGACTTCGGTCGATGTTTGTGCTTACGCACTAACAAGGGGCCAAGCCTCTTTTACTGGTTCGCCAGTTATTTTGCTGTGGACTACGGTCCAGTTCCCGAATTAGCGTTCCCTTCGGGGGGAGTGCATCAAAATGGTTGGCGCTCACCGTGCACGGCGTGTGTGGGGCCGTGTACCTCCCCTACACTTTTTTAAATAAATGTAGGAGAGCGAAGCCCTTGTATCGGGTATTTTTGTATAAATATATTGTGAGCCTTTTCCAAGCGGGAAGGGATAAATAATAATAAATTAATAATGTAAACCTGATACAAGTGGAATAGGGACGTTTTATGTTCTTAACCTTTTTCGAGCCCTGTCTTCGTGAACGGGGTTCACTTAGCTTATTAGGCACTACCAACAGCTTTCAATTGCTCTAGTGAATATTCATTCTTCCAAAAGACACCTAAAAGAACTAAGTTACAAACAAACACAACGTAAATAAGGGTCCTAACTAAGACGATCACGCCAAAAGATTACAAACGGCCTATTATCAAACCTTTAGAGAGATCATTTTAGAAAGATCTAAACATAGTTTATTAATCCTGGTCACATATATATATATATATAATGTTATTGAAAAGGGGATATTTTTAATATTATAAAATTTTTATTTTGCAATACAATAGAGGGGGGGGGGGATCGTTACAACTACATGGTTAGTGTGGGGGTTTTTTGTTTTCTTCCTATATTTAACCTCCACCCTGTCTTCCGCTCCGTCGAGGTCATGAAAGACATACCTGTTTTGGTTCCTCAGTGCTATGATAATGTCTTCGTCGGTGTTAATGGACAATACACTTAAGAGGATCAATAATGGGTCTTTGTTCTTCACTTCCTCGACGGTGAGGTCCACCCCCCTGGTTTCCAGTCTGTGCTTGGCTTTACTTCTATCTTCCGGTGTATCAAATCCTATGATGATTTTCCTGTCCTTCGCTTTCCTTACCCGTTCAACTTTAATCCAGCCGTCTTTTGCATCTACCGCTTTCCTGACCTTGTCGAGCACCTCTTCCCCTGATTCAGTTTCATCTTTTGAGGTGACCACTACCGAGTGCAGCGTGCTTCGTACTTTTGGTATGTTTGCGGTTTTATTCGATACTACACTCGCGTAGGTTGCCCGTTCCAAGGTCTCCTTTTGTCTGTCAATAGACGCCTTAAGCTCTTCTATCTTTTTGTTGCTTTCGATCAACAGCTTCGTATGCTCCTCGATTCGAGCTATTATGTTTGGGTCACACTGGGTGCTACTTGTTGGTTCCGGTGTCTTGACTATGAATGTAGAGTCGGTACTGGTTTGCACCGGCTCCCCCCCCCCCACAATCCCATCACCAACACCAACACCTTTAGACTTTTCTATTTTTAACTCCTTTTCAGCTTCCCTAACAATCTGGTAGAGTCGATCAAGTGCCTCAACCAATCCATTTTTAATCTCGGTTTTTAAATTTCGAGAGGCGCTCAGATGTAATTTACCTTTGTTCAGGCAGGCCCTTGCTTCCGACGTTCGATTTACGTATTTACTCTCATGAGGAGTTTGGACATCGATAGATGGTCTACGCGCGGTCGTGGGTTTGTTGTCTTTCGACAGTACCGGTCGTGGTTTAGAGGTAGTATTGTCCACCTGGACCGTCGTTGCGCTTGAGTTTGTTGGAGCGGGGTTGGTGGATGCACCTTCCCAGTCGCTTATGCTTCGCCTAACATTGGGAGGGGAAGCTGACGTTCCTGGTTTAGGGGGGGATGACACCTCACCACTCGGTTTCATTGGAGTTCTAAGCCCAAACATAATGGAGGTATGCGTCCGTCAGTAAAATTGTATAAATAAAATAATAAAAGTGTATAAGGTAAAATAAAATTTAATCTATATGCAGTTTAACACACCACCGCGAACCCAGGTCAAGCCTCAATAAATTTCTACCCATACAAGTAGCAAGTAAATTAAAATAAAAACAAAATAAAATAAAATAAACAAAAATGTGTAATCTCTTGTAGAGTCTCGACTCTACGTCGTTATATTTTTATACCACTCTACAGAGTGGCTCGATGTCTATATCCTGTCTATACCTGATGACTCTATGTAGAGTCCGTCTAGAGTCTGTCTAAAAAAAAAACCTTATAATATGTAACCTATTTGGTTACCTTTATGTCCTATACTCTACTCAGAGTCGTCTTGTAAGCTAAACTTACTCTAAAGTAACTGACAATAAAAACACCACAGCTGTCACTTAAAATCTAGTTATTTATCTTATATATAAAATAAAATGAGGAAAATATGAAACTTATGTAGTATAATATTGTATACAATTTTTGGTTAATTCTATATAGAGTCCAACCACATAAATGACAAGTAATATAAAATAAAATGAAATAATATAAAAACAACAAAAACTAATTTCTTTATAATGCTCTACATAGAGTCAGTCTCCGTCTATTCTGTCGGTTCTATACTAAGGCTTCAACGAGGTCTGTCTTAAATATTGAAATTTTTTTTTTTTTTTTTGAAAATACTATATACACGGAGAGTTATAGACTAATAGGTCTTTGACTTTATGTAGAGTCTGTATTTCGTAACCGGCCAAAAGCGCTCCTCGAGCCCTATTCGAGGAACCCAAACTCGGTATACCTAGCCCGATGGGTTCGAAAGTTACCGCGTTTTCAAGTTCTGGTTGAAAAACAAGATGGCTGCCAAAATACGGTTTCCGCGCTGTAACTTCCAAACGAACAGGCTTACAGCTCCGTGCTTGGGCTCATATTATTGGGCTCGACTAGGACTATAATTTTGTGTGGTTTTCAGGGATCAAAATTTTGGGTGCTGGAATTCCCTGAAAGCTGGGTTATCTGTTCCGGCACTATTTGCCAACGTCTAGGGTCCAAACCCCAGTCCTCTACGACTCCTAGAACAAAAGTTATTCCGGTCCTAATTTTTTCAAAATGGCCGCCAGTCCAGACAGCAAACGGCTATTTCGGGCGTCTTTTGACCGATTTGGCCCGTGTTTGGGCTCATTTGAAAAGTCTCGGTGTCAAGCTTAAAGTTTTGTAAATATTTTGGCGATTAAAGTCCCTTTTAATAATAATTTAAACAAAAAACATATAATTTTTTTTGAAAATTTTTGAATTTTTCGACCATATTTAGTTTTAAAAATCTACAAAAATTTTGAGACGTTATGCTCAGTGTCCTTTCTATGAATATGTATTTTTAAAATTTTTAACACGTTATATTAGGTATCATATGGTTATTTAAAAAATTTAAAAAATTTTAACTTAAAAACTACTTATTGCAAAATTCTAAATTTTAATATACACATTTAATATACTAATCTTAACACTATTTTATTCTAAAAACCAAGGGCTTCAATTTCGTTTTCGAGTAATTTAATAAACAAATTTTTCCAAAACTTAAAAGTCCAATATTTCTTTAACCACTTAACTTAAAATTGTTTCAATAACTGCTCCCGGCTCCACTCCGCGTTCGCTAACAGAATGTGGCTCCAAAAACAGCCGCACGATTCTGCATCGCAGAACACGTGCCCACGTGTTACTTGTTTTTTTGGGTTTTTCTCAAAAACTGTTATTCACAAAAATCTCAAATTTTGCACATTTGTAGGGACCACTGATAGCTTTAAAGCCGCACTATAAAAATGTGGGGTCTTCACTTTAGATTTTGAAAAATTTAATTTTGAAATTTTGGCAAAATTTAAAAGTTCAATAATTCTTTAACCATTTAACTTAATTTTATTCCGAAAACTGCTCCAGGCTCTTCTCCACTTGTGCTACCGAAATGCGACTTCAGAAGTAGCCGCACGATTTCGGATCATGAAACACGTGGCACTTGTTTTTTTGCGTTTTTCTCCGAAACTATGCTTCGGAAAAATTTCAAAGAATCATGTCCAATTGTGACCTGAAAATTTTCTAACGCGTCTAGTAATGTAAAATATCTTATAAAATTGCCTTTATTTTGCTTTTTTCCTATCGCATAATAGAATTTTTCTATAAAGCCAGGAAAAAAAGTAATAGTAATATGTTTATTGTTCTCAATAGACTTTTGGAGAAGGAACGCGTTTAAAAATGACTTAAAAGCCCAGAAGCCATGACAATATATATATTTAAAAAAAGTGTTTTACACATTTCGTTTCACAAACTACGAAAATCTTATTAATTTGTCATGTGGTTTATGAACGTTCAAAATAACCAATTGTCTTTTGTTACTTATCTTATTATTTTATGATCAGATATGCTTTTTTGTGGTTTTATACTATGGTGTGGAAGTTATTTTTCTTTCCACGCCATAGTATACCATAGTGTACAGTTGACAGCTTATAATCTGTAAAATTTATTTATTTTATAGCATTTTTCCCTGGCCTCTAAATAAAAAGGTGATAAGTTATTATGTTATTATAAACGATAATTGATTTTATGCAACAGTAGTTGTAGGTAGACGCGACCTGTAAAAAGAATCAAATGACAGGTCAATCAATGTATGGAAAGTGGGCATACTTCTTTTGTTCGTATGTAGGGGCCACCTATAGCTTTAGAGCCACATTATAAAAAGTTGGGGTAAAAGCGCTTAATCGAACAGCGTTCCACTTTAAAGATTTTTTACTTTTTGAAAAACACTTTTTTCCGAATAACTTTTCAACCAAAACTCCGATTTTATAACACTTTCCACTTATTCAAACCTCTCGACGAGACGCGTCTTTTGGTATATCGCACGTAAAAATCCGATGCAAAAAACCTATTTTTACGTATTTTTAAGCGCGGAGCGACTCACAAACGTGGCGTTCGAGACAGCTTAGGTTAGACAGGTTAGGTTAGGTTAGGTTAGGTTAGGTTAGGTTAGGTTAGGTTAGGTTAGGTTAGGTTAGGTTAGGTTAGGTTAGGTTAGGTTAGGTTAGGTTAGGTTAGGTTAGGTCCTTCACGGGGTAGTCGAACACCTCACTACCCCGTGAAGGAGACGAGGCCCGTGCAGGCCGGGCCAGCACTAGTGTGGGGCTGCGGAAGAATTTGGATTCCCGCGGCCCCTCGCGAGAACGTGCGAGGAGACACCGGGGTGGTTTTAGCCGGTAAGAGTCCGGCACACCCCTCCGCCTTTCCCCAGGCAGAGGAAGTCCATGAGGATTTCCCCCCGTAAAAAAAAAAAAAAAAAAAAGGTTAGGTTAGGTTAGGTTAGGTTCCGACGAAGAGGTCGAGCGCATTGTCCGGCTCTGCATGCTCCAGTGCGGGAGCATGGTTAACGCTCGGCTGGAGGCGATTTCTCGGCGTCTCCCGGCGGAAATCCTACGTCCGCCTTTGGCGGCTGACAGGCGGAGAACTGAGGAGCCGCCGAGACTTGCGCCTCAAAAGGGGAAGCCCATGGAGGGTAAAAAAAAGCCCGCGGAGGGAGCTCCTCCGAGCGACCAGCCCACGACAGCCGGGTCTAAGGGTGAGACATGGGCGAAAGTCGTGGGCCGCAAAAAGGCCCGCAAAGCCGCCAAGAAGGCCGCAGTAGCTGCACACGCCCCAGGTGGAACCGCAAAGCCGGCTCCTCAACCTGCGCGGCGGACCGCCAAAGGCGGTCGCAAGAAACCGGCTGTACGTGTTCCGCGGTCCAATGCGGTGACATTAACATTGCAGCCCGGAGCTGTGGAGCGTGGCGTGACGTACCAGTCGGTCATCGCTGAGGCCAAGGCCAAGATCAAATTATCAGATCTTGGCCTTCAGTCCGTCACCCTCAGGCAGGCTGCCACGGGTGCGCGGCTGTTCGAGGTGGCTGGCACTGTGAGCGACAGTGCCGAAAAGGCGGACGCATTGGCCGCCAAGATGAGAGAGGTCCTCAACCCTGAGGACGTCCGGGTCTCCAGACCAATGAAAACCGCAGAAGTGCGGATTGCTGGCCTGGACGACTCCGTGACATCTGAGGAGGTGGTGGCGGCCGTTGCCAGAAGCGGAGAGTGTCCGCCAGACAAGGTGCGGGCCGGCGATATACGCACCGATGCCACCGGACTTGGCGCGGTCTGGGTTCGGTGCCCCGTAGCGTCGGCAAAAAAGATCGCCGATAGCGGCAGATTGCTGGTAGGCTGGGTGGCGGCAAGGACGAAGCTACTACAGCCCAAGGCTTTGCAGTGTTTCCGGTGCCTTGAAAAAGGGCACGTCCGGGCGAAGTGCACCGCCGAGGTTGACCGTAGTGACCTTTGTTACCGCTGCGGCCAGCCTGGCCACAAGGCGGCCCTGTGCACCGCGGCGTTCAACTGCAGCCTTTGCTCTGCTGCAGGAAGGGCAGCGGAACACAGAGTAGGTGGAGGGGCCTGTCGGGCGCCTACCAGCAAGTCCAAGGCCAAAAAAGAAAAGAAGAGGAGCACCAAGCCTGCCGAGTCAACCTCGCTGCCCACACAGGCCAGTAGCTCCGCAGCCGACTCTCGGCCCAGGACTGTTGCCGAGGGAATGGAATGTCAATAATGGCAAAGTTCCATTTCCTCCAGGGCAACATCAACCGCTGTGCCAGAGCTCAGGATCTCCTACTCCAGAGCATGGCAGAGTGGTCGATTCACGTGGCTGTGGTCGCCGAACCGTACTTCATTCCCGCCCGTGACAACTGGCTGGGATGCGCTGACGGTTTGGTGGCCATTATTGGCGAGACTCTGATCGACCCGTCTCGGGGCCATGGCTGGGTTGCTGCGGTCTCGGGTGGCATCGTCATTGTGGGGGCGTATTTCTCCCCCAACAAGAGTCTCGCCGACTTTGAGGGTTTCCTTGTCGAGTTGGGCGCCGTCGTAGGCCGCTATCACCCTCGTCCCGTTCTAGTGCTCGGGGATCTCAACGCAAAGTCATCAGCGTGGGGATCTCCGGTCACTGATCCTCGGGGCGAGGTGCTAGAAGAGTGGACAGTGACGACTGGTCTGGTCGTCATGAATCGGGGTTCGGAATACACGTGCGTGCGGCAGCGAGGCGGGTCGATAGTGGACGTCTCGTTTGCTAGCCCCTCTGTCGCCAGCCGAGTCCGCGACTGGCGTGTCGCCGTAGGGGTGGAGACGTTGTCGGACCATCGGTATATCCGGTTCGACGTCTCTGCCCAGACTGCGAGAGGCCGCCATCCAACTACCCCGATTAACGACGGCCCGCGCTGGGCGCTTAAGCGCATCGACAGGGAACTACTCGAGGAAGCTGCCTTAGTCCAGTCCTGGATCTGGGAGTCGGCAATGGACGGCCCCGTCGACGTCGAGGCAGTGGCGCTATGGTTTCGCGGGGCGATGACGCAGATCTGCGACGCGTCCATGCCCCGTGTCCGCCAACGGTCCGCAAGGCACCAGGTGTACTGGTGGACCGCCAAGATAGCGCAATTGCGCATAGCGTGCGTGGCGGCCCGTCGCCGGTACACCCGATACCGGAGACGGCGTCGACGGGATTCCGCCGAGGAGGACGCGCTGTATGAGGTGTACCGCGCGTCTAAGGAGACTCTGTGGCTGGCCATCGGCGACTCGAAGTCGCGTGCCAGGGAGGAGCTGCTGGGGTCCCTAGATCGGGATCCGTGGGGGCGCCCCTACCGTTGGGTACGGGGCAAGTTGCGTTCCTGGGCGCCTCCACTAACACAAACAATGCAACCCCAGTTGCTAGAGACTGTGATATCAGTTCTCTTCCCTGAACGAGTAGGACACGTTCCCCCGGCGATGGCTTCGCCCTCAGCCACAGACTCTCCAGAGGAGGAGAGCACCGATGTCCCCAAGGTGACGCAAGCAGAGATGAGAGCGGCCATGGCGCGACTCCGGGCCAAGAACACAGCGCCCGGACCCGACGGAGTTCCTGGTCGAGCTCTCGTCCTGGCTCTGAAGAAGCTGGAGCCCCAGCTGAGGGGGCTCTTCACGGCATGTCTCGAGCAGGGTCAGCTTCCCAGTGTGTGGAAGGAGGGAAGGCTGGTCCTACTCAGAAAGGAGGGGCGCCCCGCGGACTCACCGTCCGCGTACCGGCCCATAGTGCTGCTCGACGAGGCGGGAAAACTTCTTGAGCGTATCATCGCAGATCGCCTCGTCAGCCACTTGTGCAGAGTGGGGCCAGACCTGGACGAGAACCAGTTTGGTTTTCGTCGTGGGCGCTCCACCATAGACGCTATTACGCGCGTGAGGGCCCTGGCGGAGGAGACAGTATCCCGGGGTGGGGTGGTGCTGGCGGTGTCATTAGACATCTCCAACGCCTTCAACACCCTACCCTGGAGTTGTATTCGGGAGGCGCTTAATTACCATCGCGTGCCTCCCTACCTCCGCCGCACAATAGGGGCCTACCTTGAGGAGAGATGCGTCACGTATTGGGGACGTGACAGCGCTGGTCGGCGCGTCTTGTCGTGCGGTGTTCCGCAGGGATCGGTCTTGGGACCGCTCCTGTGGAACATCGGCTACGACTGGGTGCTGAGAGGTGAGCTCCCGTCGGGCGCTGACTTGACCTGTTATGCAGACGACACGCTCGTCACTGCCCGGGGGAGCTCGCACAGGGAAGCAGCGTTGGTTGCCACGGCTGCGGTTTCACAAGTGGTGAACCGCATCCGGTGCCTGGGCCTGGAGGTGGCCCTTAACAAGTCGGAGGCCATGATGTTTCATGGCCATCGACGCGCGCCACCGCCGGGATCGCACATCATGGTCAGCGGGGCCCGGATAGCTGTCGAGCCCACCATGAAGTACCTGGGATTGGTGCTCGACAGCCGATGGGAATTTGGGCCCCACTTCCGGCGGCTGGCGCCCAAGCTGATACGTGCAGCTGGCGCACTATCAACGCTGCTTCCCAACTTAGGGGGCCCGAGCGCCGCCTGTAGGCGGTTGTACGTGGGAATCGTGCGGTCCATGGCCCTGTATGGGGCCCCTGTATGGGCGATGGACATGACGGCCAGCACTCTCGCCATTCTGCGCAAACCACAGAGGGCGATGGCCGTTAGAGTCATCCGCGGGTATCGCACGATTTCCTACGAGGCGGCTTGCGTCCTGGCCGGATCCCCGCCCTGGGACCTAGAGGCGAAAGTACTCGCGTCATTATATCGATGGCGCGAGGAAGAGCGGGGACGGGGCTCGAGGCCGGTGCAGCGAGAGATCGCGCTGCGCCGAGAGGAGCTCCATCAGGTCTTGGTGGCGGAATGGCGGCAAAGGCTTCTGCGCCCTACCGCCGGCCTCGCTATCGTCGAGGCGATCCGGCCAGTACTCGACGACTGGCTCGGGAGAAGGCACGGCTCCCTGTCGTTTAGGGTGACGCAGGTGCTGTCGGGGCACGGCTGCTTTGGCAAGTACCTGTGCCGCATAGACAGGGAGCCGGACGCTCGGTGCCACCACTGCGTCCATTGCGGGGAGGACACGGCGCAACACACGCTCGCCGAGTGTGTAGCTTGGGAGGAGCAGCGCCGTGTCCTCACAAATGAAGTAGGAGACGATCTGTCGCTGTCGGCCTTGGTGCGGAGGATGGTCGGTAGCGCAGAATCGTGGGATGCAGTGGTGTCCTTCTGTGAGGACGTGATGTCGCAGAAGGAAACTGCGGAACGGGAGAGGGAGATCTCGACTCCCTTCCCTGGCCGCAGAAGGCGCACCGGGCGCAGGAGAAGGGCGGATAACGCCCTTTTCCAGCCCCCGTAAATGAGTCCAGGGGCGAGGGACTAGGGGAAGCCCCCGCCCCCTATTCGATGGACCCGAGGCGGAGGCACGCGTGGGTGTCGGCGCGCGCCTCTGAGGTGATACACGGGGTAGTCGAACACCTCACTACCCCGTGAAGGAGACGAGGCCCGTGCAGGCCGGGCCAGCACTAGTGTGGGGCTGCGGAAGAATTTGGATTCCCGCGGCCCCTCGCGTGAACGTGCGAGGAGACACCGGGGTGGTTTTAGCCGGTAAGAGTCCGGCACACCCCTCCGCCTTTCCCCAGGCAGAGGCAGTCCATGAGGATTTCCCACCCGTAAAAAAAAAAAAAAAAAAAAAGGTTAGGTTAGGTTAGGTTAGGTTAGGTTAGGTTAGGTTAGGTTAGGTTAGGTTAGGTTAGGCTTTTTTTTTTTTTTTTTTTTTACTCAGTTCATCTGCTGTTATTTCTTTTACAGCACCTTTGATTTCTTTCTATTTTTTTTTAGTCTATTTTCTTTTACTAGGTTTTTTTTTTTTTTTTTTTTTTTTTTAAGTATTCCACCGTATTTTATCTTGCATGGTATTTAAAGCTTTACATAACTGTTCTTCTGCAAGTACTTAAAAACTTATAAAGCTTTAGACAAAAACTTAAGAAGCGCATGATAATCTACAGTTTGACTACACTATTATTGTCACTGCTAATACACTATTAATGCTTATTGTTTCTAAAACTCCTTAATACTTTGGTTTTATCTATTTGAATGTTTCTATGTAATGTATCATCAATATTATACGTGGATTGTGTACTACACATTTTTTTTACACATTACACATTTTTTTTTTATTAACAATATTCTACCGTATTTTATCTCACATGAACTTTAGAACTTTACATGACTGTTCTTCTGCAAGTGATCAAAAGTTATAAAGCTTAAAAACGTAAACTTAAGAAGAACATATTAATATACAGTTTTACTACACTACTAGTATTACTATAACTACTAATACAATACTAATACTTATTGTTTTATAGCTACTTACTTCTACGATTTTATCTATTTAAATGTTTCTACGGATTTTTTTTTTCTTAACAGCTATTTGCTTAATCTGTACTACTTAAAATTCTTATCTTCTGCCACTGATATAGGCATTAGAGGTTAGTATACTTTAGATCCATTTTCCTTGAGTACCTTTTTCAAACAATTTTCAGCAAAATCAAGGAAATGCATGTAGCTGTCATTGTCGTTGATAGCCTTACAAAGTGTAGTTTCATTTAATGCAAAGCCCATGCGGTGTTCGCAGCTTATTCTTTGTACTGCATATTTGGGACAATCTATTAGCACATGTTCAACTGTTTGTGGTGTTGACTGGTCACAGTCACAGCATGGGCTCTGCGTCAGTTTAAATTTACATAGATACGCCTTAAAACCTCCATGTCCAGTAAAAATTTGACATCTCATATTATTTATCTTGATATTCTTCATGGTTTTGTAAGCTTGCTTAACAGTTGTGAAGAACTTCTTTGTCACTTGTCCCGTTAGTGCTGTTGTATATCTTTCTTGCCAACTTAGCAAAGATTTGTCCCTGATGGAGCGCTTTGCGAAAGAGAGAGGAAAACAGTCGTACACTGGAGTCTGCTTCAGTGTCTCCGCAGCGGACTTTGCGAGCTCATCTGCCCTCTCATTGCCTGGAATGCCGCTGTGGGCTTTGATCCAAAAGAGTCTAACTTTGCCTTGATTGTTTTCTATTTCTCGCATACGTTCCAGAATTTTTGCTGCGAGGGGGTGTAATGCATTAGGGTTAGTGAGACTTTCCAGCGCCGATTTAGAATCACTGAGGATGTTTGCCATTTTTAGTGTTTTGTTGCTTAGGATTATTTCTGTGGCTTTTAGTATAGCTGCTAATTCTGCTTGATATACACTACAATGATCGCCAAGACGTAATCTGGATTTATATATTTCTTTCCCGTCTTTCCAGCAGGTGATAGCTGCTCCCACTTTGCCTGTAATCTTGCTCCCGTCAGTATATATGCAGGGCCAGTCATTTCCGATAGAGCCAAGATCTTCCTCTGCAGTTATTAAGTTGTAAGTTTGTTTCACGCGTTTCGCTGGATGAGGTAGCGAGTACGGACTTACAGCTTTTGCTAGTTCCCTGCCTGGTAATTGTTCCAGTGGTTTCCCCCTTTTAGTTCTAAATAGGTCGGCGTTTTCTTGTGCTCTCAGGTCTAGTGGAAGAATTCTAGCTAAAGTGGCGCATGAAATTAAAGAAGAAGTGCGGTGTGCTTTACATATCAGTATACTGAAAGTTCTCGTTATCCTGTCAAGCCTGGTTTTTATTTGTTTCTTATTTGCCACATGTCCCCATACACTTGCAGCATACAATACGGTTGGTTCTACTACAGTTATGTAGATTGTCCTAAGAATTTCAGGATTCAAGCCCCAGTTTGTTCTTGCTGTTTTTGCCACTTTTTTATAAAGTTGGATTGCTTTTTCAGTTACCCTGTCTACATGTTTAAGGAAATTTAGGTTGGCGTCAATTGTGAGTCCAAGTATTGTTATCGTGTCAGAGATAATTATTTCCGTTCCTCCCAGTACTATCTTTGGATTTTCGAATTTCGTCTTTTTCGTTATCAGTATAGCTTGAGTTTTCTGTGGTGCCAGTTTCATTTTTCTCTTTTTTGCCCATTTTATGATGTGGTTTAGTACCGGGTTTAGCTCATTTTCTAGATCTTTTGCCGATTTTCCTTTCGCTATTATCGTTATATCGTCTGCGTATGCTTGAATGTATGTTCCTAGACCTTCAACTTCTGTTAGTAATGGGTCGAGCTGCAAATTCCATAGCAGGGGTCCGCAGGTAGAACCCTGTATGCAGCCTTTGTTAGTTTGCTTTATCACCTCATGACCAGCATAAGTGAGTTTTATTTGCCTGTCCAGTAGATAACTGCTTATTAACCTGCATATTGATCTATCTACTTTCTTATTTTCTAGCTCGTTTATCATTCCGGGCCACCAGGCATTGTCGAATGCGCCCTCAATATCAATGGAGATGACGACCACAATTTCCTTTCGTTTTAAGCCTTGTTTTACAATTTCGAGGGCATCATACAGGGCGTCTTCCGTACCACGCTGGGCGACAAAACCATACTGCCGCCTGCTCATTTTATTTTCGGACCATAATTGCCACATCATTCTATTCACAAATAGCTTCTCTAGTACTTTTCCAAGGACAGGTAGAAGGCCAATTGGTCTATAAGACTTTGGGACGGTATAGTTTTCCCTATTTGGCTTTGGAATCACTCGAATTATCGCTCTTTTCCAAACTTTAGGGAAATGCCCAAGTAGAAGGCATTTAGTGTATATGGCTAGTAGGATTTGTGGAGCCGCCTTATAGGCTCTGAAGCATATGTCAGATGTAAGGCCGTCTTCTCCAGGCGATTTTTTAGGGCTCATGCTTTTAAATATTTCTTCAATTTCAGTGTTGGTGAATGGGATTATTGCATCTTTATTCTGGTTATTGGCCCACTCTTTCCTATTATTTTCTGACTTGTTTCTTATTTCTGTGTGTATTTGTTCGTCTGATTGGATGTCATCGTTAGGATAGAAAATATTCGATAAGAGCTGTGCAGATTGCTTTGGGGTCGTGATCTCACTAGTTGCTGTTTCCCGTAATAATGTGTCTTCAGGAGTTTTGTAAGATTTACGTATCACCCTGTAAATACTTTGCCACATATTCTCCCGGTTTTGCCTAGTACAGAATTCTTTCCAGCTCGATGTTATAGCTTCTTCAAGAAGATTTTTGTATTCTACTTTGGTTATAAGATATTCCTCAATTACTGTCTGTTTCCTGTTTTTGTTAGCAAATTTAATCTTTCTTCTTTTTCGTATGAGTTCTTTTTTCTTTTCGTTTAATTCCTTTGTCCACCATGGTGTCTTTGAGGGTATTCTTTGAGATAACTTTCGTAGGCATTCAACGTACTGCATGATTAAGTCTTCTAAGGCCCATGTTGTTGCTATGTTCATAGTTGCTTCTTCAGTGATATTAATTGACTGTAGTTCTTTTCGTAATGTGGCGGTGAATCTGTTCCAATCTGCTTTGCTGGTATTATAGATGCGGGTAGATTTCCGCTGGTTAGGTTGCCTTATGGAATTCCCAGGTTCTACATCAAACATAATTGCTCTGTGATCCGACAGAGTGACAAAGTCAGGATTAACCCTCCAGTTTATTATTTTGTGGTATATGTTGTTAGAGCATGCGGTTATGTCCACAATACTTGTGTAGTCTTTATCTCCTCTGTGTGCCCAAAATGTTGGTGTACTTCCTATGTTAAGTATGTTTAACCCCAGTTGGGCTAAGGTCTCAGCAACGACTGTTCCCCGTCCATCCTCCACGCTACAACCCCACCAGGGACTTTTTGCGTTTATATCCCCTCCAAATATGACATGGTCGTTTCCCAGTATGTCAATGGATTTTGATATCTTTCTTAAATCTTCATCGATGTTTTGGCCTTCTTCCATATAAGCGTTCACAATACTAATATCTAGGTTATTAATTTTAAAATTACACGCGACAATATTTTCGGTAATAGTTTCAGGGTTTATAGTATATTGTATGGACGGATCAACGACAATAACAGCTGACTTAACCGGTTTTTGTGTGTCTGTAGTGTATTTTTGTATAACTGCATGACGGCTGGTAACGTGTGCTTTTGCCCCTACATAGGGTTCCTGTATTAGGAGAATAGCCACTCCATGCGTTTCGGCCGCCTGCAGGCATTCTTGTTGGGCTAATTGTCCCCTGCCGAGATTGATTTGGGCAATTTTTATTTTTCCATACTTTCTGCTCGTAGGTCTTTGTGAGGGAACGTCGGTGACTTTAGCAATACGTGATCGTTGCTCTTGCTATCCGATCCCATTTCCTCCATTCCAGACATTCTGAGCTATATGCAGGGTGTGCACTCTTCGTGTCACACTCATTCTTTTCTACGCAGTTTTTGCACTTAGGCGCTTTATCTCTATTGTGACACTCTCTGGTGTCATGTTCCTCAGCGCAATACCCACAGCATGTTTTTTGAGCTTGGCACTCTCGTGCTCGATGAGAAAACCCAAGACATCGATAGCACTGAGTAACCGGTGACTGATCAACTGCTGGGACTATCTGAAAGCCGAGTCTGATTTTCTTGTCTCTTAATTTGCTCCAGATTTGTGAGCTTACTTCGAGTATGATGTTGCTTGTGGAGCTAGTTCTACCCTTTATTCTTCTTATAACTCTGACGTATTGTTGCGTTGATGAGATGCCTTGTAAAAGAGTACTGTTTTGCTTTATTATTGCTTCTTCGATCTTTTTATCGGTTAGGTCAAAGACCACACCTATTAGGCGTAGGAGTGGGTTCTTAATAGTCGGCCTATAGACCGTCAGCTTGGCTGTGTTGTTCTTTAATTTTTCTTGGAGGATGCTTCTGTCCTCTTCAGATTCACAGCTAATGAGAACTTTTTGATTTTTCGCTTTTCTCATGTTACTGATGCCGATCCCAAGCCCGACTACATCGACCCCGCTCTTGACCTGTTTTATGATATCATCGCTGGTGTTCCTAGGGTCAGCCGATTCCACTATCACCGGATAATGCGGCTTCATCACCACCTCTGAGAATGTACGTGTGAAGATTTTGTGCTTGAATACTGTTGCTTGATCTCTTTTCTCGTAATCGTTTATATCATCCCCTTTTAGTTGAGAGTTGTTACCAGCGAAGTCTGCTTCATTTACACCTGGTTGGTTCTTTAGCTCTTTTCTGAGGCTCTCTATTGCAACTCTAATTGGAGCTGCTGAATCCACCGTGGTGTCTCGCAGTTCTCTCGTCTCTCTTCTCAGTTCTTCCAGGTTTGCCTGAACTGAGGGTAGCTGAGAATTGAATGAGGCATCGGTTATTCCTTTGATATCTCTCGTTATCTTCAGGATTTCGTGCCTTAATTCTGCTACCTCTGCTGTTATTTGTGCTTTGATTTCTGAGATATGATCCTGAAGTTCCTCGATAAATTTTTTGTGATGTTTTTCCGATAACATCTCTTGGTTTGGTATCTCTGGGCTGTATTCACTATTTTGTGTCTGCGGGATTACCCTATCTTTGGTGAGTTCTCTAACCGCCTGACGGAGTTCCTGCAGCTCTTCGGCGAAGCGAGATAAGTCAATTTCTTGACGAGTAGGGTTCTTAAGGGTGTCGGTGTTCGCCCGGAGTTGCTTTAGTTCCTCCATCAAGAATTGTATCTGACTCGAGATGGATGAACCTAGGGTGATTTCTTTACGTACATTGACGATTTCTTTCTTTGTTGCGGTTACCGCCTCACAGAGGTCATACGAGACAATTGATCGGGTAGATTCTGTTTCTTTCAAAAGCTTTTCTACGTTCTCTTTTAAGTTAGCATATTGTCCTAAAGTCTCGTGCATGAACCTTGCATGCCTTTGTGTGAGCCTTTCTGATTCACGTGAGACATTTAGTTTTTGTTTGCTGGATTCAAGAATGTGTAAAATTCTCGAATCAGACAATTTGAGGACCATTTCATATAATGTATACATCCCCGAGACGACACTTTCCCGGATTTCCCTCTTTAGGTTTCCAGATTTTTCCAGCTCTGCCTTCGTTCTTTGCAGTATTTCATTGGCATGTCTGGGCAAATCATTAAGGAGCATCCGGTTTCCTCCAATCGACCTCGTGGAAGTATTGAGGGACGTGTTAGTGTCTCCACTGTCGATATCCGACTCTGCGGTGTCTTCATTCTCCGACAACGTTTTTAGGGCTTCTTTGGCTTCTGCAGCCCTCGCCTGTTTTATCTGTGTGCGTATTCGTAAGAGGCTTGCACCGGTCCTTGATAACACAGGAGATGATGATGTTGCCTCGTCAAGATTTGGCGAAGAGGGAAGCAAGTCTGATGTCTGCGGTCCCTGTTCATCCTTTTCTGCACTCCACCCTGTCTGGTGGTGCAGTTTTTCGGCTTCCTCTGTTTCCAAGAGGCTCAAAACCTTTTCACCCTGTGTTTCCTGAGTTGGTAACTCTGCTGTCTTTATGTCTATATCGGCTTGAACTTGGCCGGAGCCCTTTATGACTTTTGTCACAGTTTTCCTTTTAATTGAAGGTGGTTTTTCTGTACTGCCAGTTGCTGTTCTCTTTGGTTTGTCCGCCATTTCTAAACAACCTCAAGTTATAGAGTTCTAAATGCACTTGAGGTAACCGAAAACCGCGTTAAAATCGGACTATTTTAAGTGAAGTTACGCGCCTTTAAAGATATTCAAGGTGGCGGATGGCTTGACCAGTTCGGGTGATTTCGGTGGTAACTTTGGATTTTAGGGAGCTGTTTAACTTTAATAATGTTGAAAACCGCATTCAAATCCGACCACTGGTTCGGGAGTTATAGCAAGTATAAATTTTCAAGATGGCGGTCCAAGATGGCGGTCGATATTTTAAAACGGTCTTTTTCCCTGTCCACCAGAGGTAAATTATTCGTGTTTGGGCTTGTTAAAATTGTCTTTGCACTAAGTATTTGAATATATCGCCAGTTTGTGCGATTTTTGGCGATTGCTCTTTTTGGTCCTAAATTATTCTAAAGACAATTTAAAGGTGACTATTGAAAACCCCACGCTTTTGCGATGAACCGTTTCCGAGATATCAGACAAATAAGATTTCCAATATGGCGGACAAAATGGTGGAAAAAGGATAAATCTTTATATCTCAGCAACGGGAAGTGCTAGGATGGTCGTGTTTGGGCTTTAATTTTGTGGAATTGCACGGGCAAGCCAACAGTGATATGCAAATCAGCGAAAAGGAAACGGATACTGAAATTTCCTGAAAAAACACTGAAAACTTTATATCTCTCTAACGAAAAGTGATACAACCGTTCTGAAAACGGATTCTTTTTCGGTTTTTAGTGCTCTACGATTTCCTTGCGATAAAAATATCGCCAGACTGTTAAAACACAGAGCACGTGTTAGAGTGTTTTCAGGAAAATTCAAATAACTCGGAAAGTTTAAGTTCGAAAAATCTAAAACTTTGCAAATAGTTTAAGGATAAGTTTTGCAACTATATTATAAATTAAAAATAATATGTCGTCGCTAAGAATCACGCGCAATCAACGAGTGAAAATGAGCCAGTTTTAATAATTTTGCATTTTTGGCTATTTCTCCTGAAATACGATGCCGATTTCTGTGCCACAAGTACAGGAGAGTTGATTTAGCAGTGTACTATAATAATCTGTGTTCAAATTTAGCCGCACGATAGCGGTTTGAATTTTACACGCCACGTGGTTTTTCAGTTTTCGCCTAATTTCTCCAAATTTAATTAGCGAAAAAATCCAGAACTTATGCCATATGATAGAGCTATATGTATGCCACAAAACAAGGTATAAAAATCAGCAGGTCTTCGATCTAAAATGAGCAGCGTACGCAATTTAGTGTAAAATTTTTAGTGAAATTTTACCTGTTTTGCAGTTTTTCGCTGTGTTTTGCTGAAATATCCTTGTGACACTTAACCTCTCACTAATGGAACAATCACTCGTGCATAGAACACACAGAAATACACGAGACAACACTTGTTTCACAGAAATCGGACAACTTTTACCTATCTTTCGGATTTTTCAAACGCGGAGCAACACGGAAACGATGCGTACGACACGAAAGACGGCGGAATACGGTTAGGTTAGGTTAGGTTAGGTTAGGTTAGGTTAGGTTTTTTTTTTTTTTTTTTTTTTTTTTTTTTTTTCCAGTCCTGGATACGCCTCCATGACTGGGATTTTATTTGTACAAAATTTTCCTACTTGGCACAATTGATTTGCCCCCGCTATTGGATACGGGCGACACAAACGTTACATTTTAAACAATTATAATTTACAATTGGTTATAATTTATAGTTTAGTACATTTATATACAAAGGAAAGAGAACTTAGAAGTAGGATAACTTGAGTTACATAAATCAGAATTATGGTTACAGAAGTCAGACTTTACTTATTTTCTTTGCATCTATGTTATGTGTCTGTTGAAGTCCTTAAGTGTTCTAACAATAGTTTTAATATGTTTGGTGTATGATGTGACTGAAGATTCCTTACTTATTATTTTCTTTATGCTAAAGGCGTCGGTAATATTTAGGCTGTTACAGGTAATTATGTGATCATTCCTGGTATTTGAGTATCTAGGACATTCTTCGATTAAGTGCTTGAATGTTTGTTCAGAGTTGTCGTTGCATGGGCATTTATTAGTTGATTTAATTTTAAATCTGTACAGGTACGATAGATTGAATCCATGACCGGTCAAAATTTGCGTAAATTCAAAAGAGGGTTTAAAGGCTTCCCACAAATTTTGTATGGATTCAAGATCAGGACATATACTTTTTGTATATTGTCCTTGAACAGAGTCTTTGTAGTAAGAATCGGCATTAGTTAAAGTTATTTGTTTGAGGTTGTGTTTCAAGTAGCTAAAAGGAGTGTTATCGTATTCATATTTACTGTGCGAACTAGCAGCTTGTTTGGCTGTAAAGTCCGCTTCTTCGTTACCGGTCAAACCTTTGTGTGCTTTTACCCAAATAAAGTTAATTGTTCCTGTTCCTGCGTTACATATTTGATGTATATATTTGTGTATGGACACTACAAATGGGTTTGTACTGTCTTTGTTTTGTATTTCCTTTAAGCCTGAAAGTGAATCCGTAAGTATTGAGAGGTTATTGACACCTGTTTGAATAGCCCATTTACAGGCTCTTTCTATAGCCAAAAGCTCCGCTTGGAATACAGTACAGCTTGGATGTAGTTTGTACTTCTTGCGTATTTTTATTTTATCATTAATTTGTACTACAAATGCTGCACCTGTGCTACCATCATTATGCTTGCTCCCATCTGTGAATATCTTCGTTGTATGATTATTGTAATTTTTATCAATGTCTTCCTGTGTGGTCGCCATGTTAATTTCAATGGTTTTCCTGTCAGCTGGATGAAGAAGTTGTGATGGTGGCAGCGGTTTCTCTATGACAATATCATCGGGTAACAACTCTGTTTTTCCAGTTAATTTAGATGTTTCTATGTTGGCAACTTCTATTACTTTTAAGTGAAGGGGAGTGAGTAGGGCTAACGAGATTGCAGCAGAGGCGGAAACTGTTTTGAAAGCTCTGATTATCTTGATGGCGAAACCACGCTGCAGTGATATTAGTTTGTCCTTTACTATTTTGAATTTGGTAGCACCGCCCCAAATACCTGCTGCGTACGTGATTATAGGTTCTATTACCTGCATATATATTATTCTTATATTTTCGGAGTTTATACCCCACGTTGGCCTTATATATACACAAAGTTTTTTATATATATTAAGAGCTTTGTTTGTTATACATTTCGTATGTTCAATAAATTTCAGGTTTCTGTCAATGATAACTCCTAAAAGCTTGATTTCTTTGCAAAACTCCAAAGTTGTGCCAGAAATTACAATCTTAGCCATTTTAGCTTTGCCGGTGAACGTTATTAATTGGGTTTTGTTTGGACCAAATCTAAGCTTAGCCTCTTTACCCCATTCAGAGATCGACTCAAGGGCTGAGTTTGCGGCAATTTGAAGTTCACTAACATTTTTGTGTGCGACGATTAGCAAGACATCGTCTGCAAAGGCTTGTAGATAACATCCATCGGGTAGTGGAGTGTCGAAGAGGTCGTCGAGAATAAGGTTCCAGAATAGGGGCCCACAAACCGAACCCTGAACGCATCCTCTGGTCATAGTTTTATTTACAGTGACGTCAGCGTAATTTAGAGTAACTAAGCGATCTTTAATATAATTAAGTATTAAGTTGTATATATTTCTTGGACATTTAATTTGTTTTAATCGTTTAAATAGGATAGGCCACCAAGCATTATCAAACGCCGCTTGTATATCTAATGAAACAGCAATTACCAATTCCTTTTTACTTTTTGATGTGTTAATAATATCGACTGCGTTTTTGAGTGCGTGGCACGTAGATGACTGTTCTTTAAATCCAAACTGTTTTGGGTTTGTTTTATTGTTTACGCTCATGTGGTATGTTAGTCTTTTACTTAACAATTTCTCAAAAAGTTTGCCGAATACATTTATAAGACCAATAGGGCGATAAGAGGAAGGATCGGAGTAGTCTGATTTATTAAATTTGGGAAGTATGATGGCATGTGCAATTTTCCATTGCTTTGGAAAGTAGGATATTTCAAAACATCGGTTTAGTAGTTTATTTATGGCTGATTTATATATTGTTGTGAATGCTAAGCAAATATCCGCGGTTAGGTGGTCGGATCCTGGAGCTTTATTCGGACTAATTGTTTTGAGACAGTCAATTACTTCTTCTTCTGTAAAGAAACGATCATCTGAGGTGGTTGGTTCACAATACATACTTTGTCTAAGTAGCTTTTGTTGTTCCGTGTCATCTTCTGTGTCA
Source organism: Parnassius smintheus behrii (assembly GCA_036936625.1). NCBI lineage: Eukaryota > Metazoa > Arthropoda > Insecta > Lepidoptera > Papilionidae > Parnassius > Parnassius smintheus. The sequence continues at coordinate 54,890,412 of JAUPFT010000010.1, forward strand.
TTAGGATAAAATTTGTTTAGGAGTACATGAGCCGTTTCTTTAGATGTTGTGGTAAAGTTTGTTGGAGTTACTCGAATTGTAGATGGAAGCACAGGTTGTGGAGAATTCTTTAAAAGTCTATTTGTTAACGACCAGACGTCTTCTTTGCCTTGTTTGCTGCAAAATTCCTTGAAATTATCTGTGGATGCTTTCCTAATAGCGTCCAAATATTCTTGTTTTAATTGTTTTCTTTCCAGTAAAACACGGTCTAGTGGTTTCCTGCTACGCTTTAGTGTTTGGATTCTGTGATGCATTTTAATTACGCCAAGTTTAAGTGTTTCTAATTCAGAATTCCACCATGGAATATATGTTTTAGTTATTTTCCTATGTTTAAATACTTTGCTGCTGACTTTTTGAATAATATTTGTTATGTCCTTAATATAATTATCTATGTCCTGTACGTCGAAAAGTTCTATGTTTTTAGTTGTTAACTGTTCTTTTTCCATTGCCATTTTTATCTGATTACAAAATGTGGACCAATCAGCATTTTTAGTGTTGTATCTGTAAGTCGTAGATTTCTTTTTTCGATGTAACGTGTCATTATTAAGTTTTAAAAGGAAGTCTATAGCATTATGTTCCGATGAGGGGCATGCATTCATATTTACCTGCCAACCATCTATTTTATTTGATATATTTGCTGACGCCATTGTCAAATCTATAAAAGAACTACGGCTTGTCCCATGGGTCACTGTCTCAAAAGTTGGAAATTTACCGTCATTGAAGACTATAAGATCATTTGACATAATTATATCGTGTACGTTACGACCTCTTTTATTAGAAATATTGGAGCCCCAAGCAGTATGTCAACCATTAAAATCACCTCCAATTATGATATGCTTGTTGGCGTGACCCTTAAGAAAAAGTTCCAAGTGATTAAGTGTGTTGTTCATATCATTAGTAGGTTCTACGTAAACGCTGACGAGGAATAACCGATATTTAGTGTTAAGAAGCTGCACTACACACATGTTAGCTGTTGAGAATTCGCGTATACCTAAAATTGAACCAAGGCTCGCCCTGACGATGATGCATACTTTTACACGTTCATTGTTTGTAAATTGATATATGTCATATCCCTGAATATTTTTAACGATATTGAGATTGCCTACGTAAGGTTCGGATATGAGCCCTATATCGTAGTCGTTGTTTATAAAGTAATTAATAAATTCATGGTGGCTAACATAACTTTTGTCAAGGTTAATTTGAATTATTTTAAGTGTTTCTGAATTGGTTGGATGCGATTTTTGCTCGTTAGAGGTAGGTAAAGGCGTAGTATGTCTATTGTCCATAATCAGTTTGTTCGTCGATTTTATTTTTAAGAGTTTTAATTCGGGGGCACAGTTTAGCGTTTGTCGCTATATGATTTGTATCGACTTTGCTATTGCTTTTAATGTTAAAGTTGTGACAATTGAAACACTTCCGTTTATTTTCTGTTTCCTTAAAGGGACAAGAAGTGATGTTATGTTCCTCAGAAGCACAGTGTGCACAGCGGTTGGTTTTTGAAGTGCACTTATTTTTCGTGTGGCCGAATAGTAAACACTTATAGCACTGTACGAATCGGGAATACGGCTCTATGTGAACTCGCTGGTGGTCAATCGCAATGCGTCCAATAAGAATAACACTCTTGTATAATTCCGGTTTCACTTCGAAAACAGCGTTGTATAGGTTTTCGTTTCTATTTGAAGTAGCAAAGCAGAGACGAATGTTGCCTTTGGGTAGAGAGTTTTGATGTTCAATTATATCAATCAACTCGTTCTTTTCTATGACTTTCGATATTCCCTTAAGTATTACTAATGGTGGACGTCTTTTACTTTCTTCTGCTTGCAATCCTTCTATTTTATTGATGCGTGCTATAGTTTCTTGACACTGTGACTTGGTATCAAATTCTATTCTTACTTTCCCGTTAAAACCCGTTTGTACCTTAGCTGGTGCGTAAGTTTTCTTCTTGAAGGATACACTTTTCCTCCACTTATTTAGCACTTCTTGTGGCTTAGTGTTGGGATCTGTCGATTGTAATATTATCGATGGCTTATATGTTTTTGATGCGACAACGTTAGCATAAGTTGCTTTTACGGGCAAAACAGAAGGTGCTAATTCAGTTTTTAATTGTTCTATTTCTTTGCGAACACTTGTAATAATTTCGCTTTTAAGGTTTATGTTTCGTCTAGAGCAGGCGTTTCTACTGACTTCAAGATGGCAAGTGTAGAGGTACATCTACGTATTTCCTCTGCTGCTAATACTACTAATTTTTTGTTGACGGCAGTGACGCTTTTTCCCTCGTTAATAGCGTTTGAAATACAGTTGCTAAGTTTATTTACAGTATCAATGTACGAATCTATATCTTTAACGTTGGCAGCACTGGCTGGCAAAAGACTATCTGATTCTATAGGTGCCATAACTTTACAATACAATATCCGTTTCCATATATTTCAAGTTCCAAATCATAACTATTTTTTTGCAAAGTTATAAGCAGAGATGTAGTTCGGTTAGGTTAGGTTAGGTTAGGTTAGGTTAGGTTAGGTTAGGTTAGGTTAGGTTAGGTTAGGTTAGGTTAGGTTAGGTTAGGTTAGGTTAGGTTAGGTTAGGTTAGGTTAGGTTAGGTTAGGTTAGGTTAGGTTAGGTTAGGTTAGGTTAGGTTAGGTTAGGTTAGGTTAGGTTAGGTTAGGTTAGGTTAGGTTAGGTTAGGTTAGGTTAGGTTCCCCCCCGAACGGGTTCCCGCCTTGTCGTGGCGGGGGGGCTTAGTAGCCGTGGCTTGGTCTCCCACGGTGAACAAAGAGGAACCCACGTGGCTGGCCCGAGGTGAAGGGCCGGCCTGAGGTGGCCACTCCGAGTGGGCTTGGGGAGCCCACTTTGGATGTGTGCTGGTGGACTGCAGCGAGTGGGGACTCGCGCACCCTCTACCGCTGCAGCCGAGGTGGAGTCGCGGAGGAAGAGGAGTGTTGGTATGGCGATGCGCCACTCGCCCTATCCTTCGCGACTCAAACGGGGCCGCACCGTTGATGCGGTGGTGGTGGGACTGCGGGGGGAGAGGATTGTCGGTGCCGCTCTCCCTACCCTCCGCAGCCGAATCTTGGTTGGCGGCGGAGCCATAGACCAGATCCGCCGCTGGGGTCGGGAAGGCTAGTGCTTCTAAGTGCTCGTTTTTCTGGCCCCATGGCCTTTGTGCATCGGACGCGGGGCGTCTGTTGCACAGACGTAATTGGAGGCCGTGGAGGAAGGCGCGCCATGTGTTCTGGTGCGCCTTACCTGGGAAGGAGAATGGGGAGGAATTTTCCTCTCCCGAGGAGGTGCTGCCATGGGGCGGCAGTCGCTGGTAGGGCCGCGGAAGTTAGTGTGCGAAAGCGTTCCCGTAGCCCTGCCAATATGCGACGAAGGTGGAACACCATGGGGTTTTAGTCGGTGCGAGTCCGACATAACCCGTCCTTGCCCCCGCGAGGCGGGTATGCGTAGGCATTTCCCCACGTTAAAAAAAAAAAAAAAAAAAGGTTAGGTTAGGTTAGGTTTTTTTTTTTTTTTTTTTTTTTTTTTTTTTTTTTTTTTTTTTTTTTTTTTTTAATACTCATTTCATCTGCTGTTGTTTCTTTTACAGCACCCTTGATATCTGTTTTTTTGCCTGTGGTGTTTCGCACTTTTTTTTTTTTTTTTGTTTTTTTTTTTTTACTTTACAATATTCTGCCTTACCACAACTAGACACAACTGCACAATATTTCCAGCAGCTATATAAAAAAAATCTTGTAAAAGATATTATAATTGTAAGTTTGATTCTTGCGTGTGCCTGCCTTGTATTCTATCTACTTATTACTTAACTATATTAATTATTAGTACTATATGCAATATTCTGTCTTATTTTACAATTTGCCGTTGTTAGGTTAGGTACATTTATCTATACCGCTAATTACTGCTAGTTTTCCTATCTGCTAGATGCTATATTAACTACTTTACTATAAATTCTTATTCTGATTCTATGCGCTATTGATATTTTTGTTACAACTATAAATATCTAGCTTATTGTACTTATCGTTATGTCCAACCTTACTATAATTATTACATTAATATAATTATTATTATCTACTGGTATACACAGTTGTAGGAACTATGTATATTTACTATTACGAAATTATTTTTTTTCTGTATTAAATATATTAATATATTTTTGACCCATTTTCTTGTAGCACTTTTCTCAAACACCTTTCGGCGTATACAAGAAAATGAGTGCGACTGTCATTGTCGTTGACCGCCCTACACAGAGTGTCTTCTTTTATCGGAAAGCCCATACGGTGTTCGCAACAATGTCTTAGAGTCGCGTATTTAGGGCAGTCTATTAAAATATGTTCTATGGTCTGTGGTGTTACGTGGTCACATTCACAGTGTGGGCTTTGAGCTAATTTAAATTTGTGAAAATATGCTTTAAAACCTCCATGTCCCGTAAAAATTTGACATCTTAAATTGTTTATTTTAATCTTCTTTACAGTTGAATATGCCTGGATTACGTCTGGAAAAAACTTCTTCGTGACTCTTCCAGTTTGTGATGTAGTATATAGTTCTTGCCATGTCTGCAAAGTGTTATCCCTGATGTGGCGCTTTGCAAAGGACAGAGGGAAGCAGTCGTACACAGGCGTCTGTTTAGACGTTTCCGCTGCCGACTTGGCCAGTTCATCAGCCCTTTCATTCCCCTGAATTCCACAGTGGGCTTTTATCCAAAACAATCCCACTTTTCCCTGTTTCCTTTCTATTTCCGAGATACGGTCTAAGATCTCTGCAGCTATAGGATGTAAGGTGTTTGGGTTGGTGAGGCATTCTAACGCTGACCGCGAGTCACTCAGGATATTTGCTTTTTTAAGTGATTTCCTGCCCAACATGGCTTCTGTGGCTTTTAAAATGGCTGCGAGCTCTGCTTGGTAGACACTGCAATAGTTCTCTAATTTTAATTTACTTTTATGTATTTCTGCTCCGTCCTTCCAGCAAGTGATGGCAGCGCCTACTTTACCTGCGATTTTGCTGCCATCGGTGTATATGCATGGCCAATTGTTTTCGATAGCTTTTATGTCATTTTCTGATGTTATCATCCCGTACTGTTGCCTTATTCTGTCTGCTGGGTGTGGTAGCGTGTGAGGGCTTATGGGTTTGGCTAGTTTCCTGCCAGGTAAATGCGCAATAGGTTTCCCCCTCTTTATCATATAGATCTCGGCATTTTCTTGAGCTCTTAAGTCAAGGGGGAGAATTCTGGCCAGAGTTGTACAGGATACTAAGGATGCCGTACGATGTGCTTTACTAATTATTATCGCGAAAACTCTGGTAATTCTGTCAAGCCTGGATTTAATTTGCCTACTTGCTGTCGAGCCCCATGCTCCTGCCGCGTACAGTACTGTGGGTTCTACTACCGTAATATATATCGTTCTTAGAATTTCAGGATTGAGACCCCAGTTAGCCCTTGCTGTTCTTGAGACTTTCTTGTAGAGTTGGATAGCCTTTTCTGTTATCTTGTCTAAATGGTTTATAAAATTAAGATTAGCGTCGATCGTTAGTCCAAGGATTGTTATTCTTTCTGAAAACGTTATTGAAGCATTATCAAGGTGTAATTTTGGTGTTTCGTATTTAAGTTTTCTAGTAAATAGGATTGCTTGGGTTTTCTGAGCCGCCAACTTCATTTTCCGCGTTTTTGCCCATAGAAGAATGTGGTCCAATACTGTGTTGAGTTCGTGTTCTAGGTCCTTTGCTGTTTTCCCTTTCGCTATGACCAATATGTCATCTGCATACGCCTGTATGTGGGTGCCCAGATCTTCTATCTCCCTTAGAAGTGGATCAATTAGCAGGTTCCACAACAAAGGTCCGCAGGTTGATCCTTGAATGCATCCCTTGTTTGTTTGCCTAATTATCTCGCTGCCTGCATACGTGATTTTTACTTGCCTATCAGTGAGATAACTGTTAATGAGCCTGCATACTGATCTATCGACTTTTTTCCTCTCGAGCTCATTTATCATTGCAGGCCACCAAGCATTATCGAAAGCTCCTTCGATATCGATAGAGACAAGAGCGACAATTTCTTTATTCTTTCTTCCTTGCTTGACAATCTCGAGGGCATCATACAGGGCGTCCTCAGTCCCTCTCTGTGAGACAAACCCGTACTGCCGACCACTCATCCTATTTTCTGAGCCGAGCTGCCATGTCATTCGGTTGACAAATAGTTTTTCAAACACCTTACCCAGTACAGGTAGGAGTCCTATTGGTCGGTAGGATTTAGCTAGTGTATAATTCTCCTTATTCGGCTTCGGGATGATTTTGACAATAGCCTGTTTCCAAATCTGTGGGAAGTACCCTAGGATGAAGCACCTATTGTATATGGCTGATAGTACCTGAGGTGCCGTCATATATGCCTTGAAACATATATCAGCTGTTAGTCCATCTTCCCCTGGTGATTTCTTTGGACTCATTTTACTGAAAACATAGTCGATCTCAGTTAGTGTGAAAGGAATCACAGTTTCTTCATTTGAGATGCTCAGCAGATCTTTCCTGATTACAGTAGATCTGTTTCTACTTTCCGTATGTTGAGGTTCATCACTTATTATTTCGTCAATTGGGTAAAATGTTTCAACTAGGAGCTGAACAGATTTATCCGGGGTCAAGATTTCGCTTTCCGGCGTTGCTCTTAAAAGTGAGTCTTCTGGAGTTTTACTGGATTTGCGTATTACTCTGTAGATGCTCTGCCATAGATTCTCTTTGTCCTGCCTAGAGCAAAACTCCTTCCAACTAACCGTCATCGTCTCTGTTATTAGGTTTTTATATTCCGCTTTGGCTGTGATATATTCCTCTATCATGATTGGTTTCCTCCTTTGGTTTGCGAATTTTATCTTTCTTCTTTTTCGAGTAACATCTTTTTTCTTATCGCTAAGTTCTTTGGTCCACCAAGGTGTTTTTGTGGGTACATTCTTAGCAATTTTAGGAATAGTTTTGTCGCATGAAATTTGTATGCATTTAGTGTATAGTTTTACAAGGGTTTCCATTCCTTCTATGGATTCTATCGTTGATATTATGTCCTCGGTTATGTTTACGGAGCATAGTTCCTCTTTAAAGTTGTCAGAAAATTTGTTCCAGTCAGCTTTGTTTGTGTTGTAAGTGCGTGTGGATCGTCTTTCTTTTGTGTCGCTTGCGACGTTTGCGAATTTCAGGTTGTACGTTATCGCTCGGTGGTCTGAAAGTGTAACTAACTCGGGATTCACCTTCCAATCAAAAGATTTGCGAAGCAAGCTGGTAGTGCACGCTGTCACGTCGACAATACTAGTGTAATGTTTTTGTTGTCTATATACAGAGAATGTTGGCGTCTTTCCCACATTTAGGACGTGGAGTTCCAGTTGAGCTAACGCTTCTGCCACAGCTGCTCCCCTTCTATCCTCCACATCACAACCCCACCAGGGACTTTTGGCATTGATGTCTCCTCCAAGAAGCACATGTTTTCCTTCTAGAATGCTGATGTAATTTGCTATCTTGCAGAAGTCTTCTTCAACGTCTTGACCTTCTTCTAGGTATACATTTATTATGACAATGTCTAAGCCTTTAATACTGAATTTACAAGCTACAATATTTTCAGTGATGGTTTCGGAGTTAATGGTAAAACGTATTGTTGGATCAACGACAATTACAGCCGCTTTGACCGGTTTTCGTTTATCGTTAGTGTGTTTTTGTATAGTTCTATATTGACAGGTGACGTGAGCTTTCGCTCCGACATAAGGCTCCTGTAATAAGAGAATGGACACACCCTGTGCAACTGCCATTTGCAGACATTCTTTTTGGGCTGCGTGTCCTCTCCCTAGGTTTATTTGGGCCATTTTGATAGTTCCGCCTATGGTATTTGTGGTCTTGTGGGGAGAGGTTTCGTTGCCCTTAGCAATATGATATGGTTGCTCTCGCAATTCTGTCCCACTTTCTCCATTCCAGACACTCAGGACTATAGGCTGGGTGATTACAGCTTTGGTCATTGCCTTTTTTATCGATGCAATTTATGCATTTTGGTGACTTGTTTCTGTTATGGCATTCTCTCGTATCATGTGCCTCAGCACAGTAGCCACAGCTTACTCTCTGCGCCTTGCACTCCTTTGCGTGATGAGAGAAACCTAGACACCGAAAGCATTGAGTGGTAGGTGATTGGTCGATGGCTGGGACTATTTGAAAACCAACTCTGATCTTTTGGTCTCTGAACTTTGCCCAAATCTGTGGACTCACCTCTAAGACAATGTTACAAGTAGAACTTGTGCGTCCTTTCGTTCTTCTGATTACCCTTATATGTTGCTGCGCTGGTGAGATATCCTTAAGGAGAGCGTTATTTTGCTTTATGATGGCTTCCTCAATCTTTTTATCCGTTAGGTCAAAGATGACTCCGATCAAGCGTAAGAGAGGATTCCTTGATGTTGGTTTATAGACGGTAAATTTGGCCGTTGCGTTTTTTAAATTATCCTGTAGGATATTTCTGTCTCCTTCGGATTCGCAGCTGATTAGCACTTTTTGGTTTCTTGCTTTTTTGATATTATTGATTCCTATTCCAAGTGCAACCACATCAATCCCACTCTTTACTTCCTTTATTATATCCTCGCTAGTATTTCTGGGATCGATGGACTCCACTATTATAGGATAATGTGGTTTCCTAACTACTTCGGAGAAGGTACGTGAAGGAGTCTTTTGTCCAAACATTGATGGTTGACGTTTTGGTTCACCAGTGTATGAGTTATCCTCAAGGAATTGGGATTTATAACATGTCTGTTCCGTTTCATCTGTTTGTGACATGGTTTTGATTTCTTTCCTGAGGCCCTCTATTGCCACTCGAATGGGAGCCGCAGAGTCTACTGTTGTGTCCCTGAGCTCTTTGGTCTCCTTTCGTAATTCCTCAATACTAGCTTGTACCGAGGGTAATGAAGAGTTGAAGTTGATGGTCACTAATCCATGTAAGTCTTGTGACACATCAAGGATTTTTTGTCTAAGCTCATTTACCTCAGAGCTTAGCTGTGTCTTTATTTCTGCCAAGTGATGTAACAGGTGCTCTGAGGTTTTTGTGTGTTGGGCAAACTCTTCTTGATGTTGGGTATCGGGGAATGGATTAACAATAGGGGCCTGATAATGTTCCTTTTTTAATACAAGTTCGTCAAATGTGCAACGGAGTTCTTGCATTTCTTTGACAAGAGGTGAAATGTCAAACTCCAGTCGATTGAAGTCGTGACGGTTACTTATATTATCTTTGAGCTGCCTTAGTTCATCTCTTAATGATAATATTTGACTTGTCAGAGACGAACCTGCAGTAATCTCATTTTTAACACTGGTAAGTTCTCGCTTTGTTGCGGTGATTGCCTCGCAGAGGTCATAGGAGAGAATGAGTTGTGTCGATTCAGTTTCTTTTTGGAGTTTCTCTATATTCTCTTTTAAGAGGGCATATTGCCCCAAGGTTTCGTGCATAAACCTAGCATGCCTTTGGGTGAGCCTTTCGGATTCTCGAGAAACGTTTAACTTCTGTTTGTTTGACTCAAGCATATGTAGCGTTCTTGAGTCCGACAGCTTAAGAATCATCTCATATAAAGTGTATAACCCTGAAACAACACTCTCCCGAATCTCTCTCTTAAGGTTGCCAGATTTTTCAAGATCTGTTTTAGCCCGCTGAAGTACTTGGTTAGGTTAGGTTAGGTTAGGTTAGGTTAGGTTAGGTTAGGTTAGGTTAGGTTAGGTTCCCCCCCGAACGGGTTCCCGCCTTGTCGTGGCGGGGGGGCTTAGTAGCCGTGGCTTGGTCTCCCGCGGTGAACAAAGAGGAACCCACTTGGCTGGCCCGAGGGGAAGGGCCGGCCCGAGGTGGCCACTCCGAGTGGGCTTGGGAAGCCCACTTCGGATGTGTGCTGGTGGACTGCAGCGAGAGGGGAGTCCGCACCCTCTACCGCTGCAGCCGAGGTGGAGTCGCGGAGGAAGAGGAGTGTTGGTATGGCGATGCGCCACTCGCCCTATCCTCCGCGACTCAAACGGGGCCGCACCGTTGATGCGGTGGTGGTGGGGCTGCGGGGGAAGAGGATTGTCGGTATTGCGAGGCGCCGCTCTCCCTATCCTCCGCAGCCGAAACTTGGTTGGCGGCGGAGCCATAGACCAGATCCGCCGCTGGGGTCGGGAAGGCTAGTACTTCTAAGTGCTCGTTTTTCCTGGCCCCATGGCATTCGCGCATCGAACGCGGGGGCGTCTGATGCGCATATTTAATTGGAGGCCGTGGAGGAAGGCGCGCCATGTGTTCTGGTGCGCCTTACCTGGGATGGAGAACGGGGAGGAATATTCCTCTCCCGAGGAGGTGCTGCGATGGGGCGGCAGGCGCTGGTAGGGCCGCGGAAGTGTGCGAAAGCGTTCCCGTGGCCCTGCCAATATGCGACGAAGGTGGAACACCATGGGGTTTTAGTCGGTGCGAGTCCGACATAACCCGTCATTGCCCCCGCGAGGCGGGTATGCGTAGGCATTTCCCCATGTAAAAAAAAAAAAAAAAAAAAAAAAAAAAAAAAAAAAAAAAGTTAGGTTAGGTTAGGTTAGGTTAGGTTAGGTTAGGTTAGGTTAGGTTAGGTTAGGTTAGGTTAGGTTAGGTTAGGTTAGGTTAGGTTAGGTTAGGTTAGGTTAGGTTAGGTTAGGTTAGGTTAGGTTTTTTTTTTTTTTTTTTTTTTTTTTATATGTTTTGCTGCTATCCTCTGACATGGAGGTCAGAGACATTGTCAGCTTGACATGGACTTTATTTAATGTTTTTTATTTACTTTGTCCTTATTGTTTTATAGAGGGTGTAGAGGACTCCGGGTTTTCGTTCGGGAGTCCTACTACTCTTAACCTAATACACGCAATAACATTATATTTTATCATTTACTTATAAATTCCTCTATATTTAGTGCACTTACAATTTGTAAATAAATCTTATAATTTTGAATTTGGAGTCAGCGCATTCTCTCTGTATATACAAGTATAAACACAAGGAAGCGCCGATTTTAATTCCAAAATGAATATTAAGTCCTAAAGAATAATTGAATTAATAATTGGTTCAGATTACACAAATACGTAAATAATAACATTAATAATAATCAACAATAGTCATTAGTCATATTTATCATATTAAAAATATTCGTCATATTAAATTATATTAAATTTCTTATCTACTTTTGGTTATGTTTAGTGACTTGTTTAACTACACCCTCACAAAATGTAATAAATTTATTTCGAGTCCTTTTTTCAATGAGCAGCATGTGTAAATTTTCTTTTATTATCTGAATATCGGTTTCAGACTCGAAATCGTATCTGGCTTTATCAAACCGAGGACACTGTAGGAGGATGTGCAGCACCGTCTCCTCGATTTCAGGCTCACAGACGCATGATGGGCTCTCCTTGCACCGAAACCGATACAGGTACTCGGTACTCACCATGTCCGGTCATTGCTTGGATCATCGTCGGAGACAGCGCTGTTTCCCTAATAACCTTGTGGGCTGTCTCAACGTCCGGCAGAAAGGCTTTAGTTATTCTGGCGGTCTCTCCCTCTATATACCTCCGGTTCCATTCTTTAAGCGTCTCAGATCGAATGAGTCGCTTTACAAAAGAGACTGGGCAAAAGTCATAGTCCGGTTTTCTCTTTGCTCGCAGCGCCGCGTGTTTGGCCAGCTCGTCGGCGCGTTCATTTTCTACAAGACCCGCATGGGCTTTTATCCAGAAGAGTTGTAGTGTTTTTTGTTGCCTTAAGATGTTAAAAATGTTTTTGCGGGTCTTGACTGCCAAAGGGTGTTGAGAGTCTTGGTTCACAATGGTCTCTAGAGCGGACCTAGAGTCACTGTAAACCCCGAAAGTTGTCTCCGCGCTGGAGAGAATTCGCTCAGTTGCCATGTATATGGCCAGTAATTCCGCCTGGTAAACGGTACAGTGGTCCGACAGTTTGAGTTTCAGAGTTCGGGTCTCAGCAGCATTATTCCAAAAAGATAAAGCCGCTCCGACTTTTCCCTCTATTTTACTCCCGTCGGTAAATATTCGGAGACTCTGGTTGTTGTTTAGTCTCGTTTCGTCCTCGTTTACCAGGCATATGAATTGCAGATCCACATAAAATGCGGGGTGAGGCAGTTCTATGAAGCTCGCCTTTGTCTCCACCACTCGGTCTGCCAGCACTGACTGGAGTTTTCCTCTCCTCGCCTCAAAAAGGGATGCTGCCTCTTGGACCCTCAAGTCCAGAGGAAGCAGACCAGAAAGTGCTAGCGCCGAGTGTAGGGATACGGTCCGGTACGCTTTGACAATTTTTTGAGCGAATCCTCTCTGCACGGTATTCAGTTGCTTCCTGACTCCCAACTTTTTAGCAGCTGGCGCCCACGCGCTCGCTGCGTACAAAACCACCGGTTCAACGACCGCCGTGTACATCGTCCTAATAATTTCGGGTTGAAGGCCCCAACTGATCTTTGCCGCTCTTGATAACTGTGTGTAGAGAGAGGCGGCCTTCCGGCACACATTTCTAACGTGTGTATTAAACGTAAGTTTTCTGTCTACGGTAAGACCAAGCACTTTGATCTCCTCCGACAAGCGTACCGCCATACCGCCCATGCTCAGACGTGGGGAATCGTATTTTAGTTTGTTGGTTATTACCATTGCCTGGGTCTTATGTGGCGCAAATTTAAGCTTATTACGTATTCCCCACCTCATAACATGTTCCAGAGCAGCATCCGCCCGTCTTTGGACATCAAGCGCCGTGTCCCCCGCAAACAGAAGGACGATGTCATCGGCGAACGCTTGACATCGGTCGCTTTTCTCTTCCATTTCTCTTAGCAAAGGGTCGAGAAGGAGATTCCATAGGACCGGTCCTCCTATGGAACCCTGTACGCACCCCTTTGTGGTTGCCTGTATTTGTTCCATTCCTGCATATCTTAGTCTCACTTTCCTATCCCGGAGATAACTGTCCATCAATGTTCTTAAATTTTTGGGGCACTTTTCCTCAGCCAATCTGCATCTTATTGCTGGCCACCAGGCGCTATCGAAGGCTCCCTCTATGTCCAGAGATATTATCACAATGATCTTTTTGTTGCGCAATTTTAGTTGGATGTATTGCATCATATCATAGAGGGAGTCTTCGGTGCTCCTTTGTGGGGTAAAACCGTATTGGCGAGTACTACAACCTGGTTGGACATGGTATCTGATCCTTTTGATTATCATTTTCTCCAGGATTTTGCCCAACACAGGTAGTAAGCCTATTGGTCTGTAGGCTTTGGGGTGCGTATAGTCATCCTTTCCAGGTTTCCGCAGAACAACTACCACTGCTTCTTTCCATTTGGTAGGGAAGTGTCCCAACTCCAGGCATTTGTTGGCCAGGCTCAGATAAATCTCCGGGCTGTGAAAGATAGCTTCTCGGCAGATGTCAGCCGTAAAACCATCCCCACCGGGGGCCTTTTTTGGGTTGAAACTGCTTGTAGCATGCCTTAGCTCCGCAAGAGTAAATGGTGGGTCACAAGAACTATCTTGCATCCCTGCATTTATCTTTTCAGCTAGCTCTCTTATACGCCGGTGGTCTGCGTTATCAGTTTCAGCTTCATCCTTCGGGTAGAAAGTCTCGGTCAAACATCTTGCCGATTCGGCATTATTTAGAGGTACTCCGTCTTTTGTGAGTGGCAGATCTTCGTGCCGTTTAGCAGTTCTGCCGATAACTCGGTATATGCCTTCCCACAACCCCTCTCTATCTTGCCTAGCACAGAACTCTTTCCAGCTTTTTATCTGAGCCTTTTTTACTTCACTTTCGTAATTTCCTTTTGCCTTCAGGTACTCCGCGATGACACCTGCTTTTCGTACTGTAGCTGCACATTTTATTCGTCGTTTTTTGTTGATGGTATCCTTTTTTAGCATAGCAAGTTCGTCACTCCACCATGGTAAGTTAAGTTTGTTGATATTTTTCTTTTTTCGAATTGTACTTTCACAAGTTTCTTTTATTGCTTCCAAATAATTTTCAATTACATTTTCTAGGTTGCACGTGTTATTTATTTTTCTAATTTCTATGGGACTAATATTTTTATCTGCCAATTATTGAGCTAATTTCTTATGAAACTTACTCCAATTGGCTTTTTTGCTATTATATAATCTTGTGGTTCTTTGTATAGTTACTCCTGATGTTTTTACTGAATTAATTTTGATTATTATAGCGTTATGATCCGAGCTTGTCATGCCAGTGTCAACCTTCCAGTCCTCCACCTTCTTCAGCAAATTTTCCGAGCATGCTGTAATGTCGACATGACTCCTATATGTTTTCCCTCCTCTTATCGTGTCAAATGTAGGAGTATCACCTTCATTTAGTACGTGGAGGTTGAGCTCGTTCAGTGTGCCTGCTACTACTTCCCCTCGTCCATCTTCTCTTACACTGCCCCACCACGGACTCCACGCGTTTCCGTCCCCTCCTATGAGTACGTCGATTTTCCCTATTTTGGTAAGTATACGTTTTAGTTGGTCCATGTATGGTTCAATGGGTAAGTCCGGTTCGAGATACAGGGATATCACTACCATCTCCCAGACTCCCATATCAATTTTGATCACCGTAAAATTGTTCGAGGTGAGAGTAGGATATTGAGTGACGTTGATGTTATTGTTAAAGACGGCAATTGCCGTCTTCAACACCCCAGATGTTCTTTTAACGCATTGATATATTCGAGCGCCTCGGTAATTCTTCATGTTCCCCACTGCCCCCACATACGGTTCTTGGATTAGGGCGATACTCATCCCACTTTTGCTGGCCTCAATCATCAATTCGTTAGTAGCAAGCTCTTTTCTTTGAAGATTTGCTTGCACAAAGAAGATGGGTCCGTTTTCTGTTTTTACCTGTCTTGTTTGCTCATTGCCCCTGTTCTTAGCTACAGTTTTAGCAGTACGCCACACTTGATCTTGCTATAGCATCCCATTTCCTATGTACTGGACACTCACTGTCAAACGCGTTGTGATCTGCGCGATCCAACTTTGCTCTAAGACAGTTGATGCAAGAAGGTGTTTTCCCAGCAGTATACGCTGTACATTCACTTTTAACGTGTGAGCCTCCACAGTGGGAACATTGATCTTCTGTCTCCTTGCATTGTCTTTTGCCGTGCCCATACGCAAGACATCTAGAACATTGCACCAGTGGTGAATGGTCTGCTACTACTACGCGCTGTAAGTCAATGTGTACGCGCCCTATCTCTATCAAACGTTTCCATAATGATGGGGACACCTGAAGGATCACGTGGTTTGTATACGGGTTCCTGGTCTTTTTCCGATAACGTACTGCTAATCGTACCTCTTCGCTTTTTAATGATTCCAATAGGTTTTTATTTTGGTTTCTAATTGCGGTAATTATGTCTTCGTCGGTATTGATCTGCAGTACGTCCCGTAGAATTACCAGTGGGTCTTTATTCTTAGCTTCTTCGACTGAAAGTCCTATATGACCTGCTTTCAGTCGTTTAGCTACTTTCTCCAATTCCTCTCTAGTACCACATCCCACGATCACTTTCTGATCTTTGGCCTTTCTCACTTTTTCAATCCTTAGGCCACTCTGTTTTGCATCTACCGCAACTCTTATCTTATTAAGTACTTCACCACTCGTGTCATTTTCATTGTCCGATGTAACTATAATTGAATGCATTTGTGGATGGACGGTGTTTTTCAGGTGGGTTGGGGTAACTTTCAAGTGTTGACTCTTGGTGTAATTTGCCGTCACACTTGCATAGGTAGTTAATTTCTCGGTGTGGCATTTTACCTCTTCACTAAACCGTTGAGTTTCCATTTTATACTCAGTGAGCAGCTTACTGTGTTCTTCTAATTTCTTTATTAGCTTGTGTTCTACCTCGGTCTTTTTCTCTGCAGTGCTAGATTCTTTTACTAATGTGATTTCCTTTTCTTCTCCCTCTTCTTTCGCCAACCTATATAATTTGTCAACAGCTTCTATAATTTTGTCCTTTAATTCCGTCTTAAGATTTCGTGAGCTATTTAATAAAAGTTTTATTTTAACCAGATACGCTTTCGCTTCTTGTGCCCTATTTGTATAAATAGTCATTTCTGGGTCAGCTTGATTTTCCACACTGCAAGTAGCAGGGGAGAGTTTGTTTTGAGATTTTTGTTTGGTCGGTTGCGTGTTCGTCCTTGTTTTAGGAGCTGCACTAAGTCGCGACTCAAGCTCACCTACACTTTTTCTTACTTGGGATATCCCTTCCTGCGCTCTCCCCGCTGATGGTTCTATTTCTTCGGTTTGTTTTACGGAGTTATCCGTCATTACTGTAGTCTTATTAAGTGGGGGTGTTTTAAACATTTTGTCCTATTTCAAAGGGTTATTGTCAACAAAAATTTGAGAATTTATCAGATAAGATTTTCATAAATATGGGCCCAATAAATCAATAAAATAAGATAAGATAATTTAATATGCAAATTTATAAAGTCAAACGATTTCCGATATTATCTCTATAATATGTATACACATTTCTCTAAAACAAGAACAAATAAAAAGAGGTTTGTATAAGTTATAAAATACAGCAAACAGTAAATAACAGAAAAATTGTTGTCAAATTATTAAAAGTTTTTAAGTTTGTATAAGTTATATAATTATTGAAAATTTGACGAGATTGTAGTAATATCAAATTTAAAAGGACCACAGAGATCCAGTCACCATTTCTGTCAAAATACTTCTCTATACAGAGTCGTAACTTTACCTTCGTTTGGGTACTAAATCAGTCTTATATATACACAATATTTGTAAGTATTTGGCTCTCTACTCTACGTAGAGTCAATTACTTGTGATCAGTTAAGAGTACTCTCTGAGCCCCTTCTAAAGAACCCAAACTCGGTAAACCTAGCCCAAGAGGTTCGGTAGTAACAGCCTTTTATAATTTCGGTTTTAAAACAATATGGCTGCCAAAATTAGGGTAAAACGCTATTAAATTAAAAGTTATAAAAGGTGTATGTCTAATAATGTAAAAATTTTCAAAAACTTTTTCTAAAATGAGAGTTATATACTAACAAGTTTTTGGCTCTACATAGAGTCTGTTTCTAACTATCAGGTAAAAGCACTTCTCGAGCCCTATTCAAAGAACCCAAACTCGGCAATCCCAGCCCAAGAGGTTCCGAAGCTATATCGCTTCAAAACTTTGGTTACAAAGCAATATGGCTGCCTAAAATACGGTTAAAACGCTATAACTCCCGAACGAATGGGCCTACAGCTCCGTGCTTGGGCTCGTTTTGGTGGGCTCGACCAAGGCTGTAATTTGGTATAGATTTCAGGACACAGAAATTATGGGCTCTGAATTTGCCTGAAAGCTATATAGCCTGTTTGAAAACTCCTTACTTTCTCCTATGGTCAAAATCCCATTCTTCTACGATTCCCAGTTTAACAGATATCGGCCTTTAAAGTTTTTCAAGATGGCCGCTGAAGTGTCAAAATCCAAGTTTAACTGACGATATCTTTACTTCTGGTTGTCGCAGAAGACCCGCGCTTCGACTATTTTACTATGCTTTTTCTAGTCTTTCCGTTAAACGCACTTTCAGGACATCAAAAAAATATGGGCTTCAAAAAGCCTGAAATTTTGGAGGTTGGTAAAACTTGATCTATTAATGTCGAAATCAAAAACCGCAGATTTCTACGACAATCGGAGCCAAAGTTATGGTAGTTTGAAAATTTTCAAGATGGCCGCTCAGCTGTCAAAGTCAATGTTTAGAAGCCCGTAACTTTAAGACCAGAGGTCGTACGGAAACGGGGTTTCGAATTTACAGCTGGGCTCGGCCTAAATTGTGTCCTGAAAGTGGTTTCAGGAGAAAAAAATTTTCAGGCATCAAAATGCCTGAAAATTTATTGATATTGTAGAGTATGAGCTCCTCAAACATAAGTTAAAAATCCGAGCTTTCCACGACCAGGATTTTCGAAGATATAAGCAATTTAAAAATATAACCAAAAACCAGATTGATGAAATTTTGACAAAATCGCCAATTCTCGGACTTTTCGCTTGAAGTTTGGACTTAAATGAAACGTCTTCTATATAATAAGCCTATATTTAATGATAAATTTAATTGATTTCTATTATTTTACTAATATTCCTGAAAAAATGCCAAAAAATTCACATCTTCGAAACCGAATGCCGTAAAAATCCCGAAAAATTTTGAAAATTAAGAGGAATACAAGCTTATTCTTATTGTGGAATATTGTTAAAAGATTTTTTACATTTTTCTTTAATAAACTTAAAAATAATGTTTTTTATAAAATTTAATAGTTTTATTTAAATGTACGAGTGAAATTTAAATAAAAAATCGTTTATATGTAAATACGGTTAGCGCGCAAAAGATAGCAGTTTCAAAATTTTTGCGATCGCTATACACACTAAGAAAATTATACTTAAAGTTTTAATTTTAAAATTGTAATTATTTAAAAACTTGCTTCTTGTAATTTTTCAGCTTGCTGTCTGCTTCCGTTCTTGGTTTTCAGCAACACGTGGTTTTTGTTTTTTTGAAGATAACTTCAAAATGCGTGGTCCAAAATTTTTTCTGTTGCGCCCAAAAGTTTCAGACCATTAAGGCCTTACTTGTGGTAGTCGAAGATTTAGGGAGCACTTGTCAAAATTACCGGATACTGGCATTTAAATGTTAATTCCTCGAAAACTAACCTCAAAAAAGGTAGTTTTCCGGGTCCTGTGCTTCAGCCGTAAAAGTCCGGGTTGTTTTCTAGATCAGGGAATATAGGCCTCAGGTTGCCCGATCTATCGACACTTCACTTGTCCAAATCGGACCACAAAAAACCACTTTTATGAATTTTTTAGTGAGAAGCACGTGCAAAATGATGCGTTTTCGAGCGCGGATCGATTGCAACTGGTTAGGTTAGGTTAGGTTAGGTTAGGTTAGGTTAGGTTTTTTTTTTTTTTTTTATTACAATAAGTTTACTCTACAGACTCGAAGTCCGTACCTTTTTTTGCTTTACTTTATTTTATTAACTTTTAAAATACTGTTATAAATATACTCCTTACACTACTTACATTACTTAAATATTTAAGCCTAAGCAGTGAGTTCACATATATATATATTTTTTTGGATTTTTTTTTTGTATTTTTTTGTATTTTTTTTTTTTATATTTCTATTATCTTACATACTTAAGGTCTGCAAACTAATATGCTTACATGCGACATGCACTTAATCGCTATATTTTTTTATAATATTTTTTTTTCATTATTATTTTTGTTTTGTTTTTTTTTTTTTTTTGGTTTTTTTTTTTTTGTGGGCATCGTTGTTACTTATCTTTTTTTTTGATGTTTAAACATAATAATTGTCGACCCACTTTGTGTTTTATGTTTTTTTTTTTTTTTTTTTTTTTTTTTTTTTTCCCCTTATGTAGTCATCAACATAATCTACGTGCTTAATGTACATGGCCTTACATGCTATGTAAATTTTTATGTTACCAGATTTTTTTTTTTTTTCCTTTTCCTTGTACTTAATATCGTGGAGAGTGCTCCATCTTTAACTGTTTGTGATATCTGTTGACAGGGCTTCCACAATCGCTTCGTCTCTGTTTCTAATTGCCATTTTCAGATTATATTCTTTGATTCTTTTCGTTGTCGCAGCCATTGCGCTCTCAACCAGCCTTCCAGTTGCATCGTCGCAATCGTCCGTGTAATAAACACAGCTTTCTGTGTGCCTGGACACTGCCACTACTGCATGTTGGACGCTTTCATAAATTTTGAGCTTCTCTGTTGTTGTCCTCATTATGACCACTCTCCCGTATGTGAGACCTTGGGCCTCATGTACGGTTAAAATTCGCGACCCGGGACCCGAACCATATCCCTGGCTGGTAAGGGACTCCTTTTCTGCTTGCGTAAATACAAGATATAAGGTGTCGGGCACGGTACCTGGTATGACGGCTCCCGTGTACCTCTTCCTTTCTAGTGAGTGCACCTGAGATCTGGATGAATAAATGCCACTGTAGATTTCATTCAGGGCATATGCCACATCCATCGGATTCCGGTGCGTACACAGGAGCTCTTGGCTGATAGTGGTTACGAGGCTTGGGCGAGTATATTGCATCGCAAAGAGGTTTTCCCTGTCGATATAAGGGAGTTGATTGATGTCACCAAAAAGCAGTATTTTTTCGGCTCCACTTAGCCGCATTGCCATTACTATGGCCCCGAAATGGTTCATGAGAGCTTCGTCGACTAAAAGTCGAGTACATCTTCCCTTTTGCCTTCTCATACCATTTACTAAAACTGAGGCCATAGTGCGCACTTTTGTTTTTGCGTCAGTGGCTATGCGGTTGGCTAACTTTTCTCTAAGATCTTTAGCTGCTTCTGTTGTTGTTGTGACAATAAAATCATCCTCCGCATCGAATTGGTTTATAACCCAAGTTGTTTTGCCACATCCCGGGACTCCATTGACCCAATTTATCGTCGGCACCGTCCAGTTTTCCCAAGGATCTCCCAATGCACAGGCTCCCGAGATGGTTTCCGCCATTTTCAGGATCCTGTCCTCTAGCATCACCCTGGTACAACGGGCGGTGACCACAATAGGGTCGTTGGGTGGGGTTTTGAATACTAATCTTCCCTGTCGTTCTGTCTCCTCCTCATCCAAGGCTACGAAGCCCGCCGACCCGCTATAAGCCGCCATGTGATGACCCATTTTACCTTTTATGACAGTAGATGTTTTGTTGTCATAAATTGCGGCCTCTGCTTCCTCGAGCTGCACTCCAAGGAACTCATGACTACCGAGGTGGAAACTTTGTAAGATATTCTTGCAAGTAGTTTGGTTCACCTCAAGAGTTGCTTTTATGAGGGCCTTAAACTCTAGGAAAGCGTTGATTATGTGGTCTTTAGGCTCGACCGCCGGTAGAAGTCTTGGAGGGCTGACACGTCCCGAGCAGGGTCTAGTGTGGGTGGGTTTGGATTTCTTGAGTACTCTTGGAGGCTCTCTTATTAAGTTATCGGCTTGTCTTAACTTACTCAACTTTCGCATTGCTCTTCCTGGAATACTCTGGGCCGCTGCACCGATGGTTTTAATTAGTGCACTTACCCCGCTTTGTGACTCAGAACTTTTGCTAAGTTTTTCCCTGGCTGCGGCCTTTTCTTTGGCCGTTTTCAGTTGCAGGCGTTCTGAGCCACTAAGTGTCTCTGAATTTGCTACAAGATGTTGGGTTGCCTTTGTCGAGTCATGATGTTTGAGGAAGCTCAGGTTTTCACCCCTATCCTCATACACGACTATTTCATGTTTGTTTGAGGCTTTTATGCAACCAATGTGGTCCATGACTTCACCTTTCTCATATAGGACCACCATGGCATCCACACTTATGATGCGGGGTATGACAGCTGTCTCCTCCTCACCGAGTCTCGTTAGCAGTGAGCATGCCTGGGCGAATGGGGTTTTTTCTTCGCTCCATGTGAACAGCAAGATCGTTTTGTTTTTCGATCTTACTATTCGACATCGTTGCTTTGCAACCTCTATTTCAACTAGCGCCTCATATGTTTTGCGCTTCATGCTCGTTTTGAGAGTACTGCCGTTTAGTAAGCTTGCGAGACCGGGAGATATTTTGACATAGTTTCGGCCAGTTGTTAAGCAAAAACTTAAGCCGAAACGCTCTGTGTTGTTATCCATGAAGAGAGCTACTCCTCGAATTCTCAGGCCTGGGTTACCTCTTTCAGCGCATGCTAATAGCTGATGTTCTGCTTTATTGGCTGGGATGCTCTTCTCTTTTACGGAGACCTCTGCGAATTCGGTTTGCTGCTGCCTGGGGAATGGATAGTTTGTGGCGTTACGCTTTGCAGCAGCGCGAAAGATGGACTCTACGAATGCCAGAAATTTGGGCCTTTTGTCTTCGTCTTCGATGATTCTGTGTAGGTCAGACTTGTCAAGATTGGTGTTAATGCAAAACTCGAGATCCAGACGTGCCGCCTGATAGCGGGGACACTCCAGAATCACATGCCACACTGACTCACTGACATTGGGATCGCACTCGCACCCTGGTGTATCCTTAAGCTTAAAGCGGTGCAAGTACTCCGCAATTCCACCATGTCCTGTTAACACTTGTACATGTGTGGGTGTCAACTTCGTTTTTCTCACTATCCGGTATGCAATTGCAACATCCGGTAGGAATATTTTGGTGACTTGCCCAGTGGTCGAGGTCTCGTATCTGTCCTGCCAGATTCGAACGGTTTCCTCTCTGATTTTCTTTTTAACGTAGGACATGGGGATTTTGTCGTAGTCTAGAGTGGCTGTCTCCCGGAGTGCCGCCGCCTTGGCGAGCTCATCAGCTCTCTCATTTCCAGACGTGCCTACATGAGCCCTCAACCAAAACAGCCGTATCACTCTTCCCTCTTTTCTCATCTTCCCTATGCTTTCTTGGATGGCCTTTGATAGGGGATGGCTTGCTTTAGGGTTCGCCAGCAGATCGAGCGAAGATCTCGAGTCGCTCATGATGTTTACGACAGGTTCAGTGCTCGATTCTGCTAGTTTGGTCGCCCTGAGCAAGGCATAGAGCTCCGATTGGAAAACTGTACAGGATGGATCCAGTCTAAAGGTGGAACTACTGATCTCCCTGCCATCTTCCCACCACGTTAAAGCTGCTCCGACCCTCCCTTCTATCTTACTTCCATCGGTGTATATGTGAGGGCCGGTTAGTTGGTGGAGGTTTGTGTTTTCGATTGTTTCCAGTAGCTCATATTCCAATTTGACGAGTTTAGAGGGATGAGGTTGATCCAAGTGATTTACACGGTTTTCAAGCTCTCTTCCTGGCGGTAAATAGTCCAGTGTGCCTTGTTTCCTGGTTTGGTACAAGTTGGACGCTTCTTTTATTCTCAGGTCTAACGGAAGCAGACCCGAGATGGCAAGCGCGGAAGTGAGCGATACCGTGCGGTACGCTTTACAGATCTTCTGCGCGAAGCCCCTTTGCAACGTGTTGAGTTGGTCTTTGATCATCTGAAGTTCTGTTGCTGAGGACCACGCGCTCGAAGCGTACATCACTATGGGTTCGACGACTGCAACGTATATTGTCCTTACAATCTCACCATTGAGACCCCAGGTCACCTTGGCCGCGCATGCAAGCTGTTTGTATATGTCAGCCGCTTTTTTGCATACGGCTGCTACATGTGGCTTAAAGGTGAGTCCACGGTCAATGATGAGACCGAGTACTTTAATTTCCTCTACGAGGTTTACTCTGCTGCCGGACATTTGCAGGTTGGGGTGGTCAAATTTAAGTTTTTTAGTGACAAGCATTGCATTTGTTTTATGCGCTGCAAACTTTAACTTGTTCTGGGTTCCCCACTTCTTTACTCTTTTTAAAGTGTCATTGGCCTGTTGCTCCAGGGCACTCGTTGAGTGACTCGAGAACACCAAGACAACGTCATCTGCAAATGCCTGACAATACACCCCTTCGTTCGTAAGTTGGTGCAGCAGTGAGTCTAGGATAACATTCCAAAAGGTTGGTCCACCGATAGATCCTTGAACACAGCCCTTTGTAGTTCCCCTCTCACTCGTTGTTCTGGCATAGTTAATTACGATTTTTCGATCTTGAAGGTAAGAGCCAACCATATCGTAGAGGTTTTTGGGACATTTCTTTTTGGCTAGTTGCAGTTTTAATGCTGGCCACCATGCGTTGTCAAAGGCTCCCTCTATATCTAATGAAACAACAAGGACGATCTTCTTATTCCTCACTTCGTTATTGATATATTTCAATAGATCATAGAGGGCGTCCTCAGTACCACGTTGAGGCATGAACCCATACTGGTTTTTATTAAGAGTTGGGAGGATGTACCACTGGAGTCGGCCCACCATCAACTTCTCGACTATTTTTCCGAGTACTGACAGAAGACCTATTGGTCGGTATGACTTTGGATGTGTATAGTCATCCTTTCCTGGCTTACGGATGATGACCACGTGTGCAGTTTTCCACTGCTTGGGAAAGTACGCCAATTTCAAGCACTTGTTGGCTATCGCTAAGAATACCTTCCTGTTGCAGTTTATTGCAGCGGAGCAGATGTCAGCTGTTAGCCCGTCTGGTCCAGGGGCTTTTTTGGGGTTTAGTGTTTGTAACACTGATTCAAGCTCCGCTTCTGCAAAAGGTGGGTCATCTTCTGACAAACCTAGGTCTTTGTTGATTTCCGTCAGCTCTCGTATTTTGGTGTGGTATGGCTGATCTGTTTCCACACAGTCGTCAGGGTAAAATGTTTGGGCCAAGAGTTCTGCCGACTCTTCTGGTGTCAGAGTTTCCCCTTGGATGTTTCTTAGGAGCATGTCCTCATATCTTCTTGAGGATTTCCGGATAACTCTGTAAATTTTATCCCACATGCTCTCCCTTTCCTGTGTCGTGCAGAATTCCTTCCAGCTTTCGGTTTGCGCCTCCTCAACTTTTATGATGTATTGTTGTTTAAAACTTATGTATTCGTCTATTACGTGTTGTCTTCTGCTTGGTGCCGCATTTCTAATACGTCTTTTTTTCCTATGGACTTCTTTTTTGAGTTGGTTGAGGGATTTTGACCACCATGGGGGCGTTGCATTCACCCCCCTCATGCCCATTTTCGGAATAGTCTCATCACAAGATTCCTGGATTGCTTTTGTGTAGGCTATTGTGATGGATTCCAGATCCTCATGGATTTCCGCCTCCTCAATTAGTGTGGGAGTTATGGCTCTTTCTTTTAGAAGGGATCTAAAGCGTGTTGAGAAGTCCGACCAGTTTGCCTTTCTGGTGTTGTATTTGCGCGTTGTACAGGGCCGTAATTGTGTCAAGACTGCTTTGGTGCGCAGTGTAAACACAATCGCGTTGTGGTCTGATGTAATTAGGCTTCTCTCCACTCTCCAGTCCTCCACATTGCCCAGAAGTGACGAACTGCAAGCAGTGACGTCTACTATGCTCGAACAAATTCTCCCCCTTCTGTATGTTTCGAAGGTAGGCGTGTCACCCGTGTTCAGAATATGGAGATCCATTTCATTGAGGAAGGTGTTATATGCCGCGCCTCTTTCATCTTCGGAATTACTTCCCCACCATTGGCTCCAAGCATTTATGTCTCCAGCCACTATGATGTTGTTTGTGTGTAGTTTTGCGCAAGCTGCTTGGATTCGCCTAAGGTAGGGATTTATATCTTGCTCTCCCTCGAGGTAAACTGACACGACTCCCAGTTTTAAATTTCCTGCAACGAGAAGTACTGCCGCTTCTGTTTCGGTAACCAGCTGTGGATCATGGATGATCTCCAGCTGGTCTCCGAAAATCAGCACTGCGGCTTTTACTGGTTTTTGTCTATTCAGGCTGCATTGAACTACTCGCGTGCCGGGATGTTCTTTAATAACGCCATTTTTTCCCACATAGGGTTCCTGTACTATGGCAATCGACACTCCTTTATCCGATGCAACCTGAAGTAGTTCCGCCGTTGCTACCCTGGAGCGTTGCAAGTTCACCTGAATGATTTTGAGGTCTGACCTACTAATGTTGGAGTTAATATTATTATGGTTGCCCTTAGCAGTAAGATATGCGGGACCGTGCTATTGCATCCCACTTCTGCTTTTCCCGGCAATCAAAGCTAAAAGCATTGTGTGCCAGGTCCGTATCGGCGCCGTGCGCTTTGAGGCAATTTTTACATCGGGGGGGTCTCCCCTCCAGTCTGATCGGGCATTTGTCCCATGAGTGAGTATCTCCGCAGTGACTGCAGAGTTCCTCCTTTTCATGGCACACTGCTTTTGTGTGGCCAAAACCGAGGCATTTTGTGCATTGCACAAGGGGAGAGTGATCCATTATTGGTCTTCTTTGGAGGCCGATGTAAACTTTACCCGCATCAATGAAGCGCCTGTGCACTTTTGGAGAGAGCTCAAGTACAGGATGGCACTCTTGTGGATTCCTCGCCTTTTTCCTGTATCGAACTCTGACTGTTCGCTCTTTCTCATCGACGTCATGCAGAAGGTGTTTGTTCTGCGCCAGTATATTTTCTACGATTTCGACGTCTGTGTGATACGATAGCACGTCCCTGATTATCGCCAAGGGATTGTTTGTTCTGGCAACCTCTACTTTTAAACTTTTATTTGTCTTAACTCTGTTTTGGACAAGGTTAAGATCCTCCTTGGTGTTGCAACTGAGGACGACTTTTTGGTTTTTCGCCTTCCTTACCCTGTCTACTTTGGCTCCAGTCTTTTTTGTGTCTAGAGCCTCCCTGATTCTCTCAATAATGTTTTCGGCTGTGTTTTTGGAATCAGTTGATGTAATAATGAGCGTGTGATTGGGTTTAGGAAGGGGAGGGCTTGCAGCCACTCTGGCGTATGTCTTTTTTGGCTTTGTTGCCGCTTCGCCAGTTTGTGCAAGCTCTGTTGCTAGACTTGGGGCTGTAGGTGATGAGGCCCGTTGCTTCTGCTCTCTCATCGTCCTCAGCTCGGATGACATCGCACCTAAGTGTTCTTCTATAGGTTGAAGATGTTCCCTTATGCTGGTTTGGAATATTTTACTGGAGTCCGCTGAAGGTAAGATTGAAAGTCCGGATCTGATACTTGTATCTATCTCCTTCAGCGAACTCTTCATTCCGTTCAGCTCATTTTCTAACGTTTTATTTATTTCCTCTGAGGGGTGGGATGGTGGTGACTCCAGGCGTAACAGGGTTTTTTGACCTGTCTCCAGAACCTTCTTGGTGTTGTTTTCGGACTTTTCGATGACTCTGCGCATTTCGTCCAATTGAAGTTTGAGTGTTTCCACACTAGATTTTACTCCAGTAAGGTCCACTCTTAGGTGAGATAAGATGTTGTCTGCACCTTCTTGCTTCTGCTGACTCAAGTTCGACTGAATCACACCTATGCGCTTGTCTAAGTCCGTCACAGCTTTGAGTAGGTCACTCGTTTTACGGAAGGGCTCTTGGGTTTCAAAGTTCAACCAACCCCGTATCGCCTTGGATTCCTGGAGGGTATTTTTTATATCTGTCCTGGCATGGCCTAGCTCGGAAGCCATTTCCTTCATAAGCTGGGTGATGATCTTGTTATGGGCTCGCTCCACTCGCATTAGTTCTTGAGCGTTGCGTGAGCGTTCCCTTTCTAGATTATGCTTATGTCTAGATCTGGAATCTGACAGCGCCAGGACCATCTCGTAGAGGGACTGCAGACTCTCTAAAGCTGTTAACTTACACTCCCTCTTCATATTCCCTGCCATTTCTAGCGCTTCCTTCCCTCTCAGAAGCATTTCGTTCGCTTCTTTTGTTGCCATATCCATTTCCACCCCCAAGCGCCTGTTGGAGTTAAAAAGCAGGCTGGGTCTTCCTTTTTCCGGTGCCTCCGATAATTCTTCCTTGCTGCGTCGGCTCCTATACGTGATGCTAGCCTCTCCCTCAAGTCAGTTGCGGCTGCAGTTGTTGTAGTGATTATGATATCATTTTCCTCCGCGAAGTTATTAATAATCCAGGATGTTTTTCCACACCCGGGTACGCCATTGACCCATGTTATTTTTGGCAACTGCCAATGCCCAAGAGAGCCGCCCTTCTTCAAAGTCATGGACACAGCCTTGAGCCTGTCCAAGATCTCGTCCTCGAGCATTACTCTTGTACACTTTGCTGTTACCACTATGGGGTCCTGAGGAGGTGTTCGAAAGACAAGTTGGCCCGACCGTTCTGTCTCAGTCCCGTCCAAAGCCACAAAACCAACAGTTGCGTTGTATACCGCCATGTACAATCCCGACACTTTCCCTTTAATTACTTCAGCTGTGTCGTTGTTGTACACAGCAGCCTCGAATTCCTCGAGTTTCATCTCAAGCTGATCTTCACAGCCTCGATGAAAGGATTCAAAGATGCTCTTACAGGTCATGATGTTAACCTCTCTGGTAGCTTTAACGATAGCTTTAAACTCGAGGAATGCATTTATCCAGTGGTCCAGGGGCTCCGACACCTCCCTGAGACTCGGCAGAGTGACTTGTCCCATGTCTGCTTTCGTCCATGTGCATGGGGATTTTTTTGTCTGACCTTTGGGAAAATACTTTGCGGCGCTCTTAACAGCAGCAACTATCTTCTCTGTTGACTGCAGATATTCTTTTTTCTTCGGGATTATTGCGGGGATTGCAGCAATGACTTGGCCGAAGGTGCTAGCGACTGCTGCTACTTTGTCTATTGTTCTGGCTGGGATTTTTCGTGTTCGCTTTTCTTTTTTCCTTTTAGCGTCCATTTTTTGTTGCAAGCGTTCGGATCCACTTAATATTTCTTCTGGGCGTATTTCAGGGTGTTCTTTGCTATCAGTGGGATACGAGCGTGAAGGTTCGTTGGGTCTGAATGGTTTCATAAAACTGAGGTCTTCACCTCTGTCTTCGTATACCACCACCTCATGATATTCTGAGGCTTTTAATACTCCCATGTAGTCTTCTACCTTCCCTTTCTCGTATTCTACCACCATAGCATCTACGCTTATTATTTTTGGTGATACTTCTTTAGCCTCACTTGCCTCCGTAAGCACAGCTAGCATTGAGCATGCCTGAGCGAACTCGGTGACGTCGTCGCCTTTTTCGAATAGTGCAATGGTTTTGTTCCGCATACGCACTATTCGGCAGTGATTGTTTGCTACTGTTATCTTCTGTAGCGCCTCATACCTCTTACGTTTTATGCTCGTTTTGAAGGTGCTGCCTTTCAGGAGTAAGGCGAGGCCAGGTGAGATAATTATTCTATTTGGAGCCATCGCATTGCAGAAGCAAATACCCAGCCTTTCGGAGGAGTCATCCATAAACATGGCTACCGTTTTGAGTCTAATACCTGGGTTGCCTAGTTCAGCATATTCTAGTAGTTTATTTGCAGGCTGATTAATTGTTCTTCTGTATTCTATGTCTGTGGTTTGTGTTATTATATTACTTAAATTCATCGTTTGCTGAGTCAATTCAGAAGAAAGAGTACTGTTTATTTTAGCAGCTAAACGGATTGTATGTTCTGCAAACTTTAAGAAGTGCGGTCTTTTGTCAGCGTCATCCAAAATATTGTGTAATACTTCTTTATTTATTTTTATATCTAGTTTAAACTCAAGATCCATTCTGGCCATCTGGAATCGTGGGCAGTCCAGGATGATGTGCCAAACAGACTCACTGATGTTGGGGTTGCACTCACAGCCGGGACTGTTTTTCAACTTGAACCGATGTAAGTACTCAGCAATTCCGCCGTGTCCTGTCATGATTTGCACTTGGTAGGGTGTCAGTTTTGCTTTCCTCACGATGCGATAAGCTTTTTCTACATCGGGGAAGAACGTCTTAGTGACTTGCCCTGTACTGGAGGAGTTGTACCTATCCTGCCATTTCCGTACAGACTCTTCTCTGATCTTTCTTTTGACATAAGACAACGGGACTTCTGCGTAGTCTGGGGTAGTAGTGGCTTGTTGGGCCGCCATCTTTGCTAGCTCATCGGCGCGTTCGTTTCCGGCAGTCCCCACATGCGCTCGTAGCCAGAAAAACCGCACTCGTCTCCCCTGTGACCGGATGTCTTCTATGCACTTTTTTATATGCTTTGTCAGAGGATGGATCAACATAGGGTTTCCCAACAGGTCGAGTGAGGACCTGGAATCACTCATAATGTTTACTGTCTTTTCTTTGCTATTCCTTGCCAATTGAACCGCCCTGTAAAGTGCATAAAGTTCTGATTGAAACACGGTGCACGAAGGGGCTAAGCTAAAAGTAGAGTAATGGATTTCCTTGTCTTTCTCCCACCAAGTTAGAGCAGCTCCGACCTTTCCCTCTATCTTGCTACCATCTGTATATATGGGGGCCGGTAACCCGGCGGGAATCCAAAGATTCAAGATCCGCGCCCTCAAGGAGCTCGTACTCTGTTGTTATGAGTCTAGAAGGGTGTGGAAGATCCAAATAGCTCACCTTTTTCTCCAATCTCATTCCAGGTGGTAAATAGTCTAATGTAATACCTTTTTTTGTTTTGTACAGACTTGCAGCTTCCTGGACTCTCAGGTCCAATGGTAATAGACCTGAGAGTACCAGTGACGCCGTGAGCGATACTGTGCGATACGCCCTGCAGATTTTTTGTGCAAATCCTCTTTGAAGATTATGCAGTTGATCGCGAATCATTTGCAGTTCTGTCACTGGAGCCCATACGCTAGAAGCGTACAGCACAATCGGCTCTATGACCGCAACATATATTGTCCTTGTTATTTCTCCATTTAGGCCCCACGTTACTTTTGCGGCGCACGCTAGCTGTTTATAAATTTCCGCAGCTTTTTTACAGACAGCGGTAACATGTGGTTTGAATGTTAGTTTTCGATCTATTATAATTCCCAGGAGTTTTATCTGATCAACCAGTTGCAGTTTGCGCTCTGACATGTAGATTTCTGGGGGATCGAATTTAAGTTTCTTAGTTATTAGCATCGCGTTAGTCTTGTGTGCTGCGAAAGTTAATTTGTTTCCCTCTCCCCATTTTACTACTTTCTTTAGAACTGCATTGGCTGATTCCTCCATAGTACTGACCTTGTGATCGGAGAATACAAGGATTCCGTCATCTGCAAATGCTGGTCCTGCGATTGACCCTTGTACGCAACCTTTTGTGGTGTCCCTCTCACTTGTTGTTCTGGCATAGTTAACAACGATCTTACGGTCTCTAAGGTATGAGTTTATCATTGCGTAGATGTTCCTTGGGCACTTCTTTTTTATGAGCTGGTGCTTGAGTGCTGGCCACCATGCGTTGTCGAATGCTCCCTCTATATCCAAAGAGATGATAAGCACCATCTTCTTGTTGTAGAGTTCAGATCTTATATGGTCCATTAAGTCGTAGAGGGCATCTTCGGTTCCGCGCTGTGGCATGAAGCCATATTGTTTCGGATTTAACTTTGGTAAGATGTACCATTGCAATCGACCCACCATAAGTTTTTCGACTATTTTCCCCAGGACTGGTAGTAGACCTATCGGCCTGTAGGACTTTGGGTGAGTGTAGTCCTCTTTGCCCGGCTTACGGAGAATTATAATGTGTGCCTTTTTCCATTGCTTAGGAAAGTATGCTAACGAAAGGCATTTATTTGCCAACGCCAAGAATACCTCCTTTTCGCTTTGGATGGCTACAGTGCAAATATCTGAAGTTAAGCCATCTTGCCCTGGAGCTTTCTTTGGGTTTAATGCTTTCAACACTGTCTCCAGTTCGGCCGGGGTGAAAGCTGGATCTTCCTCAGAGAGGTCTTCTATATCCTCCGGTTTTTTGTCTTGTACCAGTCTTCGGATTTTCATGTGGTAGGACTTGTCAGTCGCAACAGAGTCTTCTGGATAAAAAGTGCTTGCCAGAAGCTTAGCCGATTCCTCCGGATTAAGGGTGTCACCTTCGACACTTCTCAGTAACATATCTTCTTGTCGTCTGGTAGTTTTTCTTATTCTTCTCTATATATTCCATCCCACAGGCTTTCCTTTTCTTGCATTGAGCAGAACTCTTTCCAGCTGCTTGTTTGTGCTTCAATGGTTTTTTCTACATATTCCTGTTTAGCTGTACAGTAGTCTTTTATAACAGATGCCATTCTAATGGGAGCGGCGTTTCTTATTCGCCTTTTCTTTCGCAGGACGTCTCTTTTTAGGTTTTCTAAGGTTTTTGACCACCAAGGAGGCCTGCTTTTTGCCTTCCATACGCCTATTTTTGGAATAGATTTATCACAAGCATCCAAGATGGCTTCTGTATAGACGGTAATTTTGGTTTCCAGATCCTCTTGAGTGTAAATCTGGTCCATGGTTTCAGGTGTTATATTTTTTTCAGCTAGGGAGATTTTTAAATTCGTTTTAAATTCCTGCCAGTTCGCTTTCTTGGTGTTGTATTTGCGCGTGGTATTAGACTCGAATGATGTTAGTTGCTCGTCTAAGTGCAGAGTAAAAGTGATGGCATTATGGTCTGATGTTGTAAGTCCCCGATCCACACTCCAGCCGTTTATTCTTCCTAGTAGCGACAAGCTGCACGCTGTGACATCAACAACGCTTGTGTATTTTTTGTTTCCCCTATACGTCTCGAATGTTGGTGTGTCTCCGGTGTTGAGAATGTGGAGCTCTATTTCGTTTAGGAAGGCGTTGTAGGCTGCACCTCTTTGGTCTTCATGGCTGCTTCCCCACCAGTGGCTCCAAGCGTTGACATCCCCACCGATCAGAAGGTTTTCGGTTTGGAGTTTCTGGCAAGCCACTTTTGTGCGTACCAAATAGGGCTCTATGTCTTGGTCTCCTTCGTAGTAGACAGACACTATTCCTAATCTCATCTTTCCTGCCCTCAGGAGTACCGTCACCTCAGTTTCGGTCACCAATTGCGGGTCATGTATGACCCCCAATCTGTCATCGAAAATGATGATTGCCGCTTTCACGGGTTTTTGGCGCTTAAGGGTGCACTGGATAATTTTTGTGCCGGGGGTCAACTTCATTTCACCACTTTTGCCCACGTATGGTTCTTGTACAAGGGCTATTGAAACTCCCCTTTCCCTTGCTCCCTGTAGTAATTCTGTTGTCGCTAGTTTTGATCTTTGTAGGTTTGCTTGAATTATGTGCATGCTGTGAGTGTCTGTCTTTGGGAAATGTGAGCTTCTGTCATCTTGGCTGCCCTTAGCAGTATGAGATACGTGACCGCGCTATACTATCCCATTTTTGCCTCTCAGGACACTCATTGCTAAATGCATTGTGTGGGGAAACTGAGCTTTTGCCATGTGCCCTCAAACAGTTCTTGCAGTTAGGAGCCTTTCCCTCTAATCTGTTCGTGCATTTTTCCCAGGGGTGGTTTTCTCCACAATAGCTGCAGAGATTTTCTTTTTCCTGGCAGATATTTTTGGTGTGACCGAAGCCCAGACATTTTGTGTACTGCACCAAGGGGGATTGGTCTTCCACCGGTCTTCTTTGTAGGCCTATATAGATTTTTTCGGCTTCTAAGAAACGCCGGTGCAGTGTTGGAGAGAGTTCTATGATTGGGTGACATTCGTGCGTGTTTCTCGCCCTTTTCCTGTACCGAACCCTCATGACGTTTTCAGTCGCCTTGAGATCCTGGAACAGATGCTTA
This sequence comes from Parnassius smintheus behrii, assembly GCA_036936625.1. NCBI lineage: Eukaryota > Metazoa > Arthropoda > Insecta > Lepidoptera > Papilionidae > Parnassius > Parnassius smintheus. The sequence continues at coordinate 54,923,360 of JAUPFT010000010.1, forward strand.
TTCTGTGCTCGCAGCTGTTCCACGATCTCGGCATCAGTATGATATGATAATACGTCTTTTATTTTTATAAGTGGATTACTCATTTTGGGAGTCTCTGCCTTGAGTGTTTCATTCTTCTTAACCTGACTTCTTATCAGGTCCAGATCTTCTTTAGTGCCACAGCTTAAAACAACTTTTCGGTTCCTTGCTTTCCTTATCTTTTCTACTCTTGCTCCAGTCCTCTTTATATCAAGTGCTTCCCTGATCGTTTCAATGACATTCTCACCTGTTTTGTTGGGATCCGTTGACGGAACGATCAAGGTGTGGTTGGGCCTCAATACAGGCCTTTCTTTCACTTTTTGAGCATATGTCGGAATAGATTTGGTACTCTTGGCCATCTCTGCCAGCGCAAGCTCCGTACTAAGGCTTATCGCCGGTGGTGGCGTTTTCTGCCGGAGTTCACGTATGGTTTTTAGTTCCGACGAAACTACTTCCAGACGTTCGGTGAGGGGCTGTAGATGTTCACTAAGGTTTAATGTTAAGGAGCTGGAGGTGTTGTCAAATTTATCTTGCGTTTGTGTGTATTTTATATTTTTAATTTCCTGCAAAATGTCAGTCTTTATATCATCCCACTGCCGTTTGTCGTTGCATTCATATTGGGATGGAGACTGTGTGGTTAGAATTTCTATGGCTTTTGTACTGCTATTTTGGACGAGCGTTGTTTGGTCTTTGATTTCTTTGAGTTCTCGCCAGTGTTCGTCTAGCTGCCTTGTGACAATTTCTAAAGTCTTTAGAAGGTTTTGTCGTTCCTCCGGTGCTCTCTTTTCCGTTATTTTAATAGTTTGACTGGTGAAGCTGTCGGAAAGATCCTGCAATTTTTTGTCTAAAGCCTTTATAGAATTTCCTATTTCTCCAATGATCCTGTGAGGTTCTCTGGTCTCGTATCCCAGCCATTCTCGGATTGACTTAGCCACATCCTTGGCCTCCGAGATGTCATTGCGGGCGTTCCCCATTTCCGTGGAAAGGTTGGCTGTTATTTCTGCTATCTTTTTTGTGTGGGCTCGCTCCATTCTGATAAGTTCTTGGGCATGCCTAGATTTTTCCTTCTCCAAATTGTACTTGTGCCTAGATCTGGAGTCCGAGAGGGCGAGTACCGTCTCATATAGACTCTGAAGGCATTCGAGCGCCGTTGTTTTGCACTCCCTTTTCATATTACCCGCTGTCTCCAGCGCCTCCTTGCCCTTCTGTAACATCTCGTTGGCCAGTTTAGTGGCCAAGTCCATTTCGACTCCTCCATGTCTCGCCGTTGTTCGTATTATGCTTAAGCGTTTTGGTTCAGACGTAAAGGATTCTGATGCAGATGAGTCCTCGTCTGAGATGATTGGACGAGGGGGGACCTCTACCTGAGACCAGGCAGCGATCTTTGCATCTATCGCTGGAGGTTTTTCGACGCCAGTGAGAGAAACATCTGAATCTTCGCTTACTGAAGATCTAACCATTGAGACTTTGGCGAATACTTTTCTCCTTAGAGATTGTGTGGATTTTTGTGAGGAAGGTGGGCGAGACGAAGTGGCACCAGTAGTGGCTGGCAATGACCCTGTGGTGGCCTCCTCCAGGGCCTGAGCGCTTTGATTTTTGTTAAGTTGTGACATGGTCGCTGTTGATTGTTGTATTTTTATACTATGTTTTAAATGTTATATACTCGTATATAATTTTTTTATGTTATTGTTTACAAATGCTTTTTTTTTTTTTACAATTATCCTTATATATTAAAGTATACTACTGCTGCTGATGCTGCTGATGTTTCTGCTGTGTGAGGACCCTGAGACGAATCTTCAGTTTTCGGTACTCCCGTTTTCAGTGCAGAAGGGGAAAGTTGCTGTTGAAAGGGGTATGTTGTGACGGGAAGCTAGGATTTTTTTTTTAATTTTTTTTTTTTTTTTTTTTTTTTTTTTTTAGAAAATGTGACAGAGCCTTATAATAGAGAATTTTCCTCTGATTTTAATGAGCCGTAGCTCGTTGATCTACGGTGTACCGTACAAGAGTTAAAGACTGAGGGGTATTTTTCTGGGGGGTATGTGCTTGAGTGGGGAGGGGGGTACCGACCTTTCGCGTGTCGTTTAAATAAGGTAAGTTGAATTGGTGAGGGGGGGGGCTCGACGGAGGGGGGGGGGATGAAGAGGATAATCCGTCACAACCAAGTTATAGAGAGTTTTCCCCTGATTTCAATGAGATGTCGCTCGTTGATCTACGATGTACCGTTCAAGAGTTAGAGGCTGAGGGGTATTTTGCTGAGGGGGTATTTTCTTGAGGGGGGGGGGGCGACCTTTAGAGTGTCGTTCAAAGAAGGCGAGTTGAGTTGGTGGGGGGGTTAAGGGGTTGGGGGAAGGGGGGGGGGGGGTCGTGGGGGTGAGGAGGTTTGGTAGGATAATCTTAGGAGCCAAATTATAGGGAATTTTTCCCTGATTTCAATGAGCCGTCGCGCGTTGCTCTGCGATGTCCTGTTTGGGAGTAAATGGCGGAGGGGTATTTTGCTGTGGGGGTGTGCGCTCGAGGGGGGGTACCGACGTTTGGTTAAAGGTAAGTTGAAATGTAGGATGTGTTGAGCGTGACGTCACTTGTAAGTAGTTTATTTCAAATTGAACACGCCGTCGAGTGCTTGAAGATGCTGATATTTTTCTTTTTTTTTTTTCCCTGGTCCGGAGCACCCGGCTGTCTTCGAGTTGGTTTTGGAGCCCTATTAATATTGTCTTTGCTTCTTGCGACCACGTGGTGGTAGCTAACACGTTGTTTGTAGGTTATTTAGCACGTGGTTTCATTAAGATTCAATTGCTTATAACTTCTTCACTTTTTGGACGATTTTAATGATTTTTGCGCAGTTTAATAGATCTTATGATAAGCTACGCAATCACTTTATCAGAAAATATGTACCTTGTTAAACGGCCGCTGGGGAGGGGCCCAACTTTGGTAGCTTGTTGTTCCGGAACCTGGTTGAGTGGAGAGTTGATTTCAATTACACGTGTGAACTGCACTAAGCACTTTTAGTATTTATAATTTTTAATCACTTTCCGATACTTTTACTAATTTTAAAGTATTTTTTTTTCGCGGAGCAGATGCTTCTATGTTGAGATTTCGAGGTATACTGGGTTAGGTTAGGTTAGGTTAGGTTAGGTTAGGTTAGGTTAGGTTAGGTTAGGTTAGGTTAGGTTAGGTTAGGTTAGGTTAGGTTAGGTTAGGTTAGGTTAGGTTAGGTTAGGTTAGGTTAGGTTAGGTTAGGTTAGGTTAGGTTAGGTTAGGTTAGGTTAGGTTAGGTTAGGTTAGGTTAGGTTAGGTTAGGTTAGGTTAGGTTAGGTTAGGTTAGGTTAGGTTAGGTTAGGTTAGGTTAGGTTAGGTTAGGTTAGGTTAGGTTAGGTTAGGTTAGGTTTTTTTTTTTTTTTTTTTTTTTTGTATGTGTTGCTGTTTTCCTCTGACATAGAGGGTCAGAGACATTGTCAGCTCGACACGGACTTTTAATTCTAGTTTTTTATTTTCTTGTCCTTGCTATTGTATAGGGTGTAGAGGACTCCGGGTTTTCGTTCGGGAGTCCTTCTACTCTTAATCTAATGCTTACAAAATCTGATATTTAATTTTACAGTACAGTATCGTATCTTTGTCACTTAATTAATTACTTGATTAAAATTTATCTTAAAGTACATTATTGTTTTTTGTTTAGAGCAACACACTATTCTTACATGATCATTATTACATTAATTACATTAAAAGCGGTTCTTTCTCTCTGAATATACTTTCTATATTCACAAGGAAGTCCCGAGTGGCTATCTTGCATTTGCAATTCTTGCCCTAAGTTTATTTTGGTGAGTTAAAACAATTAAATTTCAATTAATATTAAGACAATAAATATCTTACAGTATAAAATTTGATATAAAATTCAAAAAATTCCAAAAATTTAATATTTTTAAAATATATTATTTAATTTTGGTTATTTTTTGCGACCCTATTGATTATTCCTTCGCAGAATTTAATGAATTTGTTTCGAGTAGTTTTATTGCCCAACAATGTTTGTAATTTAGCTTCTTCGAGTCTTTCTCCAATTAACGTTTCAAAATCGTGCCTTTGTTTGCCGAACCTAGGACATTCTAGAAGTACGTGTAGCACTGTCTCTTCCACTTCTGGCTCACAGACGCATGAAGGGTTCTCCTTGCATCGGAATCGGTACAGATACTCGGAGAAACCACCATGCCCAGTCATCGCCTGGATCATTACCGGAGACAGTACTGTCGCCCTAGTCACCTTATAGGCGTCTTTTACACATGGGAGGAATTTCTTTGTGATTCGACCCGTTTCACTCTCTGCGTATCTTTGGTTCCATTTTTCTACGGATTCTTCCCGGATGAGACGCTTCAAGTAGGAGACCGGGCACAGGTCGTAATCTGGTTTACCTTTTTTCTGCAGTGCGGCGAGCTTAGCCAATTCGTCAGCTCGTTCATTCCCTGCCAGACCCGCATGGGCTTTTATCCAAAAAAGTTGAATGCTTTTTTGTTGCTTTACGATGTTTTGTATATTTTTGCGGGTCTTTACTGCAAGGGAATGCTGGGAGTCGTGGTTTACAATGGTCTCGAGAGCTGATCTCGAGTCACTGTAAACTCCAAAGCTTACTTCAGTGCTATTGAGAACTTGCTCAGTTGCCCTGTATATGGCCAGTAATTCGGCCTGGTACACGGTACAGTAGTCCGACAGTTTAAGCTTTAGGGCTCTGATCTCGGCTTCACTATTCCAGATGGAAAGTGCTGCTCCGACCTTTCCCTCTATTTTGCTCCCGTCGGTAAATATTCGGAGACTCTGTGTGCTATTGAGTTTTGTTTCGTTCTCGTTTACCAGGCATATGAATTCCAGGTCCATATAAGATGCTGGGTGGGGCAGTTCCACAAAATTCACCTTTGTCTCCACCTCCCGGTCCCCCAGCACCGACTGGAGCCTTCCTTTCTTAGCTACAAAGAGGGATGCTGCTTCCTGGACTCTTAGGTCCAGAGGAAGCAGGCCTGCCAGTGCAAGGGCCGAGTGTAGAGACACGGTACGATATGATTTAATAATTTTCTGAGCAAATCCCCTTTGCACGGTGTTAAGAAGCTTTCGGACCCCAAGTTTGCTAACAGCTGGCGCCCACACACTCGCCGCATACAGCACCACCGGTTCCACAACTGCGACGTATATCGTCCTTACGATTTCTGATTGAAGACCCCAACTAATTTTAGCAGCCCTAGATAGTTGTGAGTAGAGAGCTGTGGCCTTCCTGCACACATTTCTGACGTGGCTTTTATATGTGAGCTTTCTGTCTACGGTAAGACCAAGCACTTTGATCTCCTCCGACATGCCAATGTCTATCCCGCCCATGCTCAGACGTGGTGAATCGTATTTTAACTTGTTGGTTAATGTCATAGCCTTGGTCTTTTGTGGCGCAAAGTTCAGTTTATTACGAATTCCCCATATCCGAACATGCTCGAGAGCGGCATTTGCACGCCTCTGAATCTCGAGCGCCGTGTCCCCCGCAAACAGCAGGACGATATCGTCAGCAAAAGCCTGACACCGGTCACCCCTCGCCTCCAACTCCTTGAGAAGAGGGTCAAGAAGCAAATTCCACAGTATTGGTCCCCCTATGGAACCTTGTACGCACCCCTTTGAAGTGGCCCGATGGTGCTCTACACCATCGTACCTGATGTTAACTTTTCTATCCTGGAGATAACTATCCATCAACCGTCGTATGTTTGTGGGGCATTTTTCCTCAGCCAATCGACATCTAATGGCCGGCCACCATGCACTATCGAAGGCTCCCTCTATGTCAAGTGATACCATGGTAATTATCTTTTTATTTCGTAGTTGTGTTTGTATATACTCCATCATGTCATAGAGGGAGTCTTCGGTGCTTTTCTGTGGCGTGAAACCGTATTGGCGAGTACTCATCCCAGGTTGAATTTGCCACTTTATCCTCCTGATAGTCATTTTCTCCAGGATTTTGCCCATAATTGATAGCAAGCCTATCGGTCTATAGGCTTTGGGGTGCGTATAATCCTCTTTCCCCGGTTTTCTCAGAACCACGACTACTGCTTCTTTCCACACAGTGGGAAAGTGCCCTAACTCTAAGCATTTGTTAGCTAGGCTCAGGTAAAGCTCAGGATTATGGAGGATAACTTGACGGCAAATATCAGCAGTAAATCCGTCCCCGCCCGGTGCCTTTTTTGGGTTGAAGCTGTTGGTTGCGTGTTTTAGTTCAGCGACTGTAAATGGTGGGTCACAAGAATTATCTTGTGTCCCTTCATTGACTTTTTCTGCTAGTTCCCTAATAAGCTGGTGTTCTGCGTTATCAGCTTCAACTAGGTCTTCCGGATAAAAGGTTTCAGCCAACATTTTTGCCGATTCGGTGTTATTGAGTATTTTTCCGTCTTTCAAAAGAGGCAGATCTTCGTGCCTTTTTGTAGTTCTGCCGATAACCCGATATATCCCGTCCCACAAACTTTCCCTGTCCTGTCTACTGCAGAACTCTTTCCAACTTTTTACCTGAGCCTTTTTTGATTCATATTCATATGTATTTTTCGCTTCCAGGTACGCTGCAACGACATCGGCTCTACGCACGGGAGCAGCACATCTTATTCGGCGCTTTTTGGTGGTGACATCTATCTTTAGTAGAGTAAGCTCATCATTCCACCACGGCAAGGTAAGTTTTGTTTGATTTTTCTTTTTTGGAATTGTAGCATCGCATGCTTCTTTTACTACTTCTAAATATTGCTCTAAATGTTTTTCTAAATCTATGTTATTTCTTATATTGTCTATTTTTGTTTTGTTTATTTTTCTTGCAGTCAATAATTGAGTCAGTTTCTCATGAAACTGACTCCATTTTGCATTTTTGCTATTGTATATCCTTGTTGTCCGTTTAATTATTTTGCCAGAAGATTTTATGCTTTTAATTTTGAATAGTATTGTGTTATGGTCCGAACTTGTTATGTCCTCGTTTACCTTCCAGTCATCCACCAATTTTAAAAGATTTTCGGAGCACGCTGTAATGTCAACGTGACTACTGAATCTTTTGCCGCCTCTGATTGTGTCAAATGTTGGCAGATCTCCCTCATTTAGTACGTGTAAACCGAGTTCATCAAGCGCACCTGCAAGCGCTTCTCCACGTCCGTCTTCCTTCGCACTTCCCCACCATGGGCTCCACGCATTTGTATCTCCTCCTATTAGTACTTCCGTTTTACCCATTTTTATCACTGTTTCTTTAAGTTGGCAAATGTAAGGCTCGATGAGTGAATCCGGTTCCAGGTACAGAGAAATCAGTCCTATCTCCAGGGAGTTCACTTTTATTTTAACCACCACGATGTTATTCGTAGTGAGAGTCGGACATTGAGTAACATTGATGTTTTCATCAAAAACGGCTATTGCCGCTTTCACCACTCCTTCTCCTCTCTGAGTGCTCTGGAATATACGTGCTCCCCGATAGTCTTTCATATACCCGACTCTCCCCACGTACGGTTCCTGAATTAGGGCAAAGCTCATACCTCTCTTGCTCGCTTCGAGCATTAACTCGCTCGTTGCTAGCTCTTTCCTCTGTAAATTTGCTTGTGCCACTAAAATTTTTCTTTTTTCTGCTATGGACCGACTTTCTGTATCTGTGCCTCTATTTCCGAACTCCACCCTAACAATATGCTACGCTGGTTCTGGCAATTGCATCCCATCTTCTACGAATAGGGCATTCGTTGCTAAAAGCGTTGTGATCTTGACGATCCATCTTCGCTTTGGTGCAGTTACTGCATGCAGGCACCTCCCCGGCCAAGAAAGCAGTACATGAGGTCTTCAAGTGGGGTCCTCCGCAATGAGAACATATGTCCTCTGCTTCCTTGCAGTGCCTTTTGCCATGACCATACGCGAGGCACCTGGAGCATTGTACCAGTGGTGAATGGTCAGTCACCACAATACGTTGTAAGTCTACGTGCACACGACCCACCTCAACCAGTCGTTTCCATACCGCTGGAGAGACCTGAAGGATCACATGGTTTGTGTGGGGGTTTCTGGTCTTTTTTCGGAATCGTACTACCAATCTTACCTCCTCGCTATTCAGAGTTTCTAGCAAGTTCTTGTTCTGGTTCCTAATAGCAGCGATTACGTCCTCGTCGGTGTTGATCAGTAATACATCCCTCAGTATGACCAGTGGATCTTTGCTTTTGGCCTCCACAACAGAAAGCTCGGCATCACAGGCTTTGAGTCGGCTTGCTACCTTTTCCATGTCTTCCCTGGTTCCACAACCCACGATCACCTTTTGGTCTTTAGCTTTCCTTACTTTCTCTACCCTTAACCCGCTTTCTTTTGCATTTACTGCCACTCTTATCTTTTCCAGGACTTCGCCACTCGTGTCCTTTTCATTGCTTGACGTGACTATGATAGAGTGCATTTGAGCGGGTATACTCGTAGTGTTTTTAAGAACGGTCGAGATAGACTCCTGGGGCTGCCTTCTGGTTGCTGTAACACTTGCATAGGTGATGAGCTCCTCCCTGTGTTTTTTCACCTCTTCACTCAAGCGTTGGGTCTCTGTTCTGCATTCGGTGAGGAATTCGGTATGTTGTTCTAATTTTCTTATTAATTCGTGCTCCAGTTCATGACACTTCCCTATACCTGATTTTTCTTTTTCAATGCTTTGTCCTTTTCCTTGTTGCATATTTTTTGTCATACCATATAATTTGTCTGCAGCTTCTATTATGCCGTCTTTAATTTCGTTCTTTAAGTTACGTGAACTATTTAATAGTAATTTTATTCTTACCAAGTGTGCTTTTGCTTCTTGTGCTCTACTTGAGTACTGGGTCATTTCTTTATCCAATTTGTTGTCATCACCCCCACTCGCAGTAGGAGTTTTTGTATTTTGCTTCGTCGGCAGTGTAGCTATAATGTTTTTTGGTACAGCGCCAAGACGCGATTCCAGCTCACCAATGCTTTTCCTTACCGAAGATGTTGACCCTTTGTCTTTCCCACCCGTGGGTACTGGTTTTTCGGTCCTCTTATTAAAGTCCTCTGTCGAAGCTGCAGACTTATTTTGCGGGGGTGTTTTGTACATTTTATTTAGATTCAGAGGGCTTTGTCAATACTTAAACTAATTTTGATTAATATGCGCCCAATAAGACGATAAAATAAAATAAATAGTAATAAATTAAATAATAAGAAAAATTTTTAAGTTTGTAAAAGTTATAAAAATGTATAATCAAGGCAAATATTGCAAATTTTTCAAATCAATGAGTCAAATAAAATTTCATGTTTGTAAAAGTTATAAAAACGTATAATCAAGTCAAATATTGCAAGTTTTTCCAGTCAATGAGGATTTTTTTTTTTTTTTATTATTATTATTATTATTAATATATTATGTAAAGTCACGACTCTACTTTCGTTCTTATTTACTTAAAATACAATGTAAATATTAGTACTATAAAAAGTTCTACTTTTATTGTCTATATTTGACTCTACCTAGAGTCTGTCTTTATCTCTATAATCTTAAATGCTATTTGCTCTACCCAGATATTCTTCTCCAGATATTTAGTTATTTAACATAAAAACGGAAAATTGTAAAAGTTGTATAAATTGTCTGGAAGTCTGCTTAGCTCTACCAAGAGTCGTCCCTTTTGTCTTGCTTACTTATAAATTGTCTAAATTGTCTTATTCTAATAATATTCCTAGTAAGGTTTTTATTAAGTTTGTAAAAGTAAAAAATTTTTAAGACTCTATGTAGAGTCTGTTATAGTAGCTCTATGTAAAGCTGAGTTATCTGTTCCGGCACTACTTGCCGACGTCTGGGGTCCAAACCCCAGTCCTGTACGACTTCTAGTTCGGCAGCTATGGCCTATTTTAAATTTCCAAGATGGCTGCCGAACTGTCAAACTAGATGTTTGATTGCCAATAACTCTGCTTCCAGAAATCGCAGAAGACCAGCGTTTGGACTATACTACTACCCCTCTCCCGGTCTTTCAGATAGGATCGATTTCAGGACCCTGAAAAACTAGGGCTCAAAAAAGCCCGAGTCTTTGTAGGTGGGTAGAAATCGATCCACTAATAGTACAGTCCAAAACCGTAACTCGCTACGACTTCCACAAACAGAGCTATTAAGTTTTTAAGATTTTCAAGATGGCCGCCGGTCCAGACAACTTATCTCTATCTTGGCCGCCTCTTAATTGATTTGACCCGTGTTTGGGCTCGTTAAAAAGGTCTCGGTGTCGAGATTACGTCTGTATTAATCTTTTGGCTTTTTAAGCCCCCTTTAATTAAATTTTTTACAATTAAATATAAATTTTTTTGAAAATTTTAATTTTTAGAGCTAAATTTTGATTTTAAAATTCTACAAAAATTTACATATATTATAATACAGAGCCTTATTTTAAATATCTATTTAAAAGTTTACTACTACTTATTTTAGGGGTAACACATGTTAACTAAAAATATTGCAAAATTTATAACTAAAAAACTACTCACTAGAAAAATCCAAAATTTTGTCCGTATATTGCTTATGTACTTCTTAACACTATTTTAAAATAATAACTGGGGGTCTTCACTTTAGTTTTTAAGTTATTTAAATGTCAATTTTTTCTAAAATTAAAAAAGTCAATATCTCTTAAACCACTTATCGTAAAATTGTCCTGAAACTTGCTCCCGGCTGCTCTCCACGCGTACTACCAGAATCCGCCTTCAAAAACAGCCGCACGCTTTTGCTTCTCAAAACACGTGCCCACGTGGCACTTGTTTTTTTGGCTTTTTCTCGGAGACTATGGCTCCGAGAAATCCCAAATTTTACAGGTAGGTGGAGGCCGCGAATAGCTTGAAGGCCGCACTTTAAAAAGTATAGGTAATAGCGCTTAATCGCGCAGCGTTTTACTTTGAAATTTTGAAAATTTTTGAAAATCAGTTATTGCACTATAACTTTTTCACAAACACTCCGATTTTCCTGAAAACTTCACTATTTTACGCCGCGAGTCAAGGCGCAACTTTTGCTACCTCATTTACCAAAATCGGTTGCGAAAAACCTATTTTTGCGATTTTTAGAGCACGGAGCAACACAGAAACGTGGCGTTCGGGACGGCAGTTGACACCGGACTACGGGTTAGGTTAGGTTAGGTTAGGTTAGGTTAGGTTAGGTTAGGTTAGGTTAGGTTAGGTTAGGTTAGGTTAGGTTAGGTTAGGTTAGGTTAGGTTAGGTTAGGTTAGGTTAGGTTAGGTTAGGTTAGGTTAGGTTAGGTTAGGTTAGGTTAGGTTAGGTTAGGTTAGGTTAGGTTAGGTTAGGTTAGGTTAGGTTAGGTTAGGTTAGGTTAGGTTAGGTTAGGTTAGGTTAGGTTAGGTTAGGTTAGGTTAGGTTAGGTTAGGTTAGGTTAGGTTAGGTTAGGTTAGGTTTTTTTTTTTTTTTTTTTTTTTTTCCACTCCTTCTTTTCCATGAGGAATTGCTATCGGTATACAATTCCTTATGGTTGCGAAATTTTTGTTGAAATGATGGGTTCTATTTGCTCCACATTTTGCTTTGATTTCTGTAAAATTTACTTTTGGTAGCTTTCAACAATGGTTTTCATAATATATTTTAATAATGTTACCTAAAATATTTTACGATAAGAATTTGATTTATGTTTTATGCAAGACAATTGGAACATTAATTTGTTAAATACTAAACATAAATATACATAATCATACATAATTATATATAAATATTTATAATTAATAAATATTTAATATTTATAGACTACCTTAATAGAATTAATAAAATTATAATTACTGTTTAATCCAATTTTTCTTGAATTTACTTATGAGGCATATAATGTTCAATAATTTTAATTTACTACTGCTGTATTGTTGTTGAAGTTTTTTAGTTGACTTATAATGTAATTGACGTGGGCTTTAAAAGTTTTTATAGTAGTGTCTTTGGAAATTATTTCTGATAAATTATATGGTTCTATCTTTAACATAGTGCACGCAATTTCATGTTCCATTCTTGTTCTAAGAAATGCAGGGCAGTTTCTTATAAGATGTGTCATGGATTGTACACTAGTTTGATCGCATGGGCATTTATTATCATTGGTTATTTTAAAACGATGAAGGTATTCCTTGTGATATCCATGATTGCTAAGATACTGAGTTATGGCAAAATTAGGTGCAAGTGCTTTAACAGTTAGGGTGAGTTGCTCATAAGTAGGACATAGAGATTTGGTGTATATGACTTTGTCACTTTCAGAGTAAAAGTTTTCTGTTCCTTTAATGGCTTGTTGTCGATTTAAATATTTTACATGGCTTATTGGGAATTTGAGAAATTCATAAGATCGGTGGGAGGTTGCCACGCTTTTGGCAGCTGCATCCGCTTCTTCATTGCCTGAAATTCCGATGTGTCCTTTAATCCAGCAAAGACTGACCTTTAAATTGAGTGATTCAATTCGTTGTATTATCCTATGAATCGATACCACGAGGGAGTTGTAACTGTTTTCGTTTGCAATTTCTTGGAGACCTGATTTGCTGTCGGAGAAAATATATGTTTGATTGATTTTGTGTTCTATAATCCATTCGCAGGCTTTAGAAATGGCCAGGAGTTCGGCTTGAAAGACTGAACATGAGTCATGTAATTTGTATTTGCGTATTAGTTTTTCTCCGTTCGGTTTGTGTATCACAAATGCAGCGCCCACTTTATTGCTGTGCTTGCTACCATCAGTGTAAATACGGTAAGAATTTATAATATTTTCTGTCGGTATTTGTTCTTCAGTAAATTTAATAGGTTTTCGCAAAGAGGGATGTAATAAATTTCCTGGTTTAGCAGGGACGTCTAGAGTAACATCAGAAGGTAGGTACTGTGAAACTTGTGTGATTCTTGTGCGCTCATTATCTGCTATTTCCTTTATTTTTATTGGGAGTGGGCATAGTTGAGCAATTGATATGCAAGCGACTGTACTCACGGTTCTAAAGCCACGGATAATTCTAAGGGCAAAATTGCGTTGCAAAGAGAGTAGTTTCTCTTTCACACATTTGAACCCGATTGCTGATTGCCAGATAGAAGAAGCATAACAGACTATTGGCTCAATCACATGTCTATAAATAATTTCTATATTCTCGGAGTGAATGCCCCAAGTTGGTTTGACGAATGTTATTAGCCTGGTGTACAATTTACGGACTTTGTTGACGATGAAATCTACATGTTTTATGAATTTGAGCTTTTTGTCTATTAAAACGCCTAAAAGCTTAATCTCGTTAGAAAAATTCAGGAGATGACCAGACATATAGAGCTTGCACCTCGCTGCCTTGTTAGTAAATGCGATGGCCTGTGTTTTGGCAACTCCAAAAGTAAGTTTCATTTCCTGACCCCATTTAGTGATTATACTCAAAGCATTATTTGCGTTAAGCTGTAAATTATTACTATTTTTGGCGCGCACAAGAAGGAATATGTCATCCGCAAATGCTTGTATTGTAGCTCCAGGTGGCGTATGCATATCGAGAAGTTCGTCCACAATTAAATTCCATAGGAAAGGGCCACAAACCGAACCCTGGACGTAACCTCTCGTCAGAGTTTTTATAGCTGTGCTGTCTCCGAAATGTATAATTGCAGATCGATTTTGGAAATAACTACACAAAATAGAGTAGATGTTACGGGGGCATCCAATTTTATGTAGTCTGCGGTATATTGCCGGCCACCAAGTACAGTCAAATGCAGCTTGTATGTCTAAAGAAACTGCAAGCACTTGCTCTTTATTGGCTATGGCCTGGTTGGTAATATTTATTATGTTGGTTAATGCATTGATGGTAGATGTTTGTTCTTTAAAACCGTACTGTGCTGAGTTAAAAAGATCTTTTTAGTGCATGAAATATGTTAACCTGCGTATAACGAGTTTTTCAAACAATTTTCCAAATACATTAATCAGACCTATGGGGCGGAAAGAAGAGATATTTAAATAATCGTTCTTGTGGGGCTTAGGGAGGATTTTGATAAAAGCTATCTTCCAAATATTTGGAAAATATCCCAGTTTAAAACATCGGTTAATGACTGAAGTAATAATATTTGGAAAGCTTTCGGCAAATAATAAGCAAATGTCAGAAGTAAGATGGTCCGTGCCGGGTGCTTTTTTCGGATTAATACTATTTAAGCTACTGCGAATTTCTTCATAGGTAAAAGGGGGTTCCTCTTGAGTATTAGGTATGGAAATTGCAATGTTCCGAGCTTCTTCTTGAAGTGGTGTATCATTTATGTCATCATCGGGAAAAAACTTATTAAGAAGAGCTTGGGCGGTTTCGAGGCTAGAGTTGGTGTATGTACCATCACATTTCTTTAGTGTGGCTGGTGGTAGCGCAGGTGGGTTTGATTTGATTATTCTATTTGTAACGGACCACACATCCTCCTTCCCTTGCCTTTCACAAAAGTCTCTGAAATTTCGCGTTGAAGTTTCTCTAAAGGTTTTTGAATAAGTAGTTTTTAAGCGTTCTTTTTCCAAAAGGGCGTCCTCAAGTGGTTTATTTTGTCGGCGAAGTTTTTGTATGTTATGATGGTTGCGTATTACTTGTTTTTTGAGACTTTCAAGTTCGTCTGTCCACCAAGGGCAGCGGTATTTTCGACCAGTTGACTTTGGGAGCAGCTCATCACATGTTCTTTGAATTGCCGATGTAACTGAAAATATGTAATCTTCCAGTTCATTTGCCTGCATCTGTTCAATTGTAACATTTTGGGGTACATATTCCATAATTTTGGTTTCAAATGAAGGTCTTAGTTCCTCCCATTTTATGTTATTCGTATTGTATCTAAACGTACTGGTTGTTTTGTTGGTTTTTCTTCTTTCACCGCGAGTTGCGACTGAAAATATTACTGCCCTGTGTTCAGAAGATGGACAGATTAAAGGATCAACTTTCCAGTCCACAATCCGGTCATAAATAGAGCTAGAGGCAAGGGTAATATCAATATAAGAACTACGCACTTGTCCATATGAAACTGTCTCAAAAGTAGGAGTATGGCCTACATTACAGAAAAACATGTCATTGCCATAGGCGATATCAACAACTTCGTTTCCCCGCGAATTTGCTCGGTCGCTACCCCAGATAGGGTGCCAACCGTTAAAATCACCGCCAATCAACCGATGGCTGTTACTGGTCATTTTTAAAAAGTTTTCTAATTGTTGCAATGTGTTGTTTTCATCACTATTAGGCTCGATATAGACGGATGCTATGTACAATTTACTGCCCTCAATATTCAATAGAACTGCGCTGAAATTAGCCGATGAAAATTGGGATAGACCTATTACGGAATCACAGCTAGATTTTGTCATTATGCACGCTTTGACCCTGTTACCATTGGGGAATTGAAATATGTTTATACCAGGGATGGGTTTAACAATATTGCCAGATCCCACATAGGGCTCTGACACCAGTGCAATTTGGAAATGGCCAGCTATAAAAGAAAGAACAAATTCATGTTGACTTTTCTTGGATTTATCTAGGTTACACTGTAGTACTTTGAGTTTATTTATTTGATCCATAATCTATTCGGTTTATGATTCTTTCTTTCATGGCTCGCAGTCTGGGGCAATAAGTGGATGTAGCCTTATGTTTGATATCAAGTTTTGTGCTAAATTTGGTGTTATTTGCGACACAGTTGATACACTGAGCGCAGTCCGGATTGTCTCTTTTAGGACAGTTTTCAGAATTATGTGTGGTTGCGGCACAATGACCGCATACAGTGTTTTCCGAAGTACATTTGTTCTTTGTGTGTCCAAACTGGTAACATTTATGACATTGCATAAATGGTGAAAATTCCTCAACGTGTATACGCTGATGATCGATGGATAATTTACACATGTTAATGATTTTTCTCCAAACTGTGGGTTGAGCCCGAAAAACTGCATTGTATAGGTGAGGGTTTCTGTTGCTGCGTTTGAAGCAAAATTTTAAGTCATCCTGTTCTGTAATGGTATCAGATAGTTCAGCATTTTGCATTTTAATAATATCCACTAATTCTTCAGTTGGAGTGTCAACAGAAATTCCCTTGAGGATTATCATGGGTCTAAGTTTTCGTGCAGGTTCAGCTGTAACTACCTTTGAGTTCAATAAACGTGTTAGAGTTTCATCACGCTGCTGTTCGTTATCGAACTCGACCCTTAATTTATTGTGTGACACTGTTTGAACGCGAGCAGGTGCATATCTGGTGGCACGGAAGCTGATACTTTTGCGCCAAACGTCGATAACTTCCTGCTTATTTTTAACGTCTGTTTTTGGAGTGACGATTAACGCTGGTTTGGTTGCGGGGAGGGGAGTACCGTGGTTGTTTATCGTGAGTGATTGATTAGCGCCTGAAGAAACAACTTGAGCATAAGACGATCGCCCTAAAGACGTGCTGTTAATTGATTTCTTAAAATGAGTAATTTCTTCACGCACACAAGTGATAATATCATTTTTGAGGTCCTCAGCGGAACTAGACAACGTGGATGTAATTTTAGTTAGTACCAAATTGGCTCTCCTTATTTCTTCAGAAGCAACTGTGATGAGGCGCTTATTTGCTGCTGTGACGCTCTTGCCATCATTGACCGCACTCACAATGCATGTAACCAATTTATTTACAACTTCCGTATACATAGAAACAGTAGTGATTTCTTCTGCCGTCGCTGGCAGCATCGGCAAATCACTAATACCAGGAGCCATTATTATAAATTTTTGAATTATATATAGTACAAAAAAGAAAGAAAGGTAGTGAAAACTAGGTGGTTCGAAAATTAATTTTTTATCTAAAATAGGTGTTTTTACTCACAGGTTAAGAGATAATAAAATCGATATAAATAAAAAAAAAAAAAAAAAATCGATATAAATAAAAATCGATATAAATAAAAATCGATATAGAATTCCTAGAAGTCTACTTAAGTAAGACAAAAAGGGAGGGCGGGGGGGCGTTTTTTTCTGATTCTGTCTGTTTTATGAAGCAAATTAGTGTGCAGATGGTGGTTTCTACACAAGACGGACCTAACAGGAGCAAAAAGAACGAAGGAAATGCAAATTTGGAAAAGTTTAAAAATTTTACGATTTTACGACTATAAGAAACGGAAAAACATGAAAATCTACTATTTAACTGTGAAAATTTGTGAATAAAACTATATGTAAACACGGGGGGCAATGAATTACACTAATTAAAAACAAAATTTAATCGGAAAAAGCCAATTTTCAGCAAAGTTATAGGTGAATTTATGTTTTATTCTATAAATTTACTGTAAAAAGGGAACAAAAATACGAAATTTAATTATATAACGGCTAAAATTTAGTAAGGAAACTATAAATAAATGTGGGAGGCAATCAACTAGAATATTTAGAGAAAATTTGAACGAAAAATATCAACTTTCAGGAAAGTTATCTACAAATTTATAGTTAAATTTATACAATTGTAAGGATCAACCACTATACCTCGGTTTAGGTAAGTAGCGTTTTTTTCTGATTCTG
Source organism: Parnassius smintheus behrii (assembly GCA_036936625.1). NCBI lineage: Eukaryota > Metazoa > Arthropoda > Insecta > Lepidoptera > Papilionidae > Parnassius > Parnassius smintheus. The sequence continues at coordinate 54,940,793 of JAUPFT010000010.1, forward strand.
TCTGTTTTATGAAGCAAATTAGTGTGCAGATGGTGGTTTCTACACAAGACGGACCTAACAGGAGCAAAAAGAACGAAGGAAATGCAAATTTGGAAAAGTTTAAAAATTTTACGATTTTACGACTATAAGAAACGGAAAAACATGAAAATCTACTATTTAACTGTGAAAATTTGTGAATAAAACTATATGTAAACACGGGAGGCAATGAATTACACTAATTAAAAACAAAATTTAATCGGAAAAAGCCAATTTTCAGCAAAGTTATAGGTGAATTTATGTTTTATTCTATAAATTTACTGTAAAAAGGGAACAAAAATACGAAATTTAATTATATAACGGCTAAAATTTAGTAAGGAAACTATAAATAAATGTGGGAGGCAATCAACTAGAATATTTAGAGAAAATTTGAACGAAAAATATCAACTTTCAGGAAAGTTATCTACAAATTTATAGTTAAATTTATACAATTGTAAGGATCAACCACTATACCTCGGTTTAGGTAAGTAGCGTTTTTTTCTGATTCTGTCTGTTTTATGAAGCAAATTAGTGTGCAGATGGTGGTTTCTACACAAGACGGACCTAACAGGAGCAAAAAGAACGAAGGAAATGCAAATTTGGAAAAGTTTAAAAATTTTACGATTTTACGACTATAAGAAACGGAAAAACATGAAAATCTACTATTTAACTGTGAAAATTTGTGAATAAAACTATATGTAAACACGGGGGGCAATGAATTACACTAATTAAAAACAAAATTTAATCGGAAAAAGCCAATTTTCAGCAAAGTTATAGGTGAATTTATGTTTTATTCTATAAATTTACTGTAAAAGGGGAACAAAAATACGAAATTTAATTATATAACGGCTAAAATTTAGTAAGGAAACTATAAATAAATGTGGGAGGCAATCAACTAGAATATTTAGAGAAAATTTGAACGAAAAATATCAACTTTCAGGAAAGTTATCTACAAATTTATAGTTAAATTTATACAATTGTAAGGATCAACCACTATACCTCGGTTTAGGTAAGTAGCGTTTTTTTCTGATTCTGTCTGTTTTATGAAGCAAATTAGTGTGCAGATGGTGGTTTCTACACAAGACGGACCTAACAGGAGCAAAAAGAACGAAGGAAATGCAAATTTGGAAAAGTTTAAAAATTTTACGATTTTACGACTATAAGAAACGGAAAAACATGAAAATCTACTATTTAACTGTGAAAATTTGTGAATAAAACTATATGTAAACACGGGGGGCAATGAATTACACTAATTAAAAACAAAATTTAATCGGAAAAAGCCAATTTTCAGCAAAGTTATAGGTGAATTTATGTTTTATTCTATAAATTTACTGTAAAAAGGGAACAAAAATACGAAATTTAATTATATAACGGCTAAAATTTAGTAAGGAAACTATAAATAAATGTGGGAGGCAATCAACTAGAATATTTAGAGAAATTTTGAACGAAAAATATCAACTTTCAGGAAAGTTATCTACAAATTTATAGTTAAATTTATACAATTGTAAGGATCAACCACTATACCTCGGTTTAGGTAAGTAGCGTTTTTTTCTGATTCTGTCTGTTTTATGAAGCAAATTAGTGTGCAGATGGTGGTTTCTACACAAGACGGACCTAACAGGAGCAAAAAGAACGAAGGAAATGCAAATTTGGAAAAGTTTAAAAATTTTACGACTATAAGAAACGGAAAAACATGAAAATCTACTATTTAACTGTGAAAATTTGTGAATAAAACTATATGTAAACACGGGAGGCAATGAATTACACTAATTAAAAACAAAATTTAATCGGAAAAAGCCAATTTTCAGCAAAGTTATAGGTGAATTTATGTTTTATTCTATAAATTTACTGTAAAAAGGGAACAAAAATACGAAATTTAATTATATAACGGCTAAAATTTAGTAAGGAAACTATAAATAAATGTGGGAGGCAATCAACTAGAATATTTAGAGAAAATTTGAACGAAAAATATCAACTTTCAGGAAAGTTATCTACAAATTTATAGTTAAATTTATACAATTGTAAGGATCAACCACTATACCTCGGTTTAGGTAAGTAGCGTTTTTTTCTGATTCTGTCTGTTTTATGAAGCAAATTAGTGTGCAGATGGTGGTTTCTACACAAGACGGACCTAACAGGAGCAAAAAGAACGAAGGAAATGCAAATTTGGAAAAGTTTAAAAATTTTACGATTTTACGACTATAAGAAACGGAAAAACATGAAAATCTACTATTTAACTGTGAAAATTTGTGAATAAAACTATATGTAAACACGGGGGGCAATGAATTACACTAATTAAAAACAAAATTTAATCGGAAAAAGCCAATTTTCAGCAAAGTTATAGGTGAATTTATGTTTTATTCTATAAATTTACTGTAAAAGGGGAACAAAAATACGAAATTTAATTATATAACGGCTAAAATTTAGTAAGGAAACTATAAATAAATGTGGGAGGCAATCAACTAGAATATTTAGAGAAAATTTGAACGAAAAATATCAACTTTCAGGAAAGTTATCTACAAATTTATAGTTAAATTTATACAATTGTAAGGATCAACCACTATACCTCGGTTTAGGTAAGTAGCGTTTTTTTCTGATTCTGTCTGTTTTATGAAGCAAATTAGTGTGCAGATGGTGGTTTCTACACAAGACGGACCTAACAGGAGCAAAAAGAACGAAGGAAATGCAAATTTGGAAAAGTTTAAAAATTTTACGATTTTACGACTATAAGAAACGGAAAAACATGAAAATCTACTATTTAACTGTGAAAATTTGTGAATAAAACTATATGTAAACACGGGGGGCAATGAATTACACTAATTAAAAACAAAATTTAATCGGAAAAAGCCAATTTTCAGCAAAGTTATAGGTGAATTTATGTTTTATTCTATAAATTTACTGTAAAAAGGGAACAAAAATACGAAATTTAATTATATAACGGCTAAAATTTAGTAAGGAAACTATAAATAAATGTGGGAGGCAATCAACTAGAATATTTAGAGAAATTTTGAACGAAAAATATCAACTTTCAGGAAAGTTATCTACAAATTTATAGTTAAATTTATACAATTGTAAGGATCAACCACTATACCTCGGTTTAGGTAAGTAGCGTTTTTTTCTGATTCTGTCTGTTTTATGAAGCAAATTAGTGTGCAGATGGTGGTTTCTACACAAGACGGACCTAACAGGAGCAAAAAGAACGAAGGAAATGCAAATTTGGAAAAGTTTAAAAATTTTACGACTATAAGAAACGGAAAAACATGAAAATCTACTATTTAACTGTGAAAATTTGTAAATAAAACTATATGTAAACACGGGGGGCAATGAATTACACTAATTAAAAACAAAATTTAATCGGAAAAAGCCAATTTTCAGCAAAGTTATAGGTGAATTTATGTTTTATTCTATAAATTTACTGTAAAAGGGGAACAAAAATACGAAATTTAATTATATAACGGCTAAAATTTAGTAAGGAAACTATAAATAAATGTGGGAGGCAATCAACTAGAATATTTAGAGAAAATTTGAACGAAAAATATCAACTTTCAGGAAAGTTATCTACAAATTTATAGTTAAATTTATACAATTGTAAGGATCAACCACTATACCTCGGTTTAGGTAAGTAGCGTTTTTTTCTGATTCTGTCTGTTTTATGAAGCAAATTAGTGTGCAGATGGTGGTTTCTACACAAGACGGACCTAACAGGAGCAAAAAGAACGAAGGAAATGCAAATTTGGAAAAGTTTAAAAATTTTACGATTTTACGACTATAAGAAACGGAAAAACATGAAAATCTACTATTTAACTGTGAAAATTTGTGAATAAAACTATATGTAAACACGGGGGGCAATGAATTACACTAATTAAAAACAAAATTTAATCGGAAAAAGCCAATTTTCAGCAAAGTTATAGGTGAATTTATGTTTTATTCTATAAATTTACTGTAAAAAGGGAACAAAAATACGAAATTTAATTATATAACGGCTAAAATTTAGTAAGGAAACTATAAATAAATGTGGGAGGCAATCAACTAGAATATTTAGAGAAAATTTGAACGAAAAATATCAACTTTCAGGAAAGTTATCTACAAATTTATAGTTAAATTTATACAATTGTAAGGATCAACCACTATACCTCGGTTTAGGTAAGTAGCGTTTTTTTCTGATTCTGTCTGTTTTATGAAGCAAATTAGTGTGCAGATGGTGGTTTCTACACAAGACGGACCTAACAGGAGCAAAAAGAACGAAGGAAATGCAAATTTGGAAAAGTTTAAAAATTTTACGATTTTACGACTATAAGAAACGGAAAAACATGAAAATCTACTATTTAACTGTGAAAATTTGTGAATAAAACTATATGTAAACACGGGGGGCAATGAATTACACTAATTAAAAACAAAATTTAATCGGAAAAAGCCAATTTTCAGCAAAGTTATAGGTGAATTTATGTTTTATTCTATAAATTTACTGTAAAAAGGGAACAAAAATACGAAATTTAATTATATAACGGCTAAAATTTAGTAAGGAAACTATAAATAAATGTGGGAGGCAATCAACTAGAATATTTAGAGAAAATTTGAACGAAAAATATCAACTTTCAGGAAAGTTATCTACAAATTTATAGTTAAATTTATACAATTGTAAGGATCAACCACTATACCTCGGTTTAGGTAAGTAGCGTTTTTTTCTGATTCTGTCTGTTTTATGAAGCAAATTAGTGTGCAGATGGTGGTTTCTACACAAGACGGACCTAACAGGAGCAAAAAGAACGAAGGAAATGCAAATTTGGAAAAGTTTAAAAATTTTACGATTTTACGACTATAAGAAACGGAAAAACATGAAAATCTACTATTTAACTGTGAAAATTTGTGAATAAAACTATATGTAAACACGGGGGGCAATGAATTACACTAATTAAAAACAAAATTTAATCGGAAAAAGCCAATTTTCAGCAAAGTTATAGGTGAATTTATGTTTTATTCTATAAATTTACTGTAAAAAGGGAACAAAAATACGAAATTTAATTATATAACGGCTAAAATTTAGTAAGGAAACTATAAATAAATGTGGGAGGCAATCAACTAGAATATTTAGAGAAAATTTGAACGAAAAATATCAACTTTCAGGAAAGTTATCTACAAATTTATAGTTAAATTTATACAATTGTAAGGATCAACCACTATACCTCGGTTTAGGTAAGTAGCGTTTTTTTCTGATTCTGTCTGTTTTATGAAGCAAATTAGTGTGCAGATGGTGGTTTCTACACAAGACGGACCTAACAGGAGCAAAAAGAACGAAGGAAATGCAAATTTGGAAAAGTTTAAAAATTTTACGATTTTACGACTATAAGAAACGGAAAAACATGAAAATCTACTATTTAACTGTGAAAATTTGTGAATAAAACTATATGTAAACACGGGGGGCAATGAATTACACTAATTAAAAACAAAATTTAATCGGAAAAAGCCAATTTTCAGCAAAGTTATAGGTGAATTTATGTTTTATTCTATAAATTTACTGTAAAAAGGGAACAAAAATACGAAATTTAATTATATAACGGCTAAAATTTAGTAAGGAAACTATAAATAAATGTGGGAGGCAATCAACTAGAATATTTAGAGAAAATTTGAACGAAAAATATCAACTTTCAGGAAAGTTATCTACAAATTTATAGTTAAATTTATACAATTGTAAGGATCAACCACTATACCTCGGTTTAGGTAAGTAGCGTTTTTTTCTGATTCTGTCTGTTTTATGAAGCAAATTAGTGTGCAGATGGTGGTTTCTACACAAGACGGACCTAACAGGAGCAAAAAGAACGAAGGAAATGCAAATTTGGAAAAGTTTAAAAATTTTACGATTTTACGACTATAAGAAACGGAAAAACATGAAAATCTACTATTTAACTGTGAAAATTTGTGAATAAAACTATATGTAAACACGGGGGGCAATGAATTACACTAATTAAAAACAAAATTTAATCGGAAAAAGCCAATTTTCAGCAAAGTTATAGGTGAATTTATGTTTTATTCTATAAATTTACTGTAAAAAGGGAACAAAAATACGAAATTTAATTATATAACGGCTAAAATTTAGTAAGGAAACTATAAATAAATGTGGGAGGCAATCAACTAGAATATTTAGAGAAAATTTGAACGAAAAATATCAACTTTCAGGAAAGTTATCTACAAATTTATAGTTAAATTTATACAATTGTAAGGATCAACCACTATACCTCGGTTTAGGTAAGTAGCGTTTTTTTCTGATTCTGTCTGTTTTATGAAGCAAATTAGTGTGCAGATGGTGGTTTCTACACAAGACGGACCTAACAGGAGCAAAAAGAACGAAGGAAATGCAAATTTGGAAAAGTTTAAAAATTTTACGATTTTACGACTATAAGAAACGGAAAAACATGAAAATCTACTATTTAACTGTGAAAATTTGTGAATAAAACTATATGTAAACACGGGGGGCAATGAATTACACTAATTAAAAACAAAATTTAATCGGAAAAAGCCAATTTTCAGCAAAGTTATAGGTGAATTTATGTTTTATTCTATAAATTTACTGTAAAAGGGGAACAAAAATACGAAATTTAATTATATAACGGCTAAAATTTAGTAAGGAAACTATAAATAAATGTGGGAGGCAATCAACTAGAATATTTAGAGAAAATTTGAACGAAAAATATCAACTTTCAGGAAAGTTATCTACAAATTTATAGTTAAATTTATACAATTGTAAGGATCAACCACTATACCTCGGTTTAGGTAAGTAGCGTTTTTTTCTGATTCTGTCTGTTTTATGAAGCAAATTAGTGTGCAGATGGTGGTTTCTACACAAGACGGACCTAACAGGAGCAAAAAGAACGAAGGAAATGCAAATTTGGAAAAGTTTAAAAATTTTACGATTTTACGACTATAAGAAACGGAAAAACATGAAAATCTACTATTTAACTGTGAAAATTTGTGAATAAAACTATATGTAAACACGGGGGGCAATGAATTACACTAATTAAAAACAAAATTTAATCGGAAAAAGCCAATTTTCAGCAAAGTTATAGGTGAATTTATGTTTTATTCTATAAATTTACTGTAAAAAGGGAACAAAAATACGAAATTTAATTATATAACGGCTAAAATTTAGTAAGGAAACTATAAATAAATGTGGGAGGCAATCAACTAGAATATTTAGAGAAATTTTGAACGAAAAATATCAACTTTCAGGAAAGTTATCTACAAATTTATAGTTAAATTTATACAATTGTAAGGATCAACCACTATACCTCGGTTTAGGTAAGTAGCGTTTTTTTCTGATTCTGTCTGTTTTATGAAGCAAATTAGTGTGCAGATGGTGGTTTCTACACAAGACGGACCTAACAGGAGCAAAAAGAACGAAGGAAATGCAAATTTGGAAAAGTTTAAAAATTTTACGACTATAAGAAACGGAAAAACATGAAAATCTACTATTTAACTGTGAAAATTTGTAAATAAAACTATATGTAAACACGGGGGGCAATGAATTACACTAATTAAAAACAAAATTTAATCGGAAAAAGCCAATTTTCAGCAAAGTTATAGGTGAATTTATGTTTTATTCTATAAATTTACTGTAAAAGGGGAACAAAAATACGAAATTTAATTATATAACGGCTAAAATTTAGTAAGGAAACTATAAATAAATGTGGGAGGCAATCAACTAGAATATTTAGAGAAAATTTGAACGAAAAATATCAACTTTCAGGAAAGTTATCTACAAATTTATAGTTAAATTTATACAATTGTAAGGATCAACCACTATACCTCGGTTTAGGTAAGTAGCGTTTTTTTCTGATTCTGTCTGTTTTATGAAGCAAATTAGTGTGCAGATGGTGGTTTCTACACAAGACGGACCTAACAGGAGCAAAAAGAACGAAGGAAATGCAAATTTGGAAAAGTTTAAAAATTTTACGATTTTACGACTATAAGAAACGGAAAAACATGAAAATCTACTATTTAACTGTGAAAATTTGTGAATAAAACTATATGTAAACACGGGGGGCAATGAATTACACTAATTAAAAACAAAATTTAATCGGAAAAAGCCAATTTTCAGCAAAGTTATAGGTGAATTTATGTTTTATTCTATAAATTTACTGTAAAAAGGGAACAAAAATACGAAATTTAATTATATAACGGCTAAAATTTAGTAAGGAAACTATAAATAAATGTGGGAGGCAATCAACTAGAATATTTAGAGAAAATTTGAACGAAAAATATCAACTTTCAGGAAAGTTATCTACAAATTTATAGTTAAATTTATACAATTGTAAGGATCAACCACTATACCTCGGTTTAGGTAAGTAGCGTTTTTTTCTGATTCTGTCTGTTTTATGAAGCAAATTAGTGTGCAGATGGTGGTTTCTACACAAGACGGACCTAACAGGAGCAAAAAGAACGAAGGAAATGCAAATTTGGAAAAGTTTAAAAATTTTACGATTTTACGACTATAAGAAACGGAAAAACATGAAAATCTACTATTTAACTGTGAAAATTTGTGAATAAAACTATATGTAAACACGGGGGGCAATGAATTACACTAATTAAAAACAAAATTTAATCGGAAAAAGCCAATTTTCAGCAAAGTTATAGGTGAATTTATGTTTTATTCTATAAATTTACTGTAAAAAGGGAACAAAAATACGAAATTTAATTATATAACGGCTAAAATTTAGTAAGGAAACTATAAATAAATGTGGGAGGCAATCAACTAGAATATTTAGAGAAAATTTGAACGAAAAATATCAACTTTCAGGAAAGTTATCTACAAATTTATAGTTAAATTTATACAATTGTAAGGATCAACCACTATACCTCGGTTTAGGTAAGTAGCGTTTTTTTCTGATTCTGTCTGTTTTATGAAGCAAATTAGTGTGCAGATGGTGGTTTCTACACAAGACGGACCTAACAGGAGCAAAAAGAACGAAGGAAATGCAAATTTGGAAAAGTTTAAAAATTTTACGATTTTACGACTATAAGAAACGGAAAAACATGAAAATCTACTATTTAACTGTGAAAATTTGTGAATAAAACTATATGTAAACACGGGGGGCAATGAATTACACTAATTAAAAACAAAATTTAATCGGAAAAAGCCAATTTTCAGCAAAGTTATAGGTGAATTTATGTTTTATTCTATAAATTTACTGTAAAAAGGGAACAAAAATACGAAATTTAATTATATAACGGCTAAAATTTAGTAAGGAAACTATAAATAAATGTGGGAGGCAATCAACTAGAATATTTAGAGAAAATTTGAACGAAAAATATCAACTTTCAGGAAAGTTATCTACAAATTTATAGTTAAATTTATACAATTGTAAGGATCAACCACTATACCTCGGTTTAGGTAAGTAGCGTTTTTTTCTGATTCTGTCTGTTTTATGAAGCAAATTAGTGTGCAGATGGTGGTTTCTACACAAGACGGACCTAACAGGAGCAAAAAGAACGAAGGAAATGCAAATTTGGAAAAGTTTAAAAATTTTACGATTTTACGACTATAAGAAACGGAAAAACATGAAAATCTACTATTTAACTGTGAAAATTTGTGAATAAAACTATATGTAAACACGGGGGGCAATGAATTACACTAATTAAAAACAAAATTTAATCGGAAAAAGCCAATTTTCAGCAAAGTTATAGGTGAATTTATGTTTTATTCTATAAATTTACTGTAAAAAGGGAACAAAAATACGAAATTTAATTATATAACGGCTAAAATTTAGTAAGGAAACTATAAATAAATGTGGGAGGCAATCAACTAGAATATTTAGAGAAAATTTGAACGAAAAATATCAACTTTCAGGAAAGTTATCTACAAATTTATAGTTAAATTTATACAATTGTAAGGATCAACCACTATACCTCGGTTTAGGTAAGTAGCGTTTTTTTCTGATTCTGTCTGTTTTATGAAGCAAATTAGTGTGCAGATGGTGGTTTCTACACAAGACGGACCTAACAGGAGCAAAAAGAACGAAGGAAATGCAAATTTGGAAAAGTTTAAAAATTTTACGACTATAAGAAACGGAAAAACATGAAAATCTACTATTTAACTGTGAAAATTTGTAAATAAAACTATATGTAAACACGGGGGGCAATGAATTACACTAATTAAAAACAAAATTTAATCGGAAAAAGCCAATTTTCAGCAAAGTTATAGGTGAATTTATGTTTTATTCTATAAATTTACTGTAAAAGGGGAACAAAAATACGAAATTTAATTATATAACGGCTAAAATTTAGTAAGGAAACTATAAATAAATGTGGGAGGCAATCAACTAGAATATTTAGAGAAAATTTGAACGAAAAATATCAACTTTCAGGAAAGTTATCTACAAATTTATAGTTAAATTTATACAATTGTAAGGATCAACCACTATACCTCGGTTTAGGTAAGTAGCGTTTTTTTCTGATTCTGTCTGTTTTATGAAGCAAATTAGTGTGCAGATGGTGGTTTCTACACAAGACGGACCTAACAGGAGCAAAAAGAACGAAGGAAATGCAAATTTGGAAAAGTTTAAAAATTTTACGACTATAAGAAACGGAAAAACATGAAAATCTACTATTTAACTGTGAAAATTTGTGAATAAAACTATATGTAAACACGGGGGGCAATGAATTACACTAATTAAAAACAAAATTTAATCGGAAAAAGCCAATTTTCAGCAAAGTTATAGGTGAATTTATGTTTTATTCTATAAATTTACTGTAAAAAGGGAACAAAAATACGAAATTTAATTATATAACGGCTAAAATTTAGTAAGGAAACTATAAATAAATGTGGGAGGCAATCAACTAGAATATTTAGAGAAAATTTGAACGAAAAATATCAACTTTCAGGAAAGTTATCTACAAATTTATAGTTAAATTTATACAATTGTAAGGATCAACCACTATACCTCGGTTTAGGTAAGTAGCGTTTTTTTCTGATTCTGTCTGTTTTATGAAGCAAATTAGTGTGCAGATGGTGGTTTCTACACAAGACGGACCTAACAGGAGCAAAAAGAACGAAGGAAATGCAAATTTGGAAAAGTTTAAAAATTTTACGATTTTACGACTATAAGAAACGGAAAAACATGAAAATCTACTATTTAACTGTGAAAATTTGTGAATAAAACTATATGTAAACACGGGGGGCAATGAATTACACTAATTAAAAACAAAATTTAATCGGAAAAAGCCAATTTTCAGCAAAGTTATAGGTGAATTTATGTTTTATTCTATAAATTTACTGTAAAAAGGGAACAAAAATACGAAATTTAATTATATAACGGCTAAAATTTAGTAAGGAAACTATAAATAAATGTGGGAGGCAATCAACTAGAATATTTAGAGAAAATTTGAACGAAAAATATCAACTTTCAGGAAAGTTATCTACAAATTTATAGTTAAATTTATACAATTGTAAGGATCAACCACTATACCTCGGTTTAGGTAAGTAGCGTTTTTTTCTGATTCTGTCTGTTTTATGAAGCAAATTAGTGTGCAGATGGTGGTTTCTACACAAGACGGACCTAACAGGAGCAAAAAGAACGAAGGAAATGCAAATTTGGAAAAGTTTAAAAATTTTACGATTTTACGACTATAAGAAACGGAAAAACATGAAAATCTACTATTTAACTGTGAAAATTTGTGAATAAAACTATATGTAAACACGGGGGGCAATGATTTACACTAATTAAAAACAAAATTTAATCGGAAAAAGCCAATTTTCAGCAAAGTTATAGGTGAATTTATGTTTTATTCTATAAATTTACTGTAAAAGGGGAACAAAAATACGAAATTTAATTATATAACGGCTAAAATTTAGTAAGGAAACTATAAATAAATGTGGGAGGCAATCAACTAGAATATTTAGAGAAAATTTGAACGAAAAATATCAACTTTCAGGAAAGTTATCTACAAATTTATAGTTAAATTTATACAATTGTAAGGATCAACCACTATACCTCGGTTTAGGTAAGTAGCGTTTTTTTCTGATTCTGTCTGTTTTATGAAGCAAATTAGTGTGCAGATGGTGGTTTCTACACAAGACGGACCTAACAGGAGCAAAAAGAACGAAGGAAATGCAAATTTGGAAAAGTTTAAAAATTTTACGATTTTACGACTATAAGAAACGGAAAAACATGAAAATCTACTATTTAACTGTGAAAATTTGTGAATAAAACTATATGTAAACACGGGGGGCAATGAATTACACTAATTAAAAACAAAATTTAATCGGAAAAAGCCAATTTTCAGCAAAGTTATAGGTGAATTTATGTTTTATTCTATAAATTTACTGTAAAAAGGGAACAAAAATACGAAATTTAATTATATAACGGCTAAAATTTAGTAAGGAAACTATAAATAAATGTGGGAGGCAATCAACTAGAATATTTAGAGAAAATTTGAACGAAAAATATCAACTTTCAGGAAAGTTATCTACAAATTTATAGTTAAATTTATACAATTGTAAGGATCAACCACTATACCTCGGTTTAGGTAAGTAGCGTTTTTTTCTGATTCTGTCTGTTTTATGAAGCAAATTAGTGTGCAGATGGTGGTTTCTACACAAGACGGACCTAACAGGAGCAAAAAGAACGAAGGAAATGCAAATTTGGAAAAGTTTAAAAATTTTACGACTATAAGAAACGGAAAAACATGAAAATCTACTATTTAACTGTGAAAATTTGTAAATAAAACTATATGTAAACACGGGGGGCAATGAATTACACTAATTAAAAACAAAATTTAATCGGAAAAAGCCAATTTTCAGCAAAGTTATAGGTGAATTTATGTTTTATTCTATAAATTTACTGTAAAAGGGGAACAAAAATACGAAATTTAATTATATAACGGCTAAAATTTAGTAAGGAAACTATAAATAAATGTGGGAGGCAATCAACTAGAATATTTAGAGAAAATTTGAACGAAAAATATCAACTTTCAGGAAAGTTATCTACAAATTTATAGTTAAATTTATACAATTGTAAGGATCAACCACTATACCTCGGTTTAGGTAAGTAGCGTTTTTTTCTGATTCTGTCTGTTTTATGAAGCAAATTAGTGTGCAGATGGTGGTTTCTACACAAGACGGACCTAACAGGAGCAAAAAGAACGAAGGAAATGCAAATTTGGAAAAGTTTAAAAATTTTACGATTTTACGACTATAAGAAACGGAAAAACATGAAAATCTACTATTTAACTGTGAAAATTTGTGAATAAAACTATATGTAAACACGGGGGGCAATGAATTACACTAATTAAAAACAAAATTTAATCGGAAAAAGCCAATTTTCAGCAAAGTTATAGGTGAATTTATGTTTTATTCTATAAATTTACTGTAAAAAGGGAACAAAAATACGAAATTTAATTATATAACGGCTAAAATTTAGTAAGGAAACTATAAATAAATGTGGGAGGCAATCAACTAGAATATTTAGAGAAAATTTGAACGAAAAATATCAACTTTCAGGAAAGTTATCTACAAATTTATAGTTAAATTTATACAATTGTAAGGATCAACCACTATACCTCGGTTTAGGTAAGTAGCGTTTTTTTCTGATTCTGTCTGTTTTATGAAGCAAATTAGTGTGCAGATGGTGGTTTCTACACAAGACGGACCTAACAGGAGCAAAAAGAACGAAGGAAATGCAAATTTGGAAAAGTTTAAAAATTTTACGATTTTACGACTATAAGAAACGGAAAAACATGAAAATCTACTATTTAACTGTGAAAATTTGTGAATAAAACTATATGTAAACACGGGGGGCAATGAATTACACTAATTAAAAACAAAATTTAATCGGAAAAAGCCAATTTTCAGCAAAGTTATAGGTGAATTTATGTTTTATTCTATAAATTTACTGTAAAAAGGGAACAAAAATACGAAATTTAATTATATAACGGCTAAAATTTAGTAAGGAAACTATAAATAAATGTGGGAGGCAATCAACTAGAATATTTAGAGAAAATTTGAACGAAAAATATCAACTTTCAGGAAAGTTATCTACAAATTTATAGTTAAATTTATACAATTGTAAGGATCAACCACTATACCTCGGTTTAGGTAAGTAGCGTTTTTTTCTGATTCTGTCTGTTTTATGAAGCAAATTAGTGTGCAGATGGTGGTTTCTACACAAGACGGACCTAACAGGAGCAAAAAGAACGAAGGAAATGCAAATTTGGAAAAGTTTAAAAATTTTACGACTATAAGAAACGGAAAAACATGAAAATCTACTATTTAACTGTGAAAATTTGTAAATAAAACTATATGTAAACACGGGGGGCAATGAATTACACTAATTAAAAACAAAATTTAATCGGAAAAAGCCAATTTTCAGCAAAGTTATAGGTGAATTTATGTTTTATTCTATAAATTTACTGTAAAAGGGGAACAAAAATACGAAATTTAATTATATAACGGCTAAAATTTAGTAAGGAAACTATAAATAAATGTGGGAGGCAATCAACTAGAATATTTAGAGAAAATTTGAACGAAAAATATCAACTTTCAGGAAAGTTATCTACAAATTTATAGTTAAATTTATACAATTGTAAGGATCAACCACTATACCTCGGTTTAGGTAAGTAGCGTTTTTTTCTGATTCTGTCTGTTTTATGAAGCAAATTAGTGTGCAGATGGTGGTTTCTACACAAGACGGACCTAACAGGAGCAAAAAGAACGAAGGAAATGCAAATTTGGAAAAGTTTAAAAATTTTACGACTATAAGAAACGGAAAAACATGAAAATCTACTATTTAACTGTGAAAATTTGTGAATAAAACTATATGTAAACACGGGGGGCAATGAATTACACTAATTAAAAACAAAATTTAATCGGAAAAAGCCAATTTTCAGCAAAGTTATAGGTGAATTTATGTTTTATTCTATAAATTTACTGTAAAAAGGGAACAAAAATACGAAATTTAATTATATAACGGCTAAAATTTAGTAAGGAAACTATAAATAAATGTGGGAGGCAATCAACTAGAATATTTAGAGAAAATTTGAACGAAAAATATCAACTTTCAGGAAAGTTATCTACAAATTTATAGTTAAATTTATACAATTGTAAGGATCAACCACTATACCTCGGTTTAGGTAAGTAGCGTTTTTTTCTGATTCTGTCTGTTTTATGAAGCAAATTAGTGTGCAGATGGTGGTTTCTACACAAGACGGACCTAACAGGAGCAAAAAGAACGAAGGAAATGCAAATTTGGAAAAGTTTAAAAATTTTACGATTTTACGACTATAAGAAACGGAAAAACATGAAAATCTACTATTTAACTGTGAAAATTTGTGAATAAAACTATATGTAAACACGGGGGGCAATGAATTACACTAATTAAAAACAAAATTTAATCGGAAAAAGCCAATTTTCAGCAAAGTTATAGGTGAATTTATGTTTTATTCTATAAATTTACTGTAAAAAGGGAACAAAAATACGAAATTTAATTATATAACGGCTAAAATTTAGTAAGGAAACTATAAATAAATGTGGGAGGCAATCAACTAGAATATTTAGAGAAAATTTGAACGAAAAATATCAACTTTCAGGAAAGTTATCTACAAATTTATAGTTAAATTTATACAATTGTAAGGATCAACCACTATACCTCGGTTTAGGTAAGTAGCGTTTTTTTCTGATTCTGTCTGTTTTATGAAGCAAATTAGTGTGCAGATGGTGGTTTCTACACAAGACGGACCTAACAGGAGCAAAAAGAACGAAGGAAATGCAAATTTGGAAAAGTTTAAAAATTTTACGACTATAAGAAACGGAAAAACATGAAAATCTACTATTTAACTGTGAAAATTTGTAAATAAAACTATATGTAAACACGGGGGGCAATGAATTACACTAATTAAAAACAAAATTTAATCGGAAAAAGCCAATTTTCAGCAAAGTTATAGGTGAATTTATGTTTTATTCTATAAATTTACTGTAAAAGGGGAACAAAAATACGAAATTTAATTATATAACGGCTAAAATTTAGTAAGGAAACTATAAATAAATGTGGGAGGCAATCAACTAGAATATTTAGAGAAAATTTGAACGAAAAATATCAACTTTCAGGAAAGTTATCTACAAATTTATAGTTAAATTTATACAATTGTAAGGATCAACCACTATACCTCGGTTTAGGTAAGTAGCGTTTTTTTCTGATTCTGTCTGTTTTATGAAGCAAATTAGTGTGCAGATGGTGGTTTCTACACAAGACGGACCTAACAGGAGCAAAAAGAACGAAGGAAATGCAAATTTGGAAAAGTTTAAAAATTTTACGATTTTACGACTATAAGAAACGGAAAAACATGAAAATCTACTATTTAACTGTGAAAATTTGTGAATAAAACTATATGTAAACACGGGGGGCAATGAATTACACTAATTAAAAACAAAATTTAATCGGAAAAAGCCAATTTTCAGCAAAGTTATAGGTGAATTTATGTTTTATTCTATAAATTTACTGTAAAAAGGGAACAAAAATACGAAATTTAATTATATAACGGCTAAAATTTAGTAAGGAAACTATAAATAAATGTGGGAGGCAATCAACTAGAATATTTAGAGAAATTTTGAACGAAAAATATCAACTTTCAGGAAAGTTATCTACAAATTTATAGTTAAATTTATACAATTGTAAGGATCAACCACTATACCTCGGTTTAGGTAAGTAGCGTTTTTTTCTGATTCTGTCTGTTTTATGAAGCAAATTAGTGTGCAGATGGTGGTTTCTACACAAGACGGACCTAACAGGAGCAAAAAGAACGAAGGAAATGCAAATTTGGAAAAGTTTAAAAATTTTACGACTATAAGAAACGGAAAAACATGAAAATCTACTATTTAACTGTGAAAATTTGTAAATAAAACTATATGTAAACACGGGGGGCAATGAATTACACTAATTAAAAACAAAATTTAATCGGAAAAAGCCAATTTTCAGCAAAGTTATAGGTGAATTTATGTTTTATTCTATAAATTTACTGTAAAAGGGGAACAAAAATACGAAATTTAATTATATAACGGCTAAAATTTAGTAAGGAAACTATAAATAAATGTGGGAGGCAATCAACTAGAATATTTAGAGAAAATTTGAACGAAAAATATCAACTTTCAGGAAAGTTATCTACAAATTTATAGTTAAATTTATACAATTGTAAGGATCAACCACTATACCTCGGTTTAGGTAAGTAGCGTTTTTTTCTGATTCTGTCTGTTTTATGAAGCAAATTAGTGTGCAGATGGTGGTTTCTACACAAGACGGACCTAACAGGAGCAAAAAGAACGAAGGAAATGCAAATTTGGAAAAGTTTAAAAATTTTACGATTTTACGACTATAAGAAACGGAAAAACATGAAAATCTACTATTTAACTGTGAAAATTTGTGAATAAAACTATATGTAAACACGGGGGGCAATGAATTACACTAATTAAAAACAAAATTTAATCGGAAAAAGCCAATTTTCAGCAAAGTTATAGGTGAATTTATGTTTTATTCTATAAATTTACTGTAAAAAGGGAACAAAAATACGAAATTTAATTATATAACGGCTAAAATTTAGTAAGGAAACTATAAATAAATGTGGGAGGCAATCAACTAGAATATTTAGAGAAAATTTGAACGAAAAATATCAACTTTCAGGAAAGTTATCTACAAATTTATAGTTAAATTTATACAATTGTAAGGATCAACCACTATACCTCGGTTTAGGTAAGTAGCGTTTTTTTCTGATTCTGTCTGTTTTATGAAGCAAATTAGTGTGCAGATGGTGGTTTCTACACAAGACGGACCTAACAGGAGCAAAAAGAACGAAGGAAATGCAAATTTGGAAAAGTTTAAAAATTTTACGATTTTACGACTATAAGAAACGGAAAAACATGAAAATCTACTATTTAACTGTGAAAATTTGTGAATAAAACTATATGTAAACACGGGGGGCAATGAATTACACTAATTAAAAACAAAATTTAATCGGAAAAAGCCAATTTTCAGCAAAGTTATAGGTGAATTTATGTTTTATTCTATAAATTTACTGTAAAAAGGGAACAAAAATACGAAATTTAATTATATAACGGCTAAAATTTAGTAAGGAAACTATAAATAAATGTGGGAGGCAATCAACTAGAATATTTAGAGAAAATTTGAACGAAAAATATCAACTTTCAGGAAAGTTATCTACAAATTTATAGTTAAATTTATACAATTGTAAGGATCAACCACTATACCTCGGTTTAGGTAAGTAGCGTTTTTTTCTGATTCTGTCTGTTTTATGAAGCAAATTAGTGTGCAGATGGTGGTTTCTACACAAGACGGACCTAACAGGAGCAAAAAGAACGAAGGAAATGCAAATTTGGAAAAGTTTAAAAATTTTACGATTTTACGACTATAAGAAACGGAAAAACATGAAAATCTACTATTTAACTGTGAAAATTTGTGAATAAAACTATATGTAAACACGGGGGGCAATGAATTACACTAATTAAAAACAAAATTTAATCGGAAAAAGCCAATTTTCAGCAAAGTTATAGGTGAATTTATGTTTTATTCTATAAATTTACTGTAAAAAGGGAACAAAAATACGAAATTTAATTATATAACGGCTAAAATTTAGTAAGGAAACTATAAATAAATGTGGGAGGCAATCAACTAGAATATTTAGAGAAAATTTGAACGAAAAATATCAACTTTCAGGAAAGTTATCTACAAATTTATAGTTAAATTTATACAATTGTAAGGATCAACCACTATACCTCGGTTTAGGTAAGTAGCGTTTTTTTCTGATTCTGTCTGTTTTATGAAGCAAATTAGTGTGCAGATGGTGGTTTCTACACAAGACGGACCTAACAGGAGCAAAAAGAACGAAGGAAATGCAAATTTGGAAAAGTTTAAAAATTTTACGATTTTACGACTATAAGAAACGGAAAAACATGAAAATCTACTATTTAACTGTGAAAATTTGTGAATAAAACTATATGTAAACACGGGGGGCAATGAATTACACTAATTAAAAACAAAATTTAATCGGAAAAAGCCAATTTTCAGCAAAGTTATAGGTGAATTTATGTTTTATTCTATAAATTTACTGTAAAAAGGGAACAAAAATACGAAATTTAATTATATAACGGCTAAAATTTAGTAAGGAAACTATAAATAAATGTGGGAGGCAATCAACTAGAATATTTAGAGAAAATTTGAACGAAAAATATCAACTTTCAGGAAAGTTATCTACAAATTTATAGTTAAATTTATACAATTGTAAGGATCAACCACTATACCTCGGTTTAGGTAAGTAGCGTTTTTTTCTGATTCTGTCTGTTTTATGAAGCAAATTAGTGTGCAGATGGTGGTTTCTACACAAGACGGACCTAACAGGAGCAAAAAGAACGAAGGAAATGCAAATTTGGAAAAGTTTAAAAATTTTACGACTATAAGAAACGGAAAAACATGAAAATCTACTATTTAACTGTGAAAATTTGTAAATAAAACTATATGTAAACACGGGGGGCAATGAATTACACTAATTAAAAACAAAATTTAATCGGAAAAAGCCAATTTTCAGCAAAGTTATAGGTGAATTTATGTTTTATTCTATAAATTTACTGTAAAAGGGGAACAAAAATACGAAATTTAATTATATAACGGCTAAAATTTAGTAAGGAAACTATAAATAAATGTGGGAGGCAATCAACTAGAATATTTAGAGAAAATTTGAACGAAAAATATCAACTTTCAGGAAAGTTAACTACAAATTTATAGTTAAATTTATACAATTGTAAGGATCAACCACTATACCTCGGTTTAGGTAAGTAGCGTTTTTTTCTGATTCTGTCTGTTTTATGAAGCAAATTAGTGTGCAGATGGTGGTTTCTACACAAGACGGACCTAACAGGAGCAAAAAGAACGAAGGAAATGCAAATTTGGAAAAGTTTAAAAATTTTACGACTATAAGAAACGGAAAAACATGAAAATCTACTATTTAACTGTGAAAATTTGTGAATAAAACTATATGTAAACACGGGGGGCAATGAATTACACTAATTAAAAACAAAATTTAATCGGAAAAAGCCAATTTTCAGCAAAGTTATAGGTGAATTTATGTTTTATTCTATAAATTTACTGTAAAAAGGGAACAAAAATACGAAATTTAATTATATAACGGCTAAAATTTAGTAAGGAAACTATAAATAAATGTGGGAGGCAATCAACTAGAATATTTAGAGAAAATTTGAACGAAAAATATCAACTTTCAGGAAAGTTATCTACAAATTTATAGTTAAATTTATACAATTGTAAGGATCAACCACTATACCTCGGTTCAGGTAAGTAGCGTTTTTTTCTGATTCTGTCTGTTTTATGAAGCAAATTAGTGTGCAGATGGTGGTTTCTACACAAGACGGACCTAACAGGAGCAAAAAGAACGAAGGAAATGCAAATTTGGAAAAGTTTAAAAATTTTACGATTTTACGACTATAAGAAACGGAAAAACATGAAAATCTACTATTTAACTGTGAAAATTTGTGAATAAAACTATATGTAAACACGGGGGGCAATGAATTACACTAATTAAAAACAAAATTTAATCGGAAAAAGCCAATTTTCAGCAAAGTTATAGGTGAATTTATGTTTTATTCTATAAATTTACTGTAAAAGGGGAACAAAAATACGAAATTTAATTATATAACGGCTAAAATTTAGTAAGGAAACTATAAATAAATGTGGGAGGCAATCAACTAGAATATTTAGAGAAAATTTGAACGAAAAATATCAACTTTCAGGAAAGTTATCTACAAATTTATAGTTAAATTTATACAATTGTAAGGATCAACCACTATACCTCGGTTTAGGTAAGTAGCGTTTTTTTCTGATTCTGTCTGTTTTATGAAGCAAATTAGTGTGCAGATGGTGGTTTCTACACAAGACGGACCTAACAGGAGCAAAAAGAACGAAGGAAATGCAAATTTGGAAAAGTTTAAAAATTTTACGATTTTACGACTATAAGAAACGGAAAAACATGAAAATCTACTATTTAACTGTGAAAATTTGTGAATAAAACTATATGTAAACACGGGGGGCAATGAATTACACTAATTAAAAACAAAATTTAATCGGAAAAAGCCAATTTTCAGCAAAGTTATAGGTGAATTTATGTTTTATTCTATAAATTTACTGTAAAAAGGGAACAAAAATACGAAATTTAATTATATAACGGCTAAAATTTAGTAAGGAAACTATAAATAAATGTGGGAGGCAATCAACTAGAATATTTAGAGAAAATTTGAACGAAAAATATCAACTTTCAGGAAAGTTATCTACAAATTTATAGTTAAATTTATACAATTGTAAGGATCAACCACTATACCTCGGTTTAGGTAAGTAGCGTTTTTTTCTGATTCTGTCTGTTTTATGAAGCAAATTAGTGTGCAGATGGTGGTTTCTACACAAGACGGACCTAACAGGAGCAAAAAGAACGAAGGAAATGCAAATTTGGAAAAGTTTAAAAATTTTACGACTATAAGAAACGGAAAAACATGAAAATCTACTATTTAACTGTGAAAATTTGTAAATAAAACTATATGTAAACACGGGGGGCAATGAATTACACTAATTAAAAACAAAATTTAATCGGAAAAAGCCAATTTTCAGCAAAGTTATAGGTGAATTTATGTTTTATTCTATAAATTTACTGTAAAAGGGGAACAAAAATACGAAATTTAATTATATAACGGCTAAAATTTAGTAAGGAAACTATAAATAAATGTGGGAGGCAATCAACTAGAATATTTAGAGAAAATTTGAACGAAAAATATCAACTTTCAGGAAAGTTATCTACAAATTTATAGTTAAATTTATACAATTGTAAGGATCAACCACTATACCTCGGTTTAGGTAAGTAGCGTTTTTTTCTGATTCTGTCTGTTTTATGAAGCAAATTAGTGTGCAGATGGTGGTTTCTACACAAGACGGACCTAACAGGAGCAAAAAGAACGAAGGAAATGCAAATTTGGAAAAGTTTAAAAATTTTACGATTTTACGACTATAAGAAACGGAAAAACATGAAAATCTACTATTTAACTGTGAAAATTTGTGAATAAAACTATATGTAAACACGGGGGGCAATGAATTACACTAATTAAAAACAAAATTTAATCGGAAAAAGCCAATTTTCAGCAAAGTTATAGGTGAATTTATGTTTTATTCTATAAATTTACTGTAAAAAGGGAACAAAAATACGAAATTTAATTATATAACGGCTAAAATTTAGTAAGGAAACTATAAATAAATGTGGGAGGCAATCAACTAGAATATTTAGAGAAAATTTGAACGAAAAATATCAACTTTCAGGAAAGTTATCTACAAATTTATAGTTAAATTTATACAATTGTAAGGATCAACCACTATACCTCGGTTTAGGTAAGTAGCGTTTTTTTCTGATTCTGTCTGTTTTATGAAGCAAATTAGTGTGCAGATGGTGGTTTCTACACAAGACGGACCTAACAGGAGCAAAAAGAACGAAGGAAATGCAAATTTGGAAAAGTTTAAAAATTTTACGATTTTACGACTATAAGAAACGGAAAAACATGAAAATCTACTATTTAACTGTGAAAATTTGTGAATAAAACTATATGTAAACACGGGGGGCAATGAATTACACTAATTAAAAACAAAATTTAATCGGAAAAAGCCAATTTTCAGCAAAGTTATAGGTGAATTTATGTTTTATTCTATAAATTTACTGTAAAAAGGGAACAAAAATACGAAATTTAATTATATAACGGCTAAAATTTAGTAAGGAAACTATAAATAAATGTGGGAGGCAATCAACTAGAATATTTAGAGAAAATTTGAACGAAAAATATCAACTTTCAGGAAAGTTATCTACAAATTTATAGTTAAATTTATACAATTGTAAGGATCAACCACTATACCTCGGTTTAGGTAAGTAGCGTTTTTTTCTGATTCTGTCTGTTTTATGAAGCAAATTAGTGTGCAGATGGTGGTTTCTACACAAGACGGACCTAACAGGAGCAAAAAGAACGAAGGAAATGCAAATTTGGAAAAGTTTAAAAATTTTACGACTATAAGAAACGGAAAAACATGAAAATCTACTATTTAACTGTGAAAATTTGTAAATAAAACTATATGTAAACACGGGGGGCAATGAATTACACTAATTAAAAACAAAATTTAATCGGAAAAAGCCAATTTTCAGCAAAGTTATAGGTGAATTTATGTTTTATTCTATAAATTTACTGTAAAAGGGGAACAAAAATACGAAATTTAATTATATAACGGCTAAAATTTAGTAAGGAAACTATAAATAAATGTGGGAGGCAATCAACTAGAATATTTAGAGAAAATTTGAACGAAAAATATCAACTTTCAGGAAAGTTATCTACAAATTTATAGTTAAATTTATACAATTGTAAGGATCAACCACTATACCTCGGTTTAGGTAAGTAGCGTTTTTTTCTGATTCTGTCTGTTTTATGAAGCAAATTAGTGTGCAGATGGTGGTTTCTACACAAGACGGACCTAACAGGAGCAAAAAGAACGAAGGAAATGCAAATTTGGAAAAGTTTAAAAATTTTACGATTTTACGACTATAAGAAACGGAAAAACATGAAAATCTACTATTTAACTGTGAAAATTTGTGAATAAAACTATATGTAAACACGGGGGGCAATGAATTACACTAATTAAAAACAAAATTTAATCGGAAAAAGCCAATTTTCAGCAAAGTTATAGGTGAATTTATGTTTTATTCTATAAATTTACTGTAAAAAGGGAACAAAAATACGAAATTTAATTATATAACGGCTAAAATTTAGTAAGGAAACTATAAATAAATGTGGGAGGCAATCAACTAGAATATTTAGAGAAAATTTGAACGAAAAATATCAACTTTCAGGAAAGTTATCTACAAATTTATAGTTAAATTTATACAATTGTAAGGATCAACCACTATACCTCGGTTTAGGTAAGTAGCGTTTTTTTCTGATTCTGTCTGTTTTATGAAGCAAATTAGTGTGCAGATGGTGGTTTCTACACAAGACGGACCTAACAGGAGCAAAAAGAACGAAGGAAATGCAAATTTGGAAAAGTTTAAAAATTTTACGACTATAAGAAACGGAAAAACATGAAAATCTACTATTTAACTGTGAAAATTTGTAAATAAAACTATATGTAAACACGGGGGGCAATGAATTACACTAATTAAAAACAAAATTTAATCGGAAAAAGCCAATTTTCAGCAAAGTTATAGGTGAATTTATGTTTTATTCTATAAATTTACTGTAAAAGGGGAACAAAAATACGAAATTTAATTATATAACGGCTAAAATTTAGTAAGGAAACTATAAATAAATGTGGGAGGCAATCAACTAGAATATTTAGAGAAAATTTGAACGAAAAATATCAACTTTCAGGAAAGTTATCTACAAATTTATAGTTAAATTTATACAATTGTAAGGATCAACCACTATACCTCGGTTTAGGTAAGTAGCGTTTTTTTCTGATTCTGTCTGTTTTATGAAGCAAATTAGTGTGCAGATGGTGGTTTCTACACAAGACGGACCTAACAGGAGCAAAAAGAACGAAGGAAATGCAAATTTGGAAAAGTTTAAAAATTTTACGATTTTACGACTATAAGAAACGGAAAAACATGAAAATCTACTATTTAACTGTGAAAATTTGTGAATAAAACTATATGTAAACACGGGGGGCAATGAATTACACTAATTAAAAACAAAATTTAATCGGAAAAAGCCAATTTTCAGCAAAGTTATAGGTGAATTTATGTTTTATTCTATAAATTTACTGTAAAAAGGGAACAAAAATACGAAATTTAATTATATAACGGCTAAAATTTAGTAAGGAAACTATAAATAAATGTGGGAGGCAATCAACTAGAATATTTAGAGAAAATTTGAACGAAAAATATCAACTTTCAGGAAAGTTATCTACAAATTTATAGTTAAATTTATACAATTGTAAGGATCAACCACTATACCTCGGTTTAGGTAAGTAGCGTTTTTTTCTGATTCTGTCTGTTTTATGAAGCAAATTAGTGTGCAGATGGTGGTTTCTACACAAGACGGACCTAACAGGAGCAAAAAGAACGAAGGAAATGCAAATTTGGAAAAGTTTAAAAATTTTACGATTTTACGACTATAAGAAACGGAAAAACATGAAAATCTACTATTTAACTGTGAAAATTTGTGAATAAAACTATATGTAAACACGGGGGGCAATGAATTACACTAATTAAAAACAAAATTTAATCGGAAAAAGCCAATTTTCAGCAAAGTTATAGGTGAATTTATGTTTTATTCTATAAATTTACTGTAAAAAGGGAACAAAAATACGAAATTTAATTATATAACGGCTAAAATTTAGTAAGGAAACTATAAATAAATGTGGGAGGCAATCAACTAGAATATTTAGAGAAAATTTGAACGAAAAATATCAACTTTCAGGAAAGTTATCTACAAATTTATAGTTAAATTTATACAATTGTAAGGATCAACCACTATACCTCGGTTTAGGTAAGTAGCGTTTTTTTCTGATTCTGTCTGTTTTATGAAGCAAATTAGTGTGCAGATGGTGGTTTCTACACAAGACGGACCTAACAGGAGCAAAAAGAACGAAGGAAATGCAAATTTGGAAAAGTTTAAAAATTTTACGATTTTACGACTATAAGAAACGGAAAAACATGAAAATCTACTATTTAACTGTGAAAATTTGTGAATAAAACTATATGTAAACACGGGGGGCAATGAATTACACTAATTAAAAACAAAATTTAATCGGAAAAAGCCAATTTTCAGCAAAGTTATAGGTGAATTTATGTTTTATTCTATAAATTTACTGTAAAAAGGGAACAAAAATACGAAATTTAATTATATAACGGCTAAAATTTAGTAAGGAAACTATAAATAAATGTGGGAGGCAATCAACTAGAATATTTAGAGAAAATTTGAACGAAAAATATCAACTTTCAGGAAAGTTATCTACAAATTTATAGTTAAATTTATACAATTGTAAGGATCAACCACTATACCTCGGTTTAGGTAAGTAGCGTTTTTTTCTGATTCTGTTTGTTTTATGAAGCAAATTAGTGTGCAGATGGTGGTTTCTACACAAGACGGACCTAACAGGAGCAAAAAGAACGAAGGAAATGCAAATTTGGAAAAGTTTAAAAATTTTACGACTATAAGAAACGGAAAAACATGAAAATCTACTATTTAACTGTGAAAATTTGTAAATAAAACTATATGTAAACACGGGGGGCAATGAATTACACTAATTAAAAACAAAATTTAATCGGAAAAAGCCAATTTTCAGCAAATTTATAGGTGAATTTATGTTTTATTCTATAAATTTACTGTAAAAGGGGAACAAAAATACGAAATTTAATTATATAACGGCTAAAATTTAGTAAGGAAACTATAAATAAATGTGGGAGGCAATCAACTAGAATATTTAGAGAAAATTTGAACGAAAAATATCAACTTTCAGGAAAGTTATCTACAAATTTATAGTTAAATTTATACAATTGTAAGGATCAACCACTATACCTCGGTTTAGGTAAGTAGCGTTTTTTTCTGATTCTGTCTGTTTTATGAAGCAAATTAGTGTGCAGATGGTGGTTTCTACACAAGACGGACCTAACAGGAGCAAAAAGAACGAAGGAAATGCAAATTTGGAAAAGTTTAAAAATTTTACGATTTTACGACTATAAGAAACGGAAAAACATGAAAATCTACTATTTAACTGTGAAAATTTGTGAATAAAACTATATGTAAACACGGGGGGCAATGAATTACACTAATTAAAAACAAAATTTAATCGGAAAAAGCCAATTTTCAGCAAAGTTATAGGTGAATTTATGTTTTATTCTATAAATTTACTGTAAAAAGGGAACAAAAATACGAAATTTAATTATATAACGGCTAAAATTTAGTAAGGAAACTATAAATAAATGTGGGAGGCAATCAACTAGAATATTTAGAGAAAATTTGAACGAAAAATATCAACTTTCAGGAAAGTTATCTACAAATTTATAGTTAAATTTATACAATTGTAAGGATCAACCACTATACCTCGGTTTAGGTAAGTAGCGTTTTTTTCTGATTCTGTCTGTTTTATGAAGCAAATTAGTGTGCAGATGGTGGTTTCTACACAAGACGGACCTAACAGGAGCAAAAAGAACGAAGGAAATGCAAATTTGGAAAAGTTTAAAAATTTTACGATTTTACGACTATAAGAAACGGAAAAACATGAAAATCTACTATTTAACTGTGAAAATTTGTGAATAAAACTATATGTAAACACGGGGGGCAATGAATTACACTAATTAAAAACAAAATTTAATCGGAAAAAGCCAATTTTCAGCAAAGTTATAGGTGAATTTATGTTTTATTCTATAAATTTACTGTAAAAAGGGAACAAAAATACGAAATTTAATTATATAACGGCTAAAATTTAGTAAGGAAACTATAAATAAATGTGGGAGGCAATCAACTAGAATATTTAGAGAAAATTTGAACGAAAAATATCAACTTTCAGGAAAGTTATCTACAAATTTATAGTTAAATTTATACAATTGTAAGGATCAACCACTATACCTCGGTTTAGGTAAGTAGCGTTTTTTTCTGATTCTGTCTGTTTTATGAAGCAAATTAGTGTGCAGATGGTGGTTTCTACACAAGACGGACCTAACAGGAGCAAAAAGAACGAAGGAAATGCAAATTTGGAAAAGTTTAAAAATTTTACGACTATAAGAAACGGAAAAACATGAAAATCTACTATTTAACTGTGAAAATTTGTAAATAAAACTATATGTAAACACGGGGGGCAATAAATTACACTAATTAAAAACAAAATTTAATCGGAAAAAGCCAATTTTCAGCAAAGTTATAGGTGAATTTATGTTTTATTCTATAAATTTACTGTAAAAGGGGAACAAAAATACGAAATTTAATTATATAACGGCTAAAATTTAGTAAGGAAACTATAAATAAATGTGGGAGGCAATCAACTAGAATATTTAGAGAAAATTTGAACGAAAAATATCAACTTTCAGGAAAGTTATCTACAAATTTATAGTTAAATTTATACAATTGTAAGGATCAACCACTATACCTCGGTTTAGGTAAGTAGCGTTTTTTTCTGATTCTGTCTGTTTTATGAAGCAAATTAGTGTGCAGATGGTGGTTTCTACACAAGACGGACCTAACAGGAGCAAAAAGAACGAAGGAAATGCAAATTTGGAAAAGTTTAAAAATTTTACGACTATAAGAAACGGAAAAACATGAAAATCTACTATTTAACTGTGAAAATTTGTAAATAAAACTATATGTAAACACGGGGGGCAATGAATTACACTAATTAAAAACAAAATTTAATCGGAAAAAGCCAATTTTCAGCAAAGTTATAGGTGAATTTATGTTTTATTCTATAAATTTACTGTAAAAGGGGAACAAAAATACGAAATTTAATTATATAACGGCTAAAATTTAGTAAGGAAACTATAAATAAATGTGGGAGGCAATCAACTAGAATATTTAGAGAAAATTTGAACGAAAAATATCAACTTTCAGGAAAGTTATCTACAAATTTATAGTTAAATTTATACAATTGTAAGGATCAACCACTATACCTCGGTTTAGGTAAGTAGCGTTTTTTTCTGATTCTGTCTGTTTTATGAAGCAAATTAGTGTGCAGATGGTGGTTTCTACACAAGACGGACCTAACAGGAGCAAAAAGAACGAAGGAAATGCAAATTTGGAAAAGTTTAAAAATTTTACGATTTTACGACTATAAGAAACGGAAAAACATGAAAATCTACTATTTAACTGTGAAAATTTGTGAATAAAACTATATGTAAACACGGGGGGCAATGAATTACACTAATTAAAAACAAAATTTAATCGGAAAAAGCCAATTTTCAGCAAAGTTATAGGTGAATTTATGTTTTATTCTATAAATTTACTGTAAAAAGGGAACAAAAATACGAAATTTAATTATATAACGGCTAAAATTTAGTAAGGAAACTATAAATAAATGTGGGAGGCAATCAACTAGAATATTTAGAGAAAATTTGAACGAAAAATATCAACTTTCAGGAAAGTTATCTACAAATTTATAGTTAAATTTATACAATTGTAAGGATCAACCACTATACCTCGGTTTAGGTAAGTAGCGTTTTTTTCTGATTCTGTCTGTTTTATGAAGCAAATTAGTGTGCAGATGGTGGTTTCTACACAAGACGGACCTAACAGGAGCAAAAAGAACGAAGGAAATGCAAATTTGGAAAAGTTTAAAAATTTTACGACTATAAGAAACGGAAAAACATGAAAATCTACTATTTAACTGTGAAAATTTGTAAATAAAACTATATGTAAACACGGGGGGCAATGAATTACACTAATTAAAAACAAAATTTAATCGGAAAAAGCCAATTTTCAGCAAAGTTATAGGTGAATTTATGTTTTATTCTATAAATTTACTGTAAAAGGGGAACAAAAATACGAAATTTAATTATATAACGGCTAAAATTTAGTAAGGAAACTATAAATAAATGTGGGAGGCAATCAACTAGAATATTTAGAGAAAATTTGAACGAAAAATATCAACTTTCAGGAAAGTTATCTACAAATTTATAGTTAAATTTATACAATTGTAAGGATCAACCACTATACCTCGGTTTAGGTAAGTAGCGTTTTTTTCTGATTCTGTCTGTTTTATGAAGCAAATTAGTGTGCAGATGGTGGTTTCTACACAAGACGGACCTAACAGGAGCAAAAAGAACGAAGGAAATGCAAATTTGGAAAAGTTTAAAAATTTTACGATTTTACGACTATAAGAAACGGAAAAACACGAAAATCTACTATTTAACTGTGAAAATTTGTGAATAAAACTATATGTAAACACGGGGGGCAATGAATTACACTAATTAAAAACAAAATTTAATCGGAAAAAGCCAATTTTCAGCAAAGTTATAGGTGAATTTATGTTTTATTCTATAAATTTACTGTAAAAAGGGAACAAAAATACGAAATTTAATTATATAACGGCTAAAATTTAGTAAGGAAACTATAAATAAATGTGGGAGGCAATCAACTAGAATATTTAGAGAAAATTTGAACGAAAAATATCAACTTTCAGGAAAGTTATCTACAAATTTATAGTTAAATTTATACAATTGTAAGGATCAACCACTATACCTCGGTTTAGGTAAGTAGCGTTTTTTTCTGATTCTGTCTGTTTTATGAAGCAAATTAGTGTGCAGATGGTGGTTTCTACACAAGACGGACCTAACAGGAGCAAAAAGAACGAAGGAAATGCAAATTTGGAAAAGTTTAAAAATTTTACGATTTTACGACTATAAGAAACGGAAAAACATGAAAATTTACTATTTAACTGTGAAAATTTGTGAATAAAACTATATGTAAACACGGGGGGCAATGAATTACACTAATTAAAAACAAAATTTAATCGGAAAAAGCCAATTTTCAGCAAAGTTATAGGTGAATTTATGTTTTATTCTGTAAATTTACTGTAAAAAGGGAACAAAAATACGAAATTTAATTATATAACGGCTAAAATTTAGTAAGGAAACTATAAATAAATGTGGGAGGCAATCAACTAGAATATTTAGAGAAAATTTGAACGAAAAATATCAACTTTCAGGAAAGTTATCTACAAATTTATAGTTAAATTTATACAATTGTAAGGATCAACCACTATACCTCGGTTTAGGTAAGTAGCGTTTTTTTCTGATTCTGTCTGTTTTATGAAGCAAATTAGTGTGCAGATGGTGGTTTCTACACAAGACGGACCTAACAGGAGCAAAAAGAACGAAGGAAATGCAAATTTGGAAAAGTTTAAAAATTTTACGACTATAAGAAACGGAAAAACATGAAAATCTACTATTTAACTGTGAAAATTTGTGAATAAAACTATATGTAAACACGGGGGGCAATGAATTACACTAATTAAAAACAAAATTTAATCGGAAAAAGCCAATTTTCAGCAAAGTTATAGGTGAATTTATGTTTTATTCTATAAATTTACTGTAAAAAGGGAACAAAAATACGAAATTTAATTATATAACGGCTAAAATTTAGTAAGGAAACTATAAATAAATGTGGGAGGCAATCAACTAGAATATTTAGAGAAAATTTGAACGAAAAATATCAACTTTCAGGAAAGTTATCTACAAATTTATAGTTAAATTTATACAATTGTAAGGATCAACCACTATACCTCGGTTTAGGTAAGTAGCGTTTTTTTCTGATTCTGTCTGTTTTATGAAGCAAATTAGTGTGCAGATGGTGGTTTCTACACAAGACGGACCTAACAGGAGCAAAAAGAACGAAGGAAATGCAAATTTGGAAAAGTTTAAAAATTTTACGATTTTACGACTATAAGAAACGGAAAAACATGAAAATCTACTATTTAACTGTGAAAATTTGTGAATAAAACTATATGTAAACACGGGGGGCAATGAATTACACTAATTAAAAACAAAATTTAATCGGAAAAAGCCAATTTTCAGCAAAGTTATAGGTGAATTTATGTTTTATTCTATAAATTTACTGTAAAAAGGGAACAAAAATACGAAATTTAATTATATAACGGCTAAAATTTAGTAAGGAAACTATAAATAAATGTGGGAGGCAATCAACTAGAATATTTAGAGAAAATTTGAACGAAAAATATCAACTTTCAGGAAAGTTATCTACAAATTTATAGTTAAATTTATACAATTGTAAGGATCAACCACTATACCTCGGTTTAGGTAAGTAGCGTTTTTTTCTGATTCTGTCTGTTTTATGAAGCAAATTAGTGTGCAGATGGTGGTTTCTACACAAGACGGACCTAACAGGAGCAAAAAGAACGAAGGAAATGCAAATTTGGAAAAGTTTAAAAATTTTACGACTATAAGAAACGGAAAAACATGAAAATCTACTATTTAACTGTGAAAATTTGTAAATAAAACTATATGTAAACACGGGGGGCAATGAATAACACTAATTAAAAACAAAATTTAATCGGAAAAAGCCAATTTTCAGCAAAGTTATAGGTGAATTTATGTTTTATTCTATAAATTTACTGTAAAAGGGGAACAAAAATACGAAATTTAATTATATAACGGCTAAAATTTAGTAAGGAAACTATAAATAAATGTGGGAGGCAATCAACTAGAATATTTAGAGAAAATTTGAACGAAAAATATCAACTTTCAGGAAAGTTATCTACAAATTTATAGTTAAATTTATACAATTGTAAGGATCAACCACTATACCTCGGTTTAGGTAAGTAGCGTTTTTTTCTGATTCTGTCTGTTTTATGAAGCAAATTAGTGTGCAGATGGTGGTTTCTACACAAGACGGACCTAACAGGAGCAAAAAGAACGAAGGAAATGCAAATTTGGAAAAGTTTAAAAATTTTACGATTTTACGACTATAAGAAACGGAAAAACATGAAAATCTACTATTTAACTGTGAAAATTTGTGAATAAAACTATATGTAAACACGGGGGGCAATGAATTACACTAATTAAAAACAAAATTTAATCGGAAAAAGCCAATTTTCAGCAAAGTTATAGGTGAATTTATGTTTTATTCTATAAATTTACTGTAAAAAGGGAACAAAAATACGAAATTTAATTATATAACGGCTAAAATTTAGTAAGGAAACTATAAATAAATGTGGGAGGCAATCAACTAGAATATTTAGAGAAAATTTGAACGAAAAATATCAACTTTCAGGAAAGTTATCTACAAATTTATAGTTAAATTTATACAATTGTAAGGATCAACCACTATACCTCGGTTTAGGTAAGTAGCGTTTTTTTCTGATTCTGTCTGTTTTATGAAGCAAATTAGTGTGCAGATGGTGGTTTCTACACAAGACGGACCTAACAGGAGCAAAAAGAACGAAGGAAATGCAAATTTGGAAAAGTTTAAAAATTTTACGATTTTACGACTATAAGAAACGGAAAAACATGAAAATCTACTATTTAACTGTGAAAATTTGTGAATAAAACTATATGTAAACACGGGGGGCAATGAATTACACTAATTAAAAACAAAATTTAATCGGAAAAAGCCAATTTTCAGCAAAGTTATAGGTGAATTTATGTTTTATTCTGTAAATTTACTGTAAAAAGGGAACAAAAATACGAAATTTAATTATATAACGGCTAAAATTTAGTAAGGAAACTATAAATAAATGTGGGAGGCAATCAACTAGAATATTTAGAGAAAATTTGAACGAAAAATATCAACTTTCAGGAAAGTTATCTACAAATTTATAGTTAAATTTATACAATTGTAAGGATCAACCACTATACCTCGGTTTAGGTAAGTAGCGTTTTTTTCTGATTCTGTCTGTTTTATGAAGCAAATTAGTGTGCAGATGGTGGTTTCTACACAAGACGGACCTAACAGGAGCAAAAAGAACGAAGGAAATGCAAATTTGGAAAAGTTTAAAAATTTTACGATTTTACGACTATAAGAAACGGAAAAACATGAAAATCTACTATTTAACTGTGAAAATTTGTGAATAAAACTATATGTAAACACGGGGGGCAATGAATTACACAAATTAAAAACAAAATTTAATCGGAAAAAGCCAATTTTCAGCAAAGTTATAGGTGAATTTATGTTTTATTCTATAAATTTACTGTAAAAAGGGAACAAAAATACGAAATTTAATTATATAACGGCTAAAATTTAGTAAGGAAACTATAAATAAATGTGGGAGGCAATCAACTAGAATATTTAGAGAAAATTTGAACGAAAAATATCAACTTTCAGGAAAGTTATCTACAAATTTATAGTTAAATTTATACAATTGTAAGGATCAACCACTATACCTCGGTTTAGGTAAGTAGCGTTTTTTTCTGATTCTGTCTGTTTTATGAAGCAAATTAGTGTGCAGATGGTGGTTTCTACACAAGACGGACCTAACAGGAGCAAAAAGAACGAAGGAAATGCAAATTTGGAAAAGTTTAAAAATTTTACGATTTTACGACTATAAGAAACGGAAAAACATGAAAATCTACTATTTAACTGTGAAAATTTGTGAATAAAACTATATGTAAACACGGGGGGCAATGAATTACACTAATTAAAAACAAAATTTAATCGGAAAAAGCCAATTTTCAGCAAAGTTATAGGTGAATTTATGTTTTATTCTATAAATTTACTGTAAAAAGGGAACAAAAATACGAAATTTAATTATATAACGGCTAAAATTTAGTAAGGAAACTATAAATAAATGTGGGAGGCAATCAACTAGAATATTTAGAGAAAATTTGAACGAAAAATATCAACTTTCAGGAAAGTTATCTACAAATTTATAGTTAAATTTATACAATTGTAAGGATCAACCACTATACCTCGGTTTAGGTAAGTAGCGTTTTTTTCTGATTCTGTCTGTTTTATGAAGCAAATTAGTGTGCAGATGGTGGTTTCTACACAAGACGGACCTAACAGGAGCAAAAAGAACGAAGGAAATGCAAATTTGGAAAAGTTTAAAAATTTTACGACTATAAGAAACGGAAAAACATGAAAATCTACTATTTAACTGTGAAAATTTGTGAATAAAACTATATGTAAACACGGGGGGCAATGAATTACACTAATTAAAAACAAAATTTAATCGGAAAAAGCCAATTTTCAGCAAAGTTATAGGTGAATTTATGTTTTATTCTATAAATTTACTGTAAAAAGGGAACAAAAATACGAAATTTAATTATATAACGGCTAAAATTTAGTAAGGAAACTATAAATAAATGTGGGAGGCAATCAACTAGAATATTTAGAGAAAATTTGAACGAAAAATATCAACTTTCAGGAAAGTTATCTACAAATTTATAGTTAAATTTATACAATTGTAAGGATCAACCACTATACCTCGGTTTAGGTAAGTAGCGTTTTTTTCTGATTCTGTCTGTTTTATGAAGCAAATTAGTGTGCAGATGGTGGTTTCTACACAAGACGGACCTAACAGGAGCAAAAAGAACGAAGGAAATGCAAATTTGGAAAAGTTTAAAAATTTTACGATTTTACGACTATAAGAAACGGAAAAACATGAAAATCTACTATTTAACTGTGAAAATTTGTGAATAAAACTATATGTAAACACGGGGGGCAATGAATTACACTAATTAAAAACAAAATTTAATCGGAAAAAGCCAATTTTCAGCAAAGTTATAGGTGAATTTATGTTTTATTCTATAAATTTACTGTAAAAAGGGAACAAAAATACGAAATTTAATTATATAACGGCTAAAATTTAGTAAGGAAACTATAAATAAATGTGGGAGGCAATCAACTAGAATATTTAGAGAAAATTTGAACGAAAAATATCAACTTTCAGGAAAGTTATCTACAAATTTATAGTTAAATTTATACAATTGTAAGGATCAACCACTATACCTCGGTTTAGGTAAGTAGCGTTTTTTTCTGATTCTGTCTGTTTTATGAAGCAAATTAGTGTGCAGATGGTGGTTTCTACACAAGACGGACCTAACAGGAGCAAAAAGAACGAAGGAAATGCAAATTTGGAAAAGTTTAAAAATTTTACGACTATAAGAAACGGAAAAACATGAAAATCTACTATTTAACTGTGAAAATTTGTGAATAAAACTATATGTAAACACGGGGGGCAATGAATTACACTAATTAAAAACAAAATTTAATCGGAAAAAGCCAATTTTCAGCAAAGTTATAGGTGAATTTATGTTTTATTCTATAAATTTACTGTAAAAAGGGAACAAAAATACGAAATTTAATTATATAACGGCTAAAATTTAGTAAGGAAACTATAAATAAATGTGGGAGGCAATCAACTAGAATATTTAGAGAAAATTTGAACGAAAAATATCAACTTTCAGGAAAGTTATCTACAAATTTATAGTTAAATTTATACAATTGTAAGGATCAACCACTATACCTCGGTTTAGGTAAGTAGCGTTTTTTTCTGATTCTGTCTGTTTTATGAAGCAAATTAGTGTGCAGATGGTGGTTTCTACACAAGACGGACCTAACAGGAGCAAAAAGAACGAAGGAAATGCAAATTTGGAAAAGTTTAAAAATTTTACGATTTTACGACTATAAGAAACGGAAAAACATGAAAATCTACTATTTAACTGTGAAAATTTGTGAATAAAACTATATGTAAACACGGGGGGCAATGAATTACACTAATTAAAAACAAAATTTAATCGGAAAAAGCCAATTTTCAGCAAAGTTATAGGTGAATTTATGTTTTATTCTATAAATTTACTGTAAAAAGGGAACAAAAATACGAAATTTAATTATATAACGGCTAAAATTTAGTAAGGAAACTATAAATAAATGTGGGAGGCAATCAACTAGAATATTTAGAGAAAATTTGAACGAAAAATATCAACTTTCAGGAAAGTTATCTACAAATTTATAGTTAAATTTATACAATTGTAAGGATCAACCACTATACCTCGGTTTAGGTAAGTAGCGTTTTTTTCTGATTCTGTCTGTTTTATGAAGCAAATTAGTGTGCAGATGGTGGTTTCTACACAAGACGGACCTAACAGGAGCAAAAAGAACGAAGGAAATGCAAATTTGGAAAAGTTTAAAAATTTTACGATTTTACGACTATAAGAAACGGAAAAACATGAAAATCTACTATTTAACTGTGAAAATTTGTGAATAAAACTATATGTAAACACGGGGGGCAATGAATTACACTAATTAAAAACAAAATTTAATCGGAAAAAGCCAATTTTCAGCAAAGTTATAGGTGAATTTATGTTTTATTCTATAAATTTACTGTAAAAAGGGAACAAAAATACGAAATTTAATTATATAACGGCTAAAATTTAGTAAGGAAACTATAAATAAATGTGGGAGGCAATCAACTAGAATATTTAGAGAAAATTTGAACGAAAAATATCAACTTTCAGGAAAGTTATCTACAAATTTATAGTTAAATTTATACAATTGTAAGGATCAACCACTATACCTCGGTTTAGGTAAGTAGCGTTTTTTTCTGATTCTGTCTGTTTTATGAAGCAAATTAGTGTGCAGATGGTGGTTTCTACACAAGACGGACCTAACAGGAGCAAAAAGAACGAAGGAAATGCAAATTTGGAAAAGTTTAAAAATTTTACGATTTTACGACTATAAGAAACGGAAAAACATGAAAATCTACTATTTAACTGTGAAAATTTGTGAATAAAACTATATGTAAACACGGGGGGCAATGAATTACACAAATTAAAAACAAAATTTAATCGGAAAAAGCCAATTTTCAGCAAAGTTATAGGTGAATTTATGTTTTATTCTATAAATTTACTGTAAAAAGGGAACAAAAATACGAAATTTAATTATATAACGGCTAAAATTTAGTAAGGAAACTATAAATAAATGTGGGAGGCAATCAACTAGAATATTTAGAGAAAATTTGAACGAAAAATATCAACTTTCAGGAAAGTTATCTACAAATTTATAGTTAAATTTATACAATTGTAAGGATCAACCACTATACCTCGGTTTAGGTAAGTAGCGTTTTTTTCTGATTCTGTCTGTTTTATGAAGCAAATTAGTGTGCAGATGGTGGTTTCTACACAAGACGGACCTAACAGGAGCAAAAAGAACGAAGGAAATGCAAATTTGGAAAAGTTTAAAAATTTTACGATTTTACGACTATAAGAAACGGAAAAACATGAAAATCTACTATTTAACTGTGAA
This sequence comes from Parnassius smintheus behrii, assembly GCA_036936625.1. Classification (NCBI taxonomy): domain Eukaryota; kingdom Metazoa; phylum Arthropoda; class Insecta; order Lepidoptera; family Papilionidae; genus Parnassius; species Parnassius smintheus. The sequence continues at coordinate 54,978,576 of JAUPFT010000010.1, forward strand.
AATTTGTGAATAAAACTATATGTAAACACGGGGGGCAATGAATTACACTAATTAAAAACAAAATTTAATCGGAAAAAGCCAATTTTCAGCAAAGTTATAGGTGAATTTATGTTTTATTCTATAAATTTACTGTAAAAAGGGAACAAAAATACGAAATTTAATTATATAACGGCTAAAATTTAGTAAGGAAACTATAAATAAATGTGGGAGGCAATCAACTAGAATATTTAGAGAAAATTTGAACGAAAAATATCAACTTTCAGGAAAGTTATCTACAAATTTATAGTTAAATTTATACAATTGTGAGGATCAACCACTATACCTCGGTTTAGGTAAGTAGCGTTTTTTTCTGATTCTGTCTGTTTTATGAAGCAAATTAGTGTGCAGATGGTGGTTTCTACACAAGACGGACCTAACAGGAGCAAAAAGAACGAAGGAAATGCAAATTTGGAAAAGTTTAAAAATTTTACGATTTTACGACTATAAGAAACGGAAAAACATGAAAATCTACTATTTAACTGTGAAAATTTGTGAATAAAACTATATGTAAACACGGGGGGCAATGAATTACACTAATTAAAAACAAAATTTAATCGGAAAAAGCCAATTTTCAGCAAAGTTATAGGTGAATTTATGTTTTATTCTATAAATTTACTGTAAAAAGGGAACAAAAATACGAAATTTAATTATATAACGGCTAAAATTTAGTAAGGAAACTATAAATAAATGTGGGAGGCAATCAACTAGAATATTTAGAGAAAATTTGAACGAAAAATATCAACTTTCAGGAAAGTTATCTACAAATTTATAGTTAAATTTATACAATTGTAAGGATCAACCACTATACCTCGGTTTAGGTAAGTAGCGTTTTTTTCTGATTCTGTCTGTTTTATGAAGCAAATTAGTGTGCAGATGGTGGTTTCTACACAAGACGGACCTAACAGGAGCAAAAAGAACGAAGGAAATGCAAATTTGGAAAAGTTTAAAAATTTTACGATTTTACGACTATAAGAAACGGAAAAACATGAAAATCTACTATTTAACTGTGAAAATTTGTGAATAAAACTATATGTAAACACGGGGGGCAATGAATTACATAAATTAAAAACAAAATTTAATCGGAAAAAGCCAATTTTCAGCAAAGTTATAGGTGAATTTATGTTTTATTCTATAAATTTACTGTAAAAAGGGAACAAAAATACGAAATTTAATTATATAACGGCTAAAATTTAGTAAGGAAACTATAAATAAATGTGGGAGGCAATCAACTAGAATATTTAGAGAAAATTTGAACGAAAAATATCAACTTTCAGGAAAGTTATCTACAAATTTATAGTTAAATTTATACAATTGTAAGGATCAACCACTATACCTCGGTTTAGGTAAGTAGCGTTTTTTTCTGATTCTGTCTGTTTTATGAAGCAAATTAGTGTGCAGATGGTGGTTTCTACACAAGACGGACCTAACAGGAGCAAAAAGAACGAAGGAAATGCAAATTTGGAAAAGTTTAAAAATTTTACGATTTTACGACTATAAGAAACGGAAAAACATGAAAATCTACTATTTAACTGTGAAAATTTGTGAATAAAACTATATGTAAACACGGGGGGCAATGAATTACACTAATTAAAAACAAAATTTAATCGGAAAAAGCCAATTTTCAGCAAAGTTATAGGTGAATTTATGTTTTATTCTATAAATTTACTGTAAAAAGGGAACAAAAATACGAAATTTAATTATATAACGGCTAAAATTTAGTAAGGAAACTATAAATAAATGTGGGAGGCAATCAACTAGAATATTTAGAGAAAATTTGAACGAAAAATATCAACTTTCAGGAAAGTTATCTACAAATTTATAGTTAAATTTATACAATTGTAAGGATCAACCACTATACCTCGGTTTAGGTAAGTAGCGTTTTTTTCTGATTCTGTCTGTTTTATGAAGCAAATTAGTGTGCAGATGGTGGTTTCTACACAAGACGGACCTAACAGGAGCAAAAAGAACGAAGGAAATGCAAATTTGGAAAAGTTTAAAAATTTTACGATTTTACGACTATAAGAAACGGAAAAACATGAAAATCTACTATTTAACTGTGAAAATTTGTGAATAAAACTATATGTAAACACGGGGGGCAATGAATTACACTAATTAAAAACAAAATTTAATCGGAAAAAGCCAATTTTCAGCAAAGTTATAGGTGAATTTATGTTTTATTCTATAAATTTACTGTAAAAAGGGAACAAAAATACGAAATTTAATTATATAACGGCTAAAATTTAGTAAGGAAACTATAAATAAATGTGGGAGGCAATCAACTAGAATATTTAGAGAAAATTTGAACGAAAAATATCAACTTTCAGGAAAGTTATCTACAAATTTATAGTTAAATTTATACAATTGTAAGGATCAACCACTATACCTCGGTTTAGGTAAGTAGCGTTTTTTTCTGATTCTGTCTGTTTTATGAAGCAAATTAGTGTGCAGATGGTGGTTTCTACACAAGACGGACCTAACAGGAGCAAAAAGAACGAAGGAAATGCAAATTTGGAAAAGTTTAAAAATTTTACGATTTTACGACTATAAGAAACGGAAAAACATGAAAATCTACTATTTAACTGTGAAAATTTGTGAATAAAACTATATGTAAACACGGGGGGCAATGAATTACACTAATTAAAAACAAAATTTAATCGGAAAAAGCCAATTTTCAGCAAAGTTATAGGTGAATTTATGTTTTATTCTATAAATTTACTGTAAAAAGGGAACAAAAATACGAAATTTAATTATATAACGGCTAAAATTTAGTAAGGAAACTATAAATAAATGTGGGAGGCAATCAACTAGAATATTTAGAGAAAATTTGAACGAAAAATATCAACTTTCAGGAAAGTTATCTACAAATTTATAGTTAAATTTATACAATTGTAAGGATCAACCACTATACCTCGGTTTAGGTAAGTAGCGTTTTTTTCTGATTCTGTCTGTTTTATGAAGCAAATTAGTGTGCAGATGGTGGTTTCTACACAAGACGGACCTAACAGGAGCAAAAAGAACGAAGGAAATGCAAATTTGGAAAAGTTTAAAAATTTTACGATTTTACGACTATAAGAAACGGAAAAACATGAAAATCTACTATTTAACTGTGAAAATTTGTGAATAAAACTATATGTAAACACGGGGGGCAATGAATTACACAAATTAAAAACAAAATTTAATCGGAAAAAGCCAATTTTCAGCAAAGTTATAGGTGAATTTATGTTTTATTCTATAAATTTACTGTAAAAAGGGAACAAAAATACGAAATTTAATTATATAACGGCTAAAATTTAGTAAGGAAACTATAAATAAATGTGGGAGGCAATCAACTAGAATATTTAGAGAAAATTTGAACGAAAAATATCAACTTTCAGGAAAGTTATCTACAAATTTATAGTTAAATTTATACAATTGTAAGGATCAACCACTATACCTCGGTTTAGGTAAGTAGCGTTTTTTTCTGATTCTGTCTGTTTTATGAAGCAAATTAGTGTGCAGATGGTGGTTTCTACACAAGACGGACCTAACAGGAGCAAAAAGAACGAAGGAAATGCAAATTTGGAAAAGTTTAAAAATTTTACGATTTTACGACTATAAGAAACGGAAAAACATGAAAATCTACTATTTAACTGTGAAAATTTGTGAATAAAACTATATGTAAACACGGGGGGCAATGAATTACACAAATTAAAAACAAAATTTAATCGGAAAAAGCCAATTTTCAGCAAAGTTATAGGTGAATTTATGTTTTATTCTATAAATTTACTGTAAAAAGGGAACAAAAATACGAAATTTAATTATATAACGGCTAAAATTTAGTAAGGAAACTATAAATAAATGTGGGAGGCAATCAACTAGAATATTTAGAGAAAATTTGAACGAAAAATATCAACTTTCAGGAAAGTTATCTACAAATTTATAGTTAAATTTATACAATTGTAAGGATCAACCACTATACCTCGGTTTAGGTAAGTAGCGTTTTTTTCTGATTCTGTCTGTTTTATGAAGCAAATTAGTGTGCAGATGGTGGTTTCTACACAAGACGGACCTAACAGGAGCAAAAAGAACGAAGGAAATGCAAATTTGGAAAAGTTTAAAAATTTTACGATTTTACGACTATAAGAAACGGAAAAACATGAAAATCTACTATTTAACTGTGAAAATTTGTGAATAAAACTATATGTAAACACGGGGGGCAATGAATTACACTAATTAAAAACAAAATTTAATCGGAAAAAGCCAATTTTCAGCAAAGTTATAGGTGAATTTATGTTTTATTCTATAAATTTACTGTAAAAAGGGAACAAAAATACGAAATTTAATTATATAACGGCTAAAATTTAGTAAGGAAACTATAAATAAATGTGGGAGGCAATCAACTAGAATATTTAGAGAAAATTTGAACGAAAAATATCAACTTTCAGGAAAGTTATCTACAAATTTATAGTTAAATTTATACAATTGTAAGGATCAACCACTATACCTCGGTTTAGGTAAGTAGCGTTTTTTTCTGATTCTGTCTGTTTTATGAAGCAAATTAGTGTGCAGATGGTGGTTTCTACACAAGACGGACCTAACAGGAGCAAAAAGAACGAAGGAAATGCAAATTTGGAAAAGTTTAAAAATTTTACGATTTTACGACTATAAGAAACGGAAAAACATGAAAATCTACTATTTAACTGTGAAAATTTGTGAATAAAACTATATGTAAACACGGGGGGCAATGAATTACACAAATTAAAAACAAAATTTAATCGGAAAAAGCCAATTTTCAGCAAAGTTATAGGTGAATTTATGTTTTATTCTATAAATTTACTGTAAAAAGGGAACAAAAATACGAAATTTAATTATATAACGGCTAAAATTTAGTAAGGAAACTATAAATAAATGTGGGAGGCAATCAACTAGAATATTTAGAGAAAATTTGAACGAAAAATATCAACTTTCAGGAAAGTTATCTACAAATTTATAGTTAAATTTATACAATTGTAAGGATCAACCACTATACCTCGGTTTAGGTAAGTAGCGTTTTTTTCTGATTCTGTCTGTTTTATGAAGCAAATTAGTGTGCAGATGGTGGTTTCTACACAAGACGGACCTAACAGGAGCAAAAAGAACGAAGGAAATGCAAATTTGGAAAAGTTTAAAAATTTTACGATTTTACGACTATAAGAAACGGAAAAACATGAAAATCTACTATTTAACTGTGAAAATTTGTGAATAAAACTATATGTAAACACGGGGGGCAATGAATTACACTAATTAAAAACAAAATTTAATCGGAAAAAGCCAATTTTCAGCAAAGTTATAGGTGAATTTATGTTTTATTCTATAAATTTACTGTAAAAAGGGAACAAAAATACGAAATTTAATTATATAACGGCTAAAATTTAGTAAGGAAACTATAAATAAATGTGGGAGGCAATCAACTAGAATATTTAGAGAAAATTTGAACGAAAAATATCAACTTTCAGGAAAGTTATCTACAAATTTATAGTTAAATTTATACAATTGTGAGGATCAACCACTATACCTCGGTTTAGGTAAGTAGCGTTTTTTTCTGATTCTGTCTGTTTTATGAAGCAAATTAGTGTGCAGATGGTGGTTTCTACACAAGACGGACCTAACAGGAGCAAAAAGAACGAAGGAAATGCAAATTTGGAAAAGTTTAAAAATTTTACGATTTTACGACTATAAGAAACGGAAAAACATGAAAATCTACTATTTAACTGTGAAAATTTGTGAATAAAACTATATGTAAACACGGGGGGCAATGAATTACACAAATTAAAAACAAAATTTAATCGGAAAAAGCCAATTTTCAGCAAAGTTATAGGTGAATTTATGTTTTATTCTATAAATTTACTGTAAAAAGGGAACAAAAATACGAAATTTAATTATATAACGGCTAAAATTTAGTAAGGAAACTATAAATAAATGTGGGAGGCAATCAACTAGAATATTTAGAGAAAATTTGAACGAAAAATATCAACTTTCAGGAAAGTTATCTACAAATTTATAGTTAAATTTATACAATTGTAAGGATCAACCACTATACCTCGGTTTAGGTAAGTAGCGTTTTTTTCTGATTCTGTCTGTTTTATGAAGCAAATTAGTGTGCAGATGGTGGTTTCTACACAAGACGGACCTAACAGGAGCAAAAAGAACGAAGGAAATGCAAATTTGGAAAAGTTTAAAAATTTTACGATTTTACGACTATAAGAAACGGAAAAACATGAAAATCTACTATTTAACTGTGAAAATTTGTGAATAAAACTATATGTAAACACGGGGGGCAATGAATTACACTAATTAAAAACAAAATTTAATCGGAAAAAGCCAATTTTCAGCAAAGTTATAGGTGAATTTATGTTTTATTCTATAAATTTACTGTAAAAAGGGAACAAAAATACGAAATTTAATTATATAACGGCTAAAATTTAGTAAGGAAACTATAAATAAATGTGGGAGGCAATCAACTAGAATATTTAGAGAAAATTTGAACGAAAAATATCAACTTTCAGGAAAGTTATCTACAAATTTATAGTTAAATTTATACAATTGTAAGGATCAACCACTATACCTCGGTTTAGGTAAGTAGCGTTTTTTTCTGATTCTGTCTGTTTTATGAAGCAAATTAGTGTGCAGATGGTGGTTTCTACACAAGACGGACCTAACAGGAGCAAAAAGAACGAAGGAAATGCAAATTTGGAAAAGTTTAAAAATTTTACGATTTTACGACTATAAGAAACGGAAAAACATGAAAATCTACTATTTAACTGTGAAAATTTGTGAATAAAACTATATGTAAACACGGGGGGCAATGAATTACACTAATTAAAAACAAAATTTAATCGGAAAAAGCCAATTTTCAGCAAAGTTATAGGTGAATTTATGTTTTATTCTATAAATTTACTGTAAAAAGGGAACAAAAATACGAAATTTAATTATATAACGGCTAAAATTTAGTAAGGAAACTATAAATAAATGTGGGAGGCAATCAACTAGAATATTTAGAGAAAATTTGAACGAAAAATATCAACTTTCAGGAAAGTTATCTACAAATTTATAGTTAAATTTATACAATTGTAAGGATCAACCACTATACCTCGGTTTAGGTAAGTAGCGTTTTTTTCTGATTCTGTCTGTTTTATGAAGCAAATTAGTGTGCAGATGGTGGTTTCTACACAAGACGGACCTAACAGGAGCAAAAAGAACGAAGGAAATGCAAATTTGGAAAAGTTTAAAAATTTTACGATTTTACGACTATAAGAAACGGAAAAACATGAAAATCTACTATTTAACTGTGAAAATTTGTGAATAAAACTATATGTAAACACGGGGGGCAATGAATTACACTAATTAAAAACAAAATTTAATCGGAAAAAGCCAATTTTCAGCAAAGTTATGGGTGAATTTATGTTTTATTCTATAAATTTACTGTAAAAAGGGAACAAAAATACGAAATTTAATTATATAACGGCTAAAATTTAGTAAGGAAACTATAAATAAATGTGGGAGGCAATCAACTAGAATATTTAGAGAAAATTTGAACGAAAAATATCAACTTTCAGGAAAGTTATCTACAAATTTATAGTTAAATTTATACAATTGTAAGGATCAACCACTATACCTCGGTTTAGGTAAGTAGCGTTTTTTTCTGATTCTGTCTGTTTTATGAAGCAAATTAGTGTGCAGATGGTGGTTTCTACACAAGACGGACCTAACAGGAGCAAAAAGAACGAAGGAAATGCAAATTTGGAAAAGTTTAAAAATTTTACGACTATAAGAAAGGGAAAAACATGAAAATCTACTATTTAACTGTGAAAATTTGTGAATAAAACTATATGTAAACACGGGGGCCAATGAATTACACTAATTAAATACAAAATTTAATCGGAAAAAGCCAATTTTCAGCAAAGTTATAGGTGAATTTATGTTTTATTCTATAAATTTACTGTAAAAAGGGAACAAAAATACGAAATTTAATTATATAACGGCTAAAATTTAGTAAGGAAACTATAAATAAATGTGGGAGGCAATCAACTAGAATATTTAGAGAAAATTTGAACGAAAAATATCAACTTTCAGGAAAGTTATCTACAAATTTATAGTTAAATTTATACAATTGTAAGGATCAACCACTATACCTCGGTTTAGGTAAGTAGCGTTTTTTTCTGATTCTGTCTGTTTTATGAAGCAAATTAGTGTGCAGATGGTGGTTTCTACACAAGACGGACCTAACAGGAGCAAAAAGAACGAAGGAAATGCAAATTTGGAAAAGTTTAAAAATTTTACGATTTTACGACTATAAGAAACGGAAAAACATGAAAATCTACTATTTAACTGTGAAAATTTGTGAATAAAACTATATGTAAACACGGGGGGCAATGAATTACACTAATTAAAAACAAAATTTAATCGGAAAAAGCCAATTTTCAGCAAAGTTATAGGTGAATTTATGTTTTATTCTATAAATTTACTGTAAAAAGGGAACAAAAATACGAAATTTAATTATATAACGGCTAAAATTTAGTAAGGAAACTATAAATAAATGTGGGAGGCAATCAACTAGAATATTTAGAGAAAATTTGAACGAAAAATATCAACTTTCAGGAAAGTTATCTACAAATTTATAGTTAAATTTATACAATTGTAAGGATCAACCACTATACCTCGGTTTAGGTAAGTAGCGTTTTTTTCTGATTCTGTCTGTTTTATGAAGCAAATTAGTGTGCAGATGGTGGTTTCTACACAAGACGGACCTAACAGGAGCAAAAAGAACGAAGGAAATGCAAATTTGGAAAAGTTTAAAAATTTTACGATTTTACGACTATAAGAAACGGAAAAACATGAAAATCTACTATTTAACTGTGAAAATTTGTGAATAAAACTATATGTAAACACGGGGGGCAATGAATTACACTAATTAAAAACAAAATTTAATCGGAAAAAGCCAATTTTCAGCAAAGTTATAGGTGAATTTATGTTTTATTCTATAAATTTACTGTAAAAAGGGAACAAAAATACGAAATTTAATTATATAACGGCTAAAATTTAGTAAGGAAACTATAAATAAATGTGGGAGGCAATCAACTAGAATATTTAGAGAAAATTTGAACGAAAAATATCAACTTTCAGGAAAGTTATCTACAAATTTATAGTTAAATTTATACAATTGTAAGGATCAACCACTATACCTCGGTTTAGGTAAGTAGCGTTTTTTTCTGATTCTGTCTGTTTTATGAAGCAAATTAGTGTGCAGATGGTGGTTTCTACACAAGACGGACCTAACAGGAGCAAAAAGAACGAAGGAAATGCAAATTTGGAAAAGTTTAAAAATTTTACGATTTTACGACTATAAGAAACGGAAAAACATGAAAATCTACTATTTAACTGTGAAAATTTGTGAATAAAACTATATGTAAACACGGGGGGCAATGAATTACACAAATTAAAAACAAAATTTAATCGGAAAAAGCCAATTTTCAGCAAAGTTATAGGTGAATTTATGTTTTATTCTATAAATTTACTGTAAAAAGGGAACAAAAATACGAAATTTAATTATATAACGGCTAAAATTTAGTAAGGAAACTATAAATAAATGTGGGAGGCAATCAACTAGAATATTTAGAGAAAATTTGAACGAAAAATATCAACTTTCAGGAAAGTTATCTACAAATTTATAGTTAAATTTATACAATTGTAAGGATCAACCACTATACCTCGGTTTAGGTAAGTAGCGTTTTTTTCTGATTCTGTCTGTTTTATGAAGCAAATTAGTGTGCAGATGGTGGTTTCTACACAAGACGGACCTAACAGGAGCAAAAAGAACGAAGGAAATGCAAATTTGGAAAAGTTTAAAAATTTTACGATTTTACGACTATAAGAAACGGAAAAACATGAAAATCTACTATTTAACTGTGAAAATTTGTGAATAAAACTATATGTAAACACGGGGGGCAATGAATTACACTAATTAAAAACAAAATTTAATCGGAAAAAGCCAATTTTCAGCAAAGTTATAGGTGAATTTATGTTTTATTCTATAAATTTACTGTAAAAAGGGAACAAAAATACGAAATTTAATTATATAACGGCTAAAATTTAGTAAGGAAACTATAAATAAATGTGGGAGGCAATCAACTAGAATATTTAGAGAAAATTTGAACGAAAAATATCAACTTTCAGGAAAGTTATCTACAAATTTATAGTTAAATTTATACAATTGTAAGGATCAACCACTATACCTCGGTTTAGGTAAGTAGCGTTTTTTTCTGATTCTGTCTGTTTTATGAAGCAAATTAGTGTGCAGATGGTGGTTTCTACACAAGACGGACCTAACAGGAGCAAAAAGAACGAAGGAAATGCAAATTTGGAAAAGTTTAAAAATTTTACGACTATAAGAAACGGAAAAACATGAAAATCTACTATTTAACTGTGAAAATTTGTGAATAAAACTATATGTAAACACGGGGGGCAATGAATTACACTAATTAAAAACAAAATTTAATCGGAAAAAGCCAATTTTCAGCAAAGTTATAGGTGAATTTATGTTTTATTCTATAAATTTACTGTAAAAAGGGAACAAAAATACGAAATTTAATTATATAACGGCTAAAATTTAGTAAGGAAACTATAAATAAATGTGGGAGGCAATCAACTAGAATATTTAGAGAAAATTTGAACGAAAAATATCAACTTTCAGGAAAGTTATCTACAAATTTATAGTTAAATTTATACAATTGTAAGGATCAACCACTATACCTCGGTTTAGGTAAGTAGCGTTTTTTTCTGATTCTGTCTGTTTTATGAAGCAAATTAGTGTGCAGATGGTGGTTTCTACACAAGACGGACCTAACAGGAGCAAAAAGAACGAAGGAAATGCAAATTTGGAAAAGTTTAAAAATTTTACGATTTTACGACTATAAGAAACGGAAAAACATGAAAATCTACTATTTAACTGTGAAAATTTGTGAATAAAACTATATGTAAACACGGGGGGCAATGAATTACACTAATTAAAAACAAAATTTAATCGGAAAAAGCCAATTTTCAGCAAAGTTATAGGTGAATTTATGTTTTATTCTATAAATTTACTGTAAAAAGGGAACAAAAATACGAAATTTAATTATATAACGGCTAAAATTTAGTAAGGAAACTATAAATAAATGTGGGAGGCAATCAACTAGAATATTTAGAGAAAATTTGAACGAAAAATATCAACTTTCAGGAAAGTTATCTACAAATTTATAGTTAAATTTATACAATTGTAAGGATCAACCACTATACCTCGGTTTAGGTAAGTAGCGTTTTTTTTCTGATTCTGTCTGTTTTATGAAGCAAATTAGTGTGCAGATGGTGGTTTCTACACAAGACGGACCTAACAGGAGCAAAAAGAACGAAGGAAATGCAAATTTGGAAAAGTTTAAAAATTTTACGATTTTACGACTATAAGAAACGGAAAAACATGAAAATCTACTATTTAACTGTGAAAATTTGTGAATAAAACTATATGTAAACACGGGGGGCAATGAATTACACTAATTAAAAACAAAATTTAATCGGAAAAAGCCAATTTTCAGCAAAGTTATAGGTGAATTTATGTTTTATTCTATAAATTTACTGTAAAAAGGGAACAAAAATACGAAATTTAATTATATAACGGCTAAAATTTAGTAAGGAAACTATAAATAAATGTGGGAGGCAATCAACTAGAATATTTAGAGAAAATTTGAACGAAAAATATCAACTTTCAGGAAAGTTATCTACAAATTTATAGTTAAATTTATACAATTGTAAGGATCAACCACTATACCTCGGTTTAGGTAAGTAGCGTTTTTTTCTGATTCTGTCTGTTTTATGAAGCAAATTAGTGTGCAGATGGTGGTTTCTACACAAGACGGACCTAACAGGAGCAAAAAGAACGAAGGAAATGCAAATTTGGAAAAGTTTAAAAATTTTACGATTTTACGACTATAAGAAACGGAAAAACATGAAAATCTACTATTTAACTGTGAAAATTTGTGAATAAAACTATATGTAAACACGGGGGGCAATGAATTACACAAATTAAAAACAAAATTTAATCGGAAAAAGCCAATTTTCAGCAAAGTTATAGGTGAATTTATGTTTTATTCTATAAATTTACTGTAAAAAGGGAACAAAAATACGAAATTTAATTATATAACGGCTAAAATTTAGTAAGGAAACTATAAATAAATGTGGGAGGCAATCAACTAGAATATTTAGAGAAAATTTGAACGAAAAATATCAACTTTCAGGAAAGTTATCTACAAATTTATAGTTAAATTTATACAATTGTAAGGATCAACCACTATACCTCGGTTTAGGTAAGTAGCGTTTTTTTCTGATTCTGTCTGTTTTATGAAGCAAATTAGTGTGCAGATGGTGGTTTCTACACAAGACGGACCTAACAGGAGCAAAAAGAACGAAGGAAATGCAAATTTGGAAAAGTTTAAAAATTTTACGATTTTACGACTATAAGAAACGGAAAAACATGAAAATCTACTATTTAACTGTGAAAATTTGTGAATAAAACTATATGTAAACACGGGGGGCAATGAATTACACTAATTAAAAACAAAATTTAATCGGAAAAAGCCAATTTTCAGCAAAGTTATAGGTGAATTTATGTTTTATTCTATAAATTTACTGTAAAAAGGGAACAAAAATACGAAATTTAATTATTTAACGGCTAAAATTTAGTAAGGAAACTATAAATAAATGTGGGAGGCAATCAACTAGAATATTTAGAGAAAATTTGAACGAAAAATATCAACTTTCAGGAAAGTTATCTACAAATTTATAGTTAAATTTATACAATTGTAAGGATCAACCACTATACCTCGGTTTAGGTAAGTAGCGTTTTTTTCTGATTCTGTCTGTTTTATGAAGCAAATTAGTGTGCAGATGGTGGTTTCTACACAAGACGGACCTAACAGGAGCAAAAAGAACGAAGGAAATGCAAATTTGGAAAAGTTTAAAAATTTTACGATTTTACGACTATAAGAAACGGAAAAACATGAAAATCTACTATTTAACTGTGAAAATTTGTGAATAAAACTATATGTAAACACGGGGGGCAATGAATTACACAAATTAAAAACAAAATTTAATCGGAAAAAGCCAATTTTCAGCAAAGTTATAGGTGAATTTATGTTTTATTCTATAAATTTACTGTAAAAAGGGAACAAAAATACGAAATTTAATTATATAACGGCTAAAATTTAGTAAGGAAACTATAAATAAATGTGGGAGGCAATCAACTAGAATATTTAGAGAAAATTTGAACGAAAAATATCAACTTTCAGGAAAGTTATCTACAAATTTATAGTTAAATTTATACAATTGTAAGGATCAACCACTATACCTCGGTTTAGGTAAGTAGCGTTTTTTTCTGATTCTGTCTGTTTTATGAAGCAAATTAGTGTGCAGATGGTGGTTTCTACACAAGACGGACCTAACAGGAGCAAAAAGAACGAAGGAAATGCAAATTTGGAAAAGTTTAAAAATTTTACGATTTTACGACTATAAGAAACGGAAAAACATGAAAATCTACTATTTAACTGTGAAAATTTGTGAATAAAACTATATGTAAACACGGGGGGCAATGAATTACACTAATTAAAAACAAAATTTAATCGGAAAAAGCCAATTTTCAGCAAAGTTATAGGTGAATTTATGTTTTATTCTATAAATTTACTGTAAAAAGGGAACAAAAATACGAAATTTAATTATATAACGGCTAAAATTTAGTAAGGAAACTATAAATAAATGTGGGAGGCAATCAACTAGAATATTTAGAGAAAATTTGAACGAAAAATATCAACTTTCAGGAAAGTTATCTACAAATTTATAGTTAAATTTATACAATTGTAAGGATCAACCACTATACCTCGGTTTAGGTAAGTAGCGTTTTTTTCTGATTCTGTCTGTTTTATGAAGCAAATTAGTGTGCAGATGGTGGTTTCTACACAAGACGGACCTAACAGGAGCAAAAAGAACGAAGGAAATGCAAATTTGGAAAAGTTTAAAAATTTTACGATTTTACGACTATAAGAAACGGAAAAACATGAAAATCTACTATTTAACTGTGAAAATTTGTGAATAAAACTATATGTAAACACGGGGGGCAATGAATTACACTAATTAAAAACAAAATTTAATCGGAAAAAGCCAATTTTCAGCAAAGTTATAGGTGAATTTATGTTTTATTCTATAAATTTACTGTAAAAAGGGAACAAAAATACGAAATTTAATTATATAACGGCTAAAATTTAGTAAGGAAACTATAAATAAATGTGGGAGGCAATCAACTAGAATATTTAGAGAAAATTTGAACGAAAAATATCAACTTTCAGGAAAGTTATCTACAAATTTATAGTTAAATTTATACAATTGTAAGGATCAACCACTATACCTCGGTTTAGGTAAGTAGCGTTTTTTTCTGATTCTGTCTGTTTTATGAAGCAAATTAGTGTGCAGATGGTGGTTTCTACACAAGACGGACCTAACAGGAGCAAAAAGAACGAAGGAAATGCAAATTTGGAAAAGTTTAAAAATTTTACGATTTTACGACTATAAGAAACGGAAAAACATGAAAATCTACTATTTAACTGTGAAAATTTGTGAATAAAACTATATGTAAACACGGGGGGCAATGAATTACACAAATTAAAAACAAAATTTAATCGGAAAAAGCCAATTTTCAGCAAAGTTATAGGTGAATTTATGTTTTATTCTATAAATTTACTGTAAAAAGGGAACAAAAATACGAAATTTAATTATATAACGGCTAAAATTTAGTAAGGAAACTATAAATAAATGTGGGAGGCAATCAACTAGAATATTTAGAGAAAATTTGAACGAAAAATATCAACTTTCAGGAAAGTTATCTACAAATTTATAGTTAAATTTATACAATTGTAAGGATCAACCACTATACCTCGGTTTAGGTAAGTAGCGTTTTTTTCTGATTCTGTCTGTTTTATGAAGCAAATTAGTGTGCAGATGGTGGTTTCTACACAAGACGGACCTAACAGGAGCAAAAAGAACGAAGGAAATGCAAATTTGGAAAAGTTTAAAAATTTTACGATTTTACGACTATAAGAAACGGAAAAACATGAAAATCTACTATTTAACTGTGAAAATTTGTGAATAAAACTATATGTAAACACGGGGGGCAATGAATTACACTAATTAAAAACAAAATTTAATCGGAAAAAGCCAATTTTCAGCAAAGTTATAGGTGAATTTATGTTTTATTCTATAAATTTACTGTAAAAAGGGAACAAAAATACGAAATTTAATTATATAACGGCTAAAATTTAGTAAGGAAACTATAAATAAATGTGGGAGGCAATCAACTAGAATATTTAGAGAAAATTTGAACGAAAAATATCAACTTTCAGGAAAGTTATCTACAAATTTATAGTTAAATTTATACAATTGTAAGGATCAACCACTATACCTCGGTTTAGGTAAGTAGCGTTTTTTTCTGATTCTGTCTGTTTTATGAAGCAAATTAGTGTGCAGATGGTGGTTTCTACACAAGACGGACCTAACAGGAGCAAAAAGAACGAAGGAAATGCAAATTTGGAAAAGTTTAAAAATTTTACGATTTTACGACTATAAGAAACGGAAAAACATGAAAATCTACTATTTAACTGTGAAAATTTGTGAATAAAACTATATGTAAACACGGGGGGCAATGAATTACACTAATTAAAAACAAAATTTAATCGGAAAAAGCCAATTTTCAGCAAAGTTATAGGTGAATTTATGTTTTATTCTATAAATTTACTGTAAAAAGGGAACAAAAATACGAAATTTAATTATATAACGGCTAAAATTTAGTAAGGAAACTATAAATAAATGTGGGAGGCAATCAACTAGAATATTTAGAGAAAATTTGAACGAAAAATATCAACTTTCAGGAAAGTTATCTACAAATTTATAGTTAAATTTATACAATTGTAAGGATCAACCACTATACCTCGGTTTAGGTAAGTAGCGTTTTTTTCTGATTCTGTCTGTTTTATGAAGCAAATTAGTGTGCAGATGGTGGTTTCTACACAAGACGGACCTAACAGGAGCAAAAAGAACGAAGGAAATGCAAATTTGGAAAAGTTTAAAAATTTTACGACTATAAGAAACGGAAAAACATGAAAATCTACTATTTAACTGTGAAAATTTGTGAATAAAACTATATGTAAACACGGGGGGCAATGAATTACACTAATTAAAAACAAAATTTAATCGGAAAAAGCCAATTTTCAGCAAAGTTATAGGTGAATTTATGTTTTATTCTATAAATTTACTGTAAAAAGGGAACAAAAATACGAAATTTAATTATATAACGGCTAAAATTTAGTAAGGAAACTATAAATAAATGTGGGAGGCAATCAACTAGAATATTTAGAGAAAATTTGAACGAAAAATATCAACTTTCAGGAAAGTTATCTACAAATTTATAGTTAAATTTATACAATTGTAAGGATCAACCACTATACCTCGGTTTAGGTAAGTAGCGTTTTTTTCTGATTCTGTCTGTTTTATGAAGCAAATTAGTGTGCAGATGGTGGTTTCTACACAAGACGGACCTAACAGGAGCAAAAAGAACGAAGGAAATGCAAATTTGGAAAAGTTTAAAAATTTTACGATTTTACGACTATAAGAAACGGAAAAACATGAAAATCTACTATTTAACTGTGAAAATTTGTGAATAAAACTATATGTAAACACGGGGGGCAATGAATTACACAAATTAAAAACAAAATTTAATCGGAAAAAGCCAATTTTCAGCAAAGTTATAGGTGAATTTATGTTTTATTCTATAAATTTACTGTAAAAAGGGAACAAAAATACGAAATTTAATTATATAACGGCTAAAATTTAGTAAGGAAACTATAAATAAATGTGGGAGGCAATCAACTAGAATATTTAGAGAAAATTTGAACGAAAAATATCAACTTTCAGGAAAGTTATCTACAAATTTATAGTTAAATTTATACAATTGTAAGGATCAACCACTATACCTCGGTTTAGGTAAGTAGCGTTTTTTTCTGATTCTGTCTGTTTTATGAAGCAAATTAGTGTGCAGATGGTGGTTTCTACACAAGACGGACCTAACAGGAGCAAAAAGAACGAAGGAAATGCAAATTTGGAAAAGTTTAAAAATTTTACGATTTTACGACTATAAGAAACGGAAAAACATGAAAATCTACTATTTAACTGTGAAAATTTGTGAATAAAACTATATGTAAACACGGGGGGCAATGAATTACACTAATTAAAAACAAAATTTAATCGGAAAAAGCCAATTTTCAGCAAAGTTATAGGTGAATTTATGTTTTATTCTATAAATTTACTGTAAAAAGGGAACAAAAATACGAAATTTAATTATATAACGGCTAAAATTTAGTAAGGAAACTATAAATAAATGTGGGAGGCAATCAACTAGAATATTTAGAGAAAATTTGAACGAAAAATATCAACTTTCAGGAAAGTTATCTACAAATTTATAGTTAAATTTATACAATTGTAAGGATCAACCACTATACCTCGGTTTAGGTAAGTAGCGTTTTTTTCTGATTCTGTCTGTTTTATGAAGCAAATTAGTGTGCAGATGGTGGTTTCTACACAAGACGGACCTAACAGGAGCAAAAAGAACGAAGGAAATGCAAATTTGGAAAAGTTTAAAAATTTTACGATTTTACGACTATAAGAAACGGAAAAACATGAAAATCTACTATTTAACTGTGAAAATTTGTGAATAAAACTATATGTAAACACGGGGGGCAATGAATTACACAAATTAAAAACAAAATTTAATCGGAAAAAGCCAATTTTCAGCAAAGTTATAGGTGAATTTATGTTTTATTCTATAAATTTACTGTAAAAAGGGAACAAAAATACGAAATTTAATTATATAACGGCTAAAATTTAGTAAGGAAACTATAAATAAATGTGGGAGGCAATCAACTAGAATATTTAGAGAAAATTTGAACGAAAAATATCAACTTTCAGGAAAGTTATCTACAAATTTATAGTTAAATTTATACAATTGTAAGGATCAACCACTATACCTCGGTTTAGGTAAGTAGCGTTTTTTTCTGATTCTGTCTGTTTTATGAAGCAAATTAGTGTGCAGATGGTGGTTTCTACACAAGACGGACCTAACAGGAGCAAAAAGAACGAAGGAAATGCAAATTTGGAAAAGTTTAAAAATTTTACGATTTTACGACTATAAGAAACGGAAAAACATGAAAATCTACTATTTAACTGTGAAAATTTGTGAATAAAACTATATGTAAACACGGGGGGCAATGAATTACACTAATTAAAAACAAAATTTAATCGGAAAAAGCCAATTTTCAGCAAAGTTATAGGTGAATTTATGTTTTATTCTATAAATTTACTGTAAAAAGGGAACAAAAATACGAAATTTAATTATATAACGGCTAAAATTTAGTAAGGAAACTATAAATAAATGTGGGAGGCAATCAACTAGAATATTTAGAGAAAATTTGAACGAAAAATATCAACTTTCAGGAAAGTTATCTACAAATTTATAGTTAAATTTATACAATTGTAAGGATCAACCACTATACCTCGGTTTAGGTAAGTAGCGTTTTTTTCTGATTCTGTCTGTTTTATGAAGCAAATTAGTGTGCAGATGGTGGTTTCTACACAAGACGGACCTAACAGGAGCAAAAAGAACGAAGGAAATGCAAATTTGGAAAAGTTTAAAAATTTTACGATTTTACGACTATAAGAAACGGAAAAACATGAAAATCTACTATTTAACTGTGAAAATTTGTGAATAAAACTATATGTAAACACGGGGGGCAATGAATTACACTAATTAAAAACAAAATTTAATCGGAAAAAGCCAATTTTCAGCAAAGTTATAGGTGAATTTATGTTTTATTCTATAAATTTACTGTAAAAAGGGAACAAAAATACGAAATTTAATTATATAACGGCTAAAATTTAGTAAGGAAACTATAAATAAATGTGGGAGGCAATCAACTAGAATATTTAGAGAAAATTTGAACGAAAAATATCAACTTTCAGGAAAGTTATCTACAAATTTATAGTTAAATTTATACAATTGTAAGGATCAACCACTATACCTCGGTTTAGGTAAGTAGCGTTTTTTTCTGATTCTGTCTGTTTTATGAAGCAAATTAGTGTGCAGATGGTGGTTTCTACACAAGACGGACCTAACAGGAGCAAAAAGAACGAAGGAAATGCAAATTTGGAAAAGTTTAAAAATTTTACGATTTTACGACTATAAGAAACGGAAAAACATGAAAATCTACTATTTAACTGTGAAAATTTGTGAATAAAACTATATGTAAACACGGGGGGCAATGAATTACACTAATTAAAAACAAAATTTAATCGGAAAAAGCCAATTTTCAGCAAAGTTATAGGTGAATTTATGTTTTATTCTATAAATTTACTGTAAAAAGGGAACAAAAATACGAAATTTAATTATATAACGGCTAAAATTTAGTAAGGAAACTATAAATAAATGTGGGAGGCAATCAACTAGAATATTTAGAGAAAATTTGAACGAAAAATATCAACTTTCAGGAAAGTTATCTACAAATTTATAGTTAAATTTATACAATTGTAAGGATCAACCACTATACCTCGGTTTAGGTAAGTAGCGTTTTTTTCTGATTCTGTCTGTTTTATGAAGCAAATTAGTGTGCAGATGGTGGTTTCTACACAAGACGGACCTAACAGGAGCAAAAAGAACGAAGGAAATGCAAATTTGGAAAAGTTTAAAAATTTTACGATTTTACGACTATAAGAAACGGAAAAACATGAAAATCTACTATTTAACTGTGAAAATTTGTGAATAAAACTATATGTAAACACGGGGGGCAATGAATTACACTAATTAAAAACAAAATTTAATCGGAAAAAGCCAATTTTCAGCAAAGTTATAGGTGAATTTATGTTTTATTCTATAAATTTACTGTAAAAAGGGAACAAAAATACGAAATTTAATTATATAACGGCTAAAATTTAGTAAGGAAACTATAAATAAATGTGGGAGGCAATCAACTAGAATATTTAGAGAAAATTTGAACGAAAAATATCAACTTTCAGGAAAGTTATCTACAAATTTATAGTTAAATTTATACAATTGTAAGGATCAACCACTATACCTCGGTTTAGGTAAGTAGCGTTTTTTTCTGATTCTGTCTGTTTTATGAAGCAAATTAGTGTGCAGATGGTGGTTTCTACACAAGACGGACCTAACAGGAGCAAAAAGAACGAAGGAAATGCAAATTTGGAAAAGTTTAAAAATTTTACGACTATAAGAAACGGAAAAACATGAAAATCTACTATTTAACTGTGAAAATTTGTGAATAAAACTATATGTAAACACGGGGGGCAATGAATTACACTAATTAAAAACAAAATTTAATCGGAAAAAGCCAATTTTCAGCAAAGTTATAGGTGAATTTATGTTTTATTCTATAAATTTACTGTAAAAAGGGAACAAAAATACGAAATTTAATTATATAACGGCTAAAATTTAGTAAGGAAACTATAAATAAATGTGGGAGGCAATCAACTAGAATATTTAGAGAAAATTTGAACGAAAAATATCAACTTTCAGGAAAGTTATCTACAAATTTATAGTTAAATTTATACAATTGTAAGGATCAACCACTATACCTCGGTTTAGGTAAGTAGCGTTTTTTTCTGATTCTGTCTGTTTTATGAAGCAAATTAGTGTGCAGATGGTGGTTTCTACACAAGACGGACCTAACAGGAGCAAAAAGAACGAAGGAAATGCAAATTTGGAAAAGTTTAAAAATTTTACGATTTTACGACTATAAGAAACGGAAAAACATGAAAATCTACTATTTAACAGTGAAAATTTGTGAATAAAACTATATGTAAACACGGGGGGCAATGAATTACATAAATTAAAAACAAAATTTAATCGGAAAAAGCCAATTTTCAGCAAAGTTATAGGTGAATTTATGTTTTATTCTATAAATTTACTGTAAAAAGGGAACAAAAATACGAAATTTAATTATATAACGGCTAAAATTTAGTAAGGAAACTATAAATAAATGTGGGAGGCAATCAACTAGAATATTTAGAGAAAATTTGAACGAAAAATATCAACTTTCAGGAAAGTTATCTACAAATTTATAGTTAAATTTATACAATTGTAAGGATCAACCACTATACCTCGGTTTAGGTAAGTAGCGTTTTTTTTCTGATTCTGTCTGTTTTATGAAGCAAATTAGTGTGCAGATGGTGGTTTCTACACAAGACGGACCTAACAGGAGCAAAAAGAACGAAGGAAATGCAAATTTGGAAAAGTTTAAAAATTTTACGATTTTACGACTATAAGAAACGGAAAAACATGAAAATCTACTATTTAACTGTGAAAATTTGTGAATAAAACTATATGTAAACACGGGGGGCAATGAATTACACTAATTAAAAACAAAATTTAATCGGAAAAAGCCAATTTTCAGCAAAGTTATAGGTGAATTTATGTTTTATTCTATAAATTTACTGTAAAAAGGGAACAAAAATACGAAATTTAATTATATAACGGCTAAAATTTAGTAAGGAAACTATAAATAAATGTGGGAGGCAATCAACTAGAATATTTAGAGAAAATTTGAACGAAAAATATCAACTTTCAGGAAAGTTATCTACAAATTTATAGTTAAATTTATACAATTGTAAGGATCAACCACTATACCTCGGTTTAGGTAAGTAGCGTTTTTTTCTGATTCTGTCTGTTTTATGAAGCAAATTAGTGTGCAGATGGTGGTTTCTACACAAGACGGACCTAACAGGAGCAAAAAGAACGAAGGAAATGCAAATTTGGAAAAGTTTAAAAATTTTACGATTTTACGACTATAAGAAACGGAAAAACATGAAAATCTACTATTTAACTGTGAAAATTTGTGAATAAAACTATATGTAAACACGGGGGGCAATGAATTACACAAATTAAAAACAAAATTTAATCGGAAAAAGCCAATTTTCAGCAAAGTTATAGGTGAATTTATGTTTTATTCTATAAATTTACTGTAAAAAGGGAACAAAAATACGAAATTTAATTATATAACGGCTAAAATTTAGTAAGGAAACTATAAATAAATGTGGGAGGCAATCAACTAGAATATTTAGAGAAAATTTGAACGAAAAATATCAACTTTCAGGAAAGTTATCTACAAATTTATAGTTAAATTTATACAATTGTAAGGATCAACCACTATACCTCGGTTTAGGTAAGTAGCGTTTTTTTCTGATTCTGTCTGTTTTATGAAGCAAATTAGTGTGCAGATGGTGGTTTCTACACAAGACGGACCTAACAGGAGCAAAAAGAACGAAGGAAATGCAAATTTGGAAAAGTTTAAAAATTTTACGATTTTACGACTATAAGAAACGGAAAAACATGAAAATCTACTATTTAACTGTGAAAATTTGTGAATAAAACTATATGTAAACACGGGGGGCAATGAATTACACTAATTAAAAACAAAATTTAATCGGAAAAAGCCAATTTTCAGCAAAGTTATAGGTGAATTTATGTTTTATTCTATAAATTTACTGTAAAAAGGGAACAAAAATACGAAATTTAATTATATAACGGCTAAAATTTAGTAAGGAAACTATAAATAAATGTGGGAGGCAATCAACTAGAATATTTAGAGAAAATTTGAACGAAAAATATCAACTTTCAGGAAAGTTATCTACAAATTTATAGTTAAATTTATACAATTGTAAGGATCAACCACCATACCTCGGTTTAGGTAAGTAGCGTTTTTTTCTGATTCTGTCTGTTTTATGAAGCAAATTAGTGTGCAGATGGTGGTTTCTACACAAGACGGACCTAACAGGAGCAAAAAGAACGAAGGAAATGCAAATTTGGAAAAGTTTAAAAATTTTACGATTTTACGACTATAAGAAACGGAAAAACATGAAAATCTACTATTTAACAGTGAAAATTTGTGAATAAAACTATATGTAAACACGGGGGGCAATGAATTACATAAATTAAAAACAAAATTTAATCGGAAAAAGCCAATTTTCAGCAAAGTTATAGGTGAATTTATGTTTTATTCTATAAATTTACTGTAAAAAGGGAACAAAAATACGAAATTTAATTATATAACGGCTAAAATTTAGTAAGGAAACTATAAATAAATGTGGGAGGCAATCAACTAGAATATTTAGAGAAAATTTGAACGAAAAATATCAACTTTCAGGAAAGTTATCTACAAATTTATAGTTAAATTTATACAATTGTAAGGATCAACCACTATACCTCGGTTTAGGTAAGTAGCGTTTTTTTTCTGATTCTGTCTGTTTTATGAAGCAAATTAGTGTGCAGATGGTGGTTTCTACACAAGACGGACCTAACAGGAGCAAAAAGAACGAAGGAAATGCAAATTTGGAAAAGTTTAAAAATTTTACGATTTTACGACTATAAGAAACGGAAAAACATGAAAATCTACTATTTAACTGTGAAAATTTGTGAATAAAACTATATGTAAACACGGGGGGCAATGAATTACACAAATTAAAAACAAAATTTAATCGGAAAAAGCCAATTTTCAGCAAAGTTATAGGTGAATTTATGTTTTATTCTATAAATTTACTGTAAAAAGGGAACAAAAATACGAAATTTAATTATATAACGGCTAAAATTTAGTAAGGAAACTATAAATAAATGTGGGAGGCAATCAACTAGAATATTTAGAGAAAATTTGAACGAAAAATATCAACTTTCAGGAAAGTTATCTACAAATTTATAGTTAAATTTATACAATTGTAAGGATCAACCACTATACCTCGGTTTAGGTAAGTAGCGTTTTTTTCTGATTCTGTCTGTTTTATGAAGCAAATTAGTGTGCAGATGGTGGTTTCTACACAAGACGGACCTAACAGGAGCAAAAAGAACGAAGGAAATGCAAATTTGGAAAAGTTTAAAAATTTTACGATTTTACGACTATAAGAAACGGAAAAACATGAAAATCTACTATTTAACTGTGAAAATTTGTGAATAAAACTATATGTAAACACGGGGGGCAATGAATTACACTAATTAAAAACAAAATTTAATCGGAAAAAGCCAATTTTCAGCAAAGTTATAGGTGAATTTATGTTTTATTCTATAAATTTACTGTAAAAAGGGAACAAAAATACGAAATTTAATTATATAACGGCTAAAATTTAGTAAGGAAACTATAAATAAATGTGGGAGGCAATCAACTAGAATATTTAGAGAAAATTTGAACGAAAAATATCAACTTTCAGGAAAGTTATCTACAAATTTATAGTTAAATTTATACAATTGTAAGGATCAACCACTATACCTCGGTTTAGGTAAGTAGCGTTTTTTTCTGATTCTGTCTGTTTTATGAAGCAAATTAGTGTGCAGATGGTGGTTTCTACACAAGACGGACCTAACAGGAGCAAAAAGAACGAAGGAAATGCAAATTTGGAAAAGTTTAAAAATTTTACGATTTTACGACTATAAGAAACGGAAAAACATGAAAATCTACTATTTAACTGTGAAAATTTGTGAATAAAACTATATGTAAACACGGGGGGCAATGAATTACACTAATTAAAAACAAAATTTAATCGGAAAAAGCCAATTTTCAGCAAAGTTATAGGTGAATTTATGTTTTATTCTATAAATTTACTGTAAAAAGGGAACAAAAATACGAAATTTAATTATATAACGGCTAAAATTTAGTAAGGAAACTATAAATAAATGTGGGAGGCAATCAACTAGAATATTTAGAGAAAATTTGAACGAAAAATATCAACTTTCAGGAAAGTTATCTACAAATTTATAGTTAAATTTATACAATTGTAAGGATCAACCACTATACCTCGGTTTAGGTAAGTAGCGTTTTTTTCTGATTCTGTCTGTTTTATGAAGCAAATTAGTGTGCAGATGGTGGTTTCTACACAAGACGGACCTAACAGGAGCAAAAAGAACGAAGGAAATGCAAATTTGGAAAAGTTTAAAAATTTTACGATTTTACGACTATAAGAAACGGAAAAACATGAAAATCTACTATTTAACTGTGAAAATTTGTGAATAAAACTATATGTAAACACGGGGGGCAATGAATTACACTAATTAAAAACAAAATTTAATCGGAAAAAGCCAATTTTCAGCAAAGTTATAGGTGAATTTATGTTTTATTCTATAAATTTACTGTAAAAAGGGAACAAAAATACGAAATTTAATTATATAACGGCTAAAATTTAGTAAGGAAACTATAAATAAATGTGGGAGGCAATCAACTAGAATATTTAGAGAAAATTTGAACGAAAAATATCAACTTTCAGGAAAGTTATCTACAAATTTATAGTTAAATTTATACAATTGTAAGGATCAACCACTATACCTCGGTTTAGGTAAGTAGCGTTTTTTTCTGATTCTGTCTGTTTTATGAAGCAAATTAGTGTGCAGATGGTGGTTTCTACACAAGACGGACCTAACAGGAGCAAAAAGAACGAAGGAAATGCAAATTTGGAAAAGTTTAAAAATTTTACGATTTTACGACTATAAGAAACGGAAAAACATGAAAATCTACTATTTAACTGTGAAAATTTGTGAATAAAACTATATGTAAACACGGGGGGCAATGAATTACACTAATTAAAAACAAAATTTAATCGGAAAAAGCCAATTTTCAGCAAAGTTATAGGTGAATTTATGTTTTATTCTATAAATTTACTGTAAAAAGGGAACAAAAATACGAAATTTAATTATATAACGGCTAAAATTTAGTAAGGAAACTATAAATAAATGTGGGAGGCAATCAACTAGAATATTTAGAGAAAATTTGAACGAAAAATATCAACTTTCAGGAAAGTTATCTACAAATTTATAGTTAAATCTATACAATTGTAAGGATCAACCACTATACCTCGGTTTAGGTAAGTAGCGTTTTTTTCTGATTCTGTCTGTTTTATGAAGCAAATTAGTGTGCAGATGGTGGTTTCTACACAAGACGGACCTAACAGGAGCAAAAAGAACGAAGGAAATGCAAATTTGGAAAAGTTTAAAAATTTTACGACTATAAGAAACGGAAAAACATGAAAATCTACTATTTAACTGTGAAAATTTGTGAATAAAACTATATGTAAACACGGGGGGCAATGAATTACACTAATTAAAAACAAAATTTAATCGGAAAAAGCCAATTTTCAGCAAAGTTATAGGTGAATTTATGTTTTATTCTATAAATTTACTGTAAAAAGGGAACAAAAATACGAAATTTAATTATATAACGGCTAAAATTTAGTAAGGAAACTATAAATAAATGTGGGAGGCAATCAACTAGAATATTTAGAGAAAATTTGAACGAAAAATATCAACTTTCAGGAAAGTTATCTACAAATTTATAGTTAAATTTATACAATTGTAAGGATCAACCACTATACCTCGGTTTAGGTAAGTAGCGTTTTTTTCTGATTCTGTCTGTTTTATGAAGCAAATTAGTGTGCAGATGGTGGTTTCTACACAAGACGGACCTAACAGGAGCAAAAAGAACGAAGGAAATGCAAATTTGGAAAAGTTTAAAAATTTTACGATTTTACGACTATAAGAAACGGAAAAACATGAAAATCTACTATTTAACTGTGAAAATTTGTGAATAAAACTATATGTAAACACGGGGGGCAATGAATTACACTAATTAAAAACAAAATTTAATCGGAAAAAGCCAATTTTCAGCAAAGTTATAGGTGAATTTATGTTTTATTCTATAAATTTACTGTAAAAAGGGAACAAAAATACGAAATTTAATTATATAACGGCTAAAATTTAGTAAGGAAACTATAAATAAATGTGGGAGGCAATCAACTAGAATATTTAGAGAAAATTTGAACGAAAAATATCAACTTTCAGGAAAGTTATCTACAAATTTATAGTTAAATTTATACAATTGTAAGGATCAACCACTATACCTCGGTTTAGGTAAGTAGCGTTTTTTTCTGATTCTGTCTGTTTTATGAAGCAAATTAGTGTGCAGATGGTGGTTTCTACACAAGACGGACCTAACAGGAGCAAAAAGAACGAAGGAAATGCAAATTTGGAAAAGTTTAAAAATTTTACGATTTTACGACTATAAGAAACGGAAAAACATGAAAATCTACTATTTAACTGTGAAAATTTGTGAATAAAACTATATGTAAACACGGGGGGCAATGAATTACACAAATTAAAAACAAAATTTAATCGGAAAAAGCCAATTTTCAGCAAAGTTATAGGTGAATTTATGTTTTATTCTATAAATTTACTGTAAAAAGGGAACAAAAATACGAAATTTAATTATATAACGGCTAAAATTTAGTAAGGAAACTATAAATAAATGTGGGAGGCAATCAACTAGAATATTTAGAGAAAATTTGAACGAAAAATATCAACTTTCAGGAAAGTTATCTACAAATTTATAGTTAAATTTATACAATTGTAAGGATCAACCACTATACCTCGGTTTAGGTAAGTAGCGTTTTTTTCTGATTCTGTCTGTTTTATGAAGCAAATTAGTGTGCAGATGGTGGTTTCTACACAAGACGGACCTAACAGGAGCAAAAAGAACGAAGGAAATGCAAATTTGGAAAAGTTTAAAAATTTTACGATTTTACGACTATAAGAAACGGAAAAACATGAAAATCTACTATTTAACTGTGAAAATTTGTGAATAAAACTATATGTAAACACGGGGGGCAATGAATTACACTAATTAAAAACAAAATTTAATCGGAAAAAGCCAATTTTCAGCAAAGTTATAGGTGAATTTATGTTTTATTCTATAAATTTACTGTAAAAAGGGAACAAAAATACGAAATTTAATTATATAACGGCTAAAATTTAGTAAGGAAACTATAAATAAATGTGGGAGGCAATCAACTAGAATATTTAGAGAAAATTTGAACGAAAAATATCAACTTTCAGGAAAGTTATCTACAAATTTATAGTTAAATTTATACAATTGTAAGGATCAACCACTATACCTCGGTTTAGGTAAGTAGCGTTTTTTTCTGATTCTGTCTGTTTTATGAAGCAAATTAGTGTGCAGATGGTGGTTTCTACACAAGACGGACCTAACAGGAGCAAAAAGAACGAAGGAAATGCAAATTTGGAAAAGTTTAAAAATTTTACGACTATAAGAAACGGAAAAACATGAAAATCTACTATTTAACTGTGAAAATTTGTGAATAAAACTATATGTAAACACGGGGGGCAATGAATTACACTAATTAAAAACAAAATTTAATCGGAAAAAGCCAATTTTCAGCAAAGTTATAGGTGAATTTATGTTTTATTCTATAAATTTACTGTAAAAAGGGAACAAAAATACGAAATTTAATTATATAACGGCTAAAATTTAGTAAGGAAACTATAAATAAATGTGGGAGGCAATCAACTAGAATATTTAGAGAAAATTTGAACGAAAAATATCAACTTTCAGGAAAGTTATCTACAAATTTATAGTTAAATTTATACAATTGTAAGGATCAACCACTATACCTCGGTTTAGGTAAGTAGCGTTTTTTTCTGATTCTGTCTGTTTTATGAAGCAAATTAGTGTGCAGATGGTGGTTTCTACACAAGACGGACCTAACAGGAGCAAAAAGAACGAAGGAAATGCAAATTTGGAAAAGTTTAAAAATTTTACGATTTTACGACTATAAGAAACGGAAAAACATGAAAATCTACTATTTAACTGTGAAAATTTGTGAATAAAACTATATGTAAACACGGGGGGCAATGAATTACATAAATTAAAAACAAAATTTAATCGGAAAAAGCCAATTTTCAGCAAAGTTATAGGTGAATTTATGTTTTATTCTATAAATTTACTGTAAAAAGGGAACAAAAATACGAAATTTAATTATATAACGGCTAAAATTTAGTAAGGAAACTATAAATAAATGTGGGAGGCAATCAACTAGAATATTTAGAGAAAATTTGAACGAAAAATATCAACTTTCAGGAAAGTTATCTACAAATTTATAGTTAAATTTATACAATTGTAAGGATCAACCACTATACCTCGGTTTAGGTAAGTAGCGTTTTTTTTCTGATTCTGTCTGTTTTATGAAGCAAATTAGTGTGCAGATGGTGGTTTCTACACAAGACGGACCTAACAGGAGCAAAAAGAACGAAGGAAATGCAAATTTGGAAAAGTTTAAAAATTTTACGATTTTACGACTATAAGAAACGGAAAAACATGAAAATCTACTATTTAACTGTGAAAATTTGTGAATAAAACTATATGTAAACACGGGGGGCAATGAATTACACTAATTAAAAACAAAATTTAATCGGAAAAAGCCAATTTTCAGCAAAGTTATAGGTGAATTTATGTTTTATTCTATAAATTTACTGTAAAAAGGGAACAAAAATACGAAATTTAATTATATAACGGCTAAAATTTAGTAAGGAAACTATAAATAAATGTGGGAGGCAATCAACTAGAATATTTAGAGAAAATTTGAACGAAAAATATCAACTTTCAGGAAAGTTATCTACAAATTTATAGTTAAATTTATACAATTGTAAGGATCAACCACTATACCTCGGTTTAGGTAAGTAGCGTTTTTTTCTGATTCTGTCTGTTTTATGAAGCAAATTAGTGTGCAGATGGTGGTTTCTACACAAGACGGACCTAACAGGAGCAAAAAGAACGAAGGAAATGCAAATTTGGAAAAGTTTAAAAATTTTACGATTTTACGACTATAAGAAACGGAAAAACATGAAAATCTACTATTTAACTGTGAAAATTTGTGAATAAAACTATATGTAAACACGGGGGGCAATGAATTACACAAATTAAAAACAAAATTTAATCGGAAAAAGCCAATTTTCAGCAAAGTTATAGGTGAATTTATGTTTTATTCTATAAATTTACTGTAAAAAGGGAACAAAAATACGAAATTTAATTATATAACGGCTAAAATTTAGTAAGGAAACTATAAATAAATGTGGGAGGCAATCAACTAGAATATTTAGAGAAAATTTGAACGAAAAATATCAACTTTCAGGAAAGTTATCTACAAATTTATAGTTAAATTTATACAATTGTAAGGATCAACCACTATACCTCGGTTTAGGTAAGTAGCGTTTTTTTCTGATTCTGTCTGTTTTATGAAGCAAATTAGTGTGCAGATGGTGGTTTCTACACAAGACGGACCTAACAGGAGCAAAAAGAACGAAGGAAATGCAAATTTGGAAAAGTTTAAAAATTTTACGATTTTACGACTATAAGAAACGGAAAAACATGAAAATCTACTATTTAACTGTGAAAATTTGTGAATAAAACTATATGTAAACACGGGGGGCAATGAATTACACTAATTAAAAACAAAATTTAATCGGAAAAAGCCAATTTTCAGCAAAGTTATAGGTGAATTTATGTTTTATTCTATAAATTTACTGTAAAAAGGGAACAAAAATACGAAATTTAATTATATAACGGCTAAAATTTAGTAAGGAAACTATAAATAAATGTGGGAGGCAATCAACTAGAATATTTAGAGAAAATTTGAACGAAAAATATCAACTTTCAGGAAAGTTATCTACAAATTTATAGTTAAATTTATACAATTGTAAGGATCAACCACTATACCTCGGTTTAGGTAAGTAGCGTTTTTTTCTGATTCTGTCTGTTTTATGAAGCAAATTAGTGTGCAGATGGTGGTTTCTACACAAGACGGACCTAACAGGAGCAAAAAGAACGAAGGAAATGCAAATTTGGAAAAGTTTAAAAATTTTACGATTTTACGACTATAAGAAACGGAAAAACATGAAAATCTACTATTTAACTGTGAAAATTTGTGAATAAAACTATATGTAAACACGGGGGGCAATGAATTACACTAATTAAAAACAAAATTTAATCGGAAAAAGCCAATTTTCAGCAAAGTTATAGGTGAATTTATGTTTTATTCTATAAATTTACTGTAAAAAGGGAACAAAAATACGAAATTTAATTATATAACGGCTAAAATTTAGTAAGGAAACTATAAATAAATGTGGGAGGCAATCAACTAGAATATTTAGAGAAAATTTGAACGAAAAATATCAACTTTCAGGAAAGTTATCTACAAATTTATAGTTAAATTTATACAATTGTAAGGATCAACCACTATACCTCGGTTTAGGTAAGTAGCGTTTTTTTCTGATTCTGTCTGTTTTATGAAGCAAATTAGTGTGCAGATGGTGGTTTCTACACAAGACGGACCTAACAGGAGCAAAAAGAACGAAGGAAATGCAAATTTGGAAAAGTTTAAAAATTTTACGATTTTACGACTATAAGAAACGGAAAAACATGAAAATCTACTATTTAACTGTGAAAATTTGTGAATAAAACTATATGTAAACACGGGGGGCAATGAATTACACTAATTAAAAACAAAATTTAATCGGAAAAAGCCAATTTTCAGCAAAGTTATAGGTGAATTTATGTTTTATTCTATAAATTTACTGTAAAAAGGGAACAAAAATACGAAATTTAATTATATAACGGCTAAAATTTAGTAAGGAAACTATAAATAAATGTGGGAGGCAATCAACTAGAATATTTAGAGAAAATTTGAACGAAAAATATCAACTTTCAGGAAAGTTATCTACAAATTTATAGTTAAATTTATACAATTGTAAGGATCAACCACTATACCTCGGTTTAGGTAAGTAGCGTTTTTTTCTGATTCTGTCTGTTTTATGAAGCAAATTAGTGTGCAGATGGTGGTTTCTACACAAGACGGACCTAACAGGAGCAAAAAGAACGAAGGAAATGCAAATTTGGAAAAGTTTAAAAATTTTACGATTTTACGACTATAAGAAACGGAAAAACATGAAAATCTACTATTTAACTGTGAAAATTTGTGAATAAAACTATATGTAAACACGGGGGGCAATGAATTACACTAATTAAAAACAAAATTTAATCGGAAAAAGCCAATTTTCAGCAAAGTTATAGGTGAATTTATGTTTTATTCTATAAATTTACTGTAAAAAGGGAACAAAAATACGAAATTTAATTATATAACGGCTAAAATTTAGTAAGGAAACTATAAATAAATGTGGGAGGCAATCAACTAGAATATTTAGAGAAAATTTGAACGAAAAATATCAACTTTCAGGAAAGTTATCTACAAATTTATAGTTAAATTTATACAATTGTAAGGATCAACCACTATACCTCGGTTTAGGTAAGTAGCGTTTTTTTCTGATTCTGTCTGTTTTATGAAGCAAATTAGTGTGCAGATGGTGGTTTCTACACAAGACGGACCTAACAGGAGCAAAAAGAACGAAGGAAATGCAAATTTGGAAAAGTTTAAAAATTTTACGATTTTACGACTATAAGAAACGGAAAAACATGAAAATCTACTATTTAACTGTGAAAATTTGTGAATAAAACTATATGTAAACACGGGGGGCAATGAATTACACTAATTAAAAACAAAATTTAATCGGAAAAAGCCAATTTTCAGCAAAGTTATAGGTGAATTTATGTTTTATTCTATAAATTTACTGTAAAAAGGGAACAAAAATACGAAATTTAATTATATAACGGCTAAAATTTAGTAAGGAAACTATAAATAAATGTGGGAGGCAATCAACTAGAATATTTAGAGAAAATTTGAACGAAAAATATCAACTTTCAGGAAAGTTATCTACAAATTTATAGTTAAATTTATACAATTGTAAGGATCAACCACTATACCTCGGTTTAGGTAAGTAGCGTTTTTTTCTGATTCTGTCTGTTTTATGAAGCAAATTAGTGTGCAGATGGTGGTTTCTACACAAGACGGACCTAACAGGAGCAAAAAGAACGAAGGAAATGCAAATTTGGAAAAGTTTAAAAATTTTACGATTTTACGACTATAAGAAACGGAAAAACATGAAAATCTACTATTTAACTGTGAAAATTTGTGAATAAAACTATATGTAAACACGGGGGGCAATGAATTACACTAATTAAAAACAAAATTTAATCGGAAAAAGCCAATTTTCAGCAAAGTTATAGGTGAATTTATGTTTTATTCTATAAATTTACTGTAAAAAGGGAACAAAAATACGAAATTTAATTATATAACGGCTAAAATTTAGTAAGGAAACTATAAATAAATGTGGGAGGCAATCAACTAGAATATTTAGAGAAAATTTGAACGAAAAATATCAACTTTCAGGAAAGTTATCTACAAATTTATAGTTAAATTTATACAATTGTAAGGATCAACCACTATACCTCGGTTTAGGTAAGTAGCGTTTTTTTCTGATTCTGTCTGTTTTATGAAGCAAATTAGTGTGCAGATGGTGGTTTCTACACAAGACGGACCTAACAGGAGCAAAAAGAACGAAGGAAATGCAAATTTGGAAAAGTTTAAAAATTTTACGATTTTACGACTATAAGAAACGGAAAAACATGAAAATCTACTATTTAACTGTGAAAATTTGTGAATAAAACTATATGTAAACACGGGGGGCAATGAATTACACAAATTAAAAACAAAATTTAATCGGAAAAAGCCAATTTTCAGCAAAGTTATAGGTGAATTTATGTTTTATTCTATAAATTTACTGTAAAAAGGGAACAAAAATACGAAATTTAATTATATAACGGCTAAAATTTAGTAAGGAAACTATAAATAAATGTGGGAGGCAATCAACTAGAATATTTAGAGAAAATTTGAACGAAAAATATCAACTTTCAGGAAAGTTATCTACAAATTTATAGTTAAATTTATACAATTGTAAGGATCAACCACTATACCTCGGTTTAGGTAAGTAGCGTTTTTTTCTGATTCTGTCTGTTTTATGAAGCAAATTAGTGTGCAGATGGTGGTTTCTACACAAGACGGACCTAACAGGAGCAAAAAGAACGAAGGAAATGCAAATTTGGAAAAGTTTAAAAATTTTACGATTTTACGACTATAAGAAACGGAAAAACATGAAAATCTACTATTTAACTGTGAAAATTTGTGAATAAAACTATATGTAAACACGGGGGGCAATGAATTACACTAATTAAAAACAAAATTTAATCGGAAAAAGCCAATTTTCAGCAAAGTTATAGGTGAATTTATGTTTTATTCTATAAATTTACTGTAAAAAGGGAACAAAAATACGAAATTTAATTATATAACGGCTAAAATTTAGTAAGGAAACTATAAATAAATGTGGGAGGCAATCAACTAGAATATTTAGAGAAAATTTGAACGAAAAATATCAACTTTCAGGAAAGTTATCTACAAATTTATAGTTAAATTTATACAATTGTAAGGATCAACCACTATACCTCGGTTTAGGTAAGTAGCGTTTTTTTCTGATTCTGTCTGTTTTATGAAGCAAATTAGTGTGCAGATGGTGGTTTCTACACAAGACGGACCTAACAGGAGCAAAAAGAACGAAGGAAATGCAAATTTGGAAAAGTTTAAAAATTTTACGATTTTACGACTATAAGAAACGGAAAAACATGAAAATCTACTATTTAACTGTGAAAATTTGTGAATAAAACTATATGTAAACACGGGGGGCAATGAATTACACTAATTAAAAACAAAATTTAATCGGAAAAAGCCAATTTTCAGCAAAGTTATAGGTGAATTTATGTTTTATTCTATAAATTTACTGTAAAAAGGGAACAAAAATACGAAATTTAATTATATAACGGCTAAAATTTAGTAAGGAAACTATAAATAAATGTGGGAGGCAATCAACTAGAATATTTAGAGAAAATTTGAACGAAAAATATCAACTTTCAAGAAAGTTATCTACAAATTTATAGTTAAATTTATACAATTGTAAGGATCAACCACTATACCTCGGTTTAGGTAAGTAGCGTTTTTTTCTGATTCTGTCTGTTTTATGAAGCAAATTAGTGTGCAGATGGTGGTTTCTACACAAGACGGACCTAACAGGAGCAAAAAGAACGAAGGAAATGCAAATTTGGAAAAGTTTAAAAATTTTACGATTTTACGACTATAAGAAACGGAAAAACATGAAAATCTACTATTTAACTGTGAAAATTTGTGAATAAAACTATATGTAAACACGGGGGGCAATGAATTACACTAATTAAAAACAAAATTTAATCGGAAAAAGCCAATTTTCAGCAAAGTTATAGGTGAATTTATGTTTTATTCTATAAATTTACTGTAAAAAGGGAACAAAAATACGAAATTTAATTATATAACGGCTAAAATTTAGTAAGGAAACTATAAATAAATGTAGGAGGCAATCAACTAGAATATTTAGAGAAAATTTGAACGAAAAATATCAACTTTCAGGAAAGTTATCTACAAATTTATAGTTAAATTTATACAATTGTAAGGATCAACCACTATACCTCGGTTTAGGTAAGTAGCGTTTTTTTCTGATTCTGTCTGTTTTATGAAGCAAATTAGTGTGCAGATGGTGGTTTCTACACAAGACGGACCTAACAGGAGCAAAAAGAACGAAGGAAATGCAAATTTGGAAAAGTTTAAAAATTTTACGATTTTACGACTATAAGAAACGGAAAAACATGAAAATCTACTATTTAACTGTGAAAATTTGTGAATAAAACTATATGTAAACACGGGGGGCAATGAATTACACTAATTAAAAACAAAATTTAATCGGAAAAAGCCAATTTTCAGCAAAGTTATAGGTGAATTTATGTTTTATTCTATAAATTTACTGTAAAAAGGGAACAAAAATACGAAATTTAATTATATAACGGCTAAAATTTAGTAAGGAAACTATAAATAAATGTGGGAGGCAATCAACTAGAATATTTAGAGAAAATTTGAACGAAAAATATCAACTTTCAGGAAAGTTATCTACAAATTTATAGTTAAATTTATACAATTGTAAGGATCAACCACTATACCTCGGTTTAGGTAAGTAGCGTTTTTTTCTGATTCTGTCTGTTTTATGAAGCAAATTAGTGTGCAGATGGTGGTTTCTACACAAGACGGACCTAACAGGAGCAAAAAGAACGAAGGAAATGCAAATTTGGAAAAGTTTAAAAATTTTACGATTTTACGACTATAAGAAACGGAAAAACATGAAAATCTACTATTTAACTGTGAAAATTTGTGAATAAAACTATATGTAAACACGGGGGGCAATGAATTACACTAATTAAAAACAAAATTTAATCGGAAAAAGCCAATTTTCAGCAAAGTTATAGGTGAATTTATGTTTTATTCTATAAATTTACTGTAAAAAGGGAACAAAAATACGAAATTTAATTATATAACGGCTAAAATTTAGTAAGGAAACTATAAATAAATGTGGGAGGCAATCAACTAGAATATTTAGAGAAAATTTGAACGAAAAATATCAACTTTCAGGAAAGTTATCTACAAATTTATAGTTAAATTTATACAATTGTAAGGATCAACCACTATACCTCGGTTTAGGTAAGTAGCGTTTTTTTCTGATTCTGTCTGTTTTATGAAGCAAATTAGTGTGCAGATGGTGGTTTCTACACAAGACGGACCTAACAGGAGCAAAAAGAACGAAGGAAATGCAAATTTGGAAAAGTTTAAAAATTTTACGATTTTACGACTATAAGAAACGGAAAAACATGAAAATCTACTATTTAACTGTGAAAATTTGTGAATAAAACTATATGTAAACACGGGGGGCAATGAATTACACTAATTAAAAACAAAATTTAATCGGAAAAAGCCAATTTTCAGCAAAGTTATAGGTGAATTTATGTTTTATTCTATAAATTTACTGTAAAAAGGGAACAAAAATACGAAATTTAATTATATAACGGCTAAAATTTAGTAAGGAAACTATAAATAAATGTGGGAGGCAATCAACTAGAATATTTAGAGAAAATTTGAACGAAAAATATCAACTTTCAAGAAAGTTATCTACAAATTTATAGTTAAATTTATACAATTGTAAGGATCAACCACTATACCTCGGTTTAGGTAAGTAGCGTTTTTTTCTGATTCTGTCTGTTTTATGAAGCAAATTAGTGTGCAGATGGTGGTTTCTACACAAGACGGACCTAACAGGAGCAAAAAGAACGAAGGAAATGCAAATTTGGAAAAGTTTAAAAATTTTACGATTTTACGACTATAAGAAACGGAAAAACATGAAAATCTACTATTTAACTGTGAAAATTTGTGAATAAAACTATATGTAAACACGGGGGGCAATGAATTACACTAATTAAAAACAAAATTTAATCGGAAAAAGCCAATTTTCAGCAAAGTTATAGGTGAATTTATGTTTTATTCTATAAATTTACTGTAAAAAGGGAACAAAAATACGAAATTTAATTATATAACGGCTAAAATTTAGTAAGGAAACTATAAATAAATGTAGGAGGCAATCAACTAGAATATTTAGAGAAAATTTGAACGAAAAATATCAACTTTCAGGAAAGTTATCTACAAATTTATAGTTAAATTTATACAATTGTAAGGATCAACCACTATACCTCGGTTTAGGTAAGTAGCGTTTTTTTCTGATTCTGTCTGTTTTATGAAGCAAATTAGTGTGCAGATGGTGGTTTCTACACAAGACGGACCTAACAGGAGCAAAAAGAACGAAGGAAATGCAAATTTGGAAAAGTTTAAAAATTTTACGATTTTACGACTATAAGAAACGGAAAAACATGAAAATCTACTATTTAACTGTGAAAATTTGTGAATAAAACTATATGTAAACACGGGGGGCAATGAATTACACTAATTAAAAACAAAATTTAATCGGAAAAAGCCAATTTTCAGCAAAGTTATAGGTGAATTTATGTTTTATTCTATAAATTTACTGTAAAAAGGGAACAAAAATACGAAATTTAATTATATAATGGCTAAAATTTAGTAAGGAAACTATAAATAAATGTGGGAGGCAATCAACTAGAATATTTAGAGAAAATTTGAACGAAAAATATCAACTTTCAGGAAAGTTATCTACAAATTTATAGTTAAATTTATACAATTGTAAGGATCAACCACTATACCTCGGTTTAGGTAAGTAGCGTTTTTTTCTGATTCTGTCTGTTTTATGAAGCAAATTAGTGTGCAGATGGTGGTTTCTACACAAGACGGACCTAACAGGAGCAAAAAGAACGAAGGAAATGCAAATTTGGAAAAGTTTAAAAATTTTACGATTTTACGACTATAAGAAACGGAAAAACATGAAAATCTACTATTTAACTGTGAAAATTTGTGAATAAAACTATATGTAAACACGGGGGGCAATGAATTACACAAATTAAAAACAAAATTTAATCGGAAAAAGCCAATTTTCAGCAAAGTTATAGGTGAATTTATGTTTTATTCTATAAATTTACTGTAAAAAGGGAACAAAAATACGAAATTTAATTATATAACGGCTAAAATTTAGTAAGGAAACTATAAATAAATGTGGGAGGCAATCAACTAGAATATTTAGAGAAAATTTGAACGAAAAATATCAACTTTCAGGAAAGTTATCTACAAATTTATAGTTAAATTTATACAATTGTAAGGATCAACCACTATACCTCGGTTTAGGTAAGTAGCGTTTTTTTCTGATTCTGTCTGTTTTATGAAGCAAATTAGTGTGCAGATGGTGGTTTCTACACAAGACGGACCTAACAGGAGCAAAAAGAACGAAGGAAATGCAAATTTGGAAAAGTTTAAAAATTTTACGATTTTACGACTATAAGAAACGGAAAAACATGAAAATCTACTATTTAACTGTGAAAATTTGTGAATAAAACTATATGTAAACACGGGGGGCAATGAATTACATAAATTAAAAACAAAATTTAATCGGAAAAAGCCAATTTTCAGCAAAGTTATAGGTGAATTTATGTTTTATTCTATAAATTTACTGTAAAAAGGGAACAAAAATACGAAATTTAATTATATAACGGCTAAAATTTAGTAAGGAAACTATAAATAAATGTGGGAGGCAATCAACTAGAATATTTAGAGAAAATTTGAACGAAAAATATCAACTTTCAGGAAAGTTATCTACAAATTTATAGTTAAATTTATACAATTGTAAGGATCAACCACTATACCTCGGTTTAGGTAAGTAGCGTTTTTTTTCTGATTCTGTCTGTTTTATGAAGCAAATTAGTGTGCAGATGGTGGTTTCTACACAAGACGGACCTAACAGGAGCAAAAAGAACGAAGGAAATGCAAATTTGGAAAAGTTTAAAAATTTTACGATTTTACGACTATAAGAAACGGAAAAACATGAAAATCTACTATTTAACTGTGAAAATTTGTGAATAAAACTATATGTAAACACGGGGGGCAATGAATTACACTAATTAAAAACAAAATTTAATCGGAAAAAGCCAATTTTCAGCAAAGTTATAGGTGAATTTATGTTTTATTCTATAAATTTACTGTAAAAAGGGAACAAAAATACGAAATTTAATTATATAACGGCTAAAATTTAGTAAGGAAACTATAAATAAATGTGGGAGGCAATCAACTAGAATATTTAGAGAAAATTTGAACGAAAAATATCAACTTTCAGGAAAGTTATCTACAAATTTATAGTTAAATTTATACAATTGTAAGGATCAACCACTATACCTCGGTTTAGGTAAGTAGCGTTTTTTTCTGATTCTGTCTGTTTTATGAAGCAAATTAGTGTGCAGATGGTGGTTTCTACACAAGACGGACCTAACAGGAGCAAAAAGAACGAAGGAAATGCAAATTTGGAAAAGTTTAAAAATTTTACGATTTTACGACTATAAGAAACGGAAAAACATGAAAATCTACTATTTAACTGTGAAAATTTGTGAATAAAACTATATGTAAACACGGGGGGCAATGAATTACACAAATTAAAAACAAAATTTAATCGGAAAAAGCCAATTTTCAGCAAAGTTATAGGTGAATTTATGTTTTATTCTATAAATTTACTGTAAAAAGGGAACAAAAATACGAAATTTAATTATATAACGGCTAAAATTTAGTAAGGAAACTATAAATAAATGTGGGAGGCAATCAACTAGAATATTTAGAGAAAATTTGAACGAAAAATATCAACTTTCAGGAAAGTTATCTACAAATTTATAGTTAAATTTATACAATTGTAAGGATCAACCACTATACCTCGGTTTAGGTAAGTAGCGTTTTTTTCTGATTC
Source organism: Parnassius smintheus behrii (assembly GCA_036936625.1). Classification (NCBI taxonomy): domain Eukaryota; kingdom Metazoa; phylum Arthropoda; class Insecta; order Lepidoptera; family Papilionidae; genus Parnassius; species Parnassius smintheus. Next base: position 55,018,789 of record JAUPFT010000010.1, read on the forward strand.
TGTCTGTTTTATGAAGCAAATTAGTGTGCAGATGGTGGTTTCTACACAAGACGGACCTAACAGGAGCAAAAAGAACGAAGGAAATGCAAATTTGGAAAAGTTTAAAAATTTTACGATTTTACGACTATAAGAAACGGAAAAACATGAAAATCTACTATTTAACTGTGAAAATTTGTGAATAAAACTATATGTAAACACGGGGGGCAATGAATTACACTAATTAAAAACAAAATTTAATCGGAAAAAGCCAATTTTCAGCAAAGTTATAGGTGAATTTATGTTTTATTCTATAAATTTACTGTAAAAAGGGAACAAAAATACGAAATTTAATTATATAACGGCTAAAATTTAGTAAGGAAACTATAAATAAATGTGGGAGGCAATCAACTAGAATATTTAGAGAAAATTTGAACGAAAAATATCAACTTTCAGGAAAGTTATCTACAAATTTATAGTTAAATTTATACAATTGTAAGGATCAACCACTATACCTCGGTTTAGGTAAGTAGCGTTTTTTTCTGATTCTGTCTGTTTTATGAAGCAAATTAGTGTGCAGATGGTGGTTTCTACACAAGACGGACCTAACAGGAGCAAAAAGAACGAAGGAAATGCAAATTTGGAAAAGTTTAAAAATTTTACGATTTTACGACTATAAGAAACGGAAAAACATGAAAATCTACTATTTAACTGTGAAAATTTGTGAATAAAACTATATGTAAACACGGGGGGCAATGAATTACACAAATTAAAAACAAAATTTAATCGGAAAAAGCCAATTTTCAGCAAAGTTATAGGTGAATTTATGTTTTATTCTATAAATTTACTGTAAAAAGGGAACAAAAATACGAAATTTAATTATATAACGGCTAAAATTTAGTAAGGAAACTATAAATAAATGTGGGAGGCAATCAACTAGAATATTTAGAGAAAATTTGAACGAAAAATATCAACTTTCAGGAAAGTTATCTACAAATTTATAGTTAAATTTATACAATTGTAAGGATCAACCACTATACCTCGGTTTAGGTAAGTAGCGTTTTTTTCTGATTCTGTCTGTTTTATGAAGCAAATTAGTGTGCAGATGGTGGTTTCTACACAAGACGGACCTAACAGGAGCAAAAAGAACGAAGGAAATGCAAATTTGGAAAAGTTTAAAAATTTTACGATTTTACGACTATAAGAAACGGAAAAACATGAAAATCTACTATTTAACTGTGAAAATTTGTGAATAAAACTATATGTAAACACGGGGGGCAATGAATTACACTAATTAAAAACAAAATTTAATCGGAAAAAGCCAATTTTCAGCAAAGTTATAGGTGAATTTATGTTTTATTCTATAAATTTACTGTAAAAAGGGAACAAAAATACGAAATTTAATTATATAACGGCTAAAATTTAGTAAGGAAACTATAAATAAATGTGGGAGGCAATCAACTAGAATATTTAGAGAAAATTTGAACGAAACTTTCAGGAAAGTTATCTACAAATTTATAGTTAAATTTATACAATTGTAAGGATCAACCACTATACCTCGGTTTAGGTAAGTAGCGTTTTTTTCTGATTCTGTCTGTTTTATGAAGCAAATTAGTGTGCAGATGGTGGTTTCTACACAAGACGGACCTAACAGGAGCAAAAAGAACGAAGGAAATGCAAATTTGGAAAAGTTTAAAAATTTTACGATTTTACGACTATAAGAAACGGAAAAACATGAAAATCTACTATTTAACTGTGAAAATTTGTGAATAAAACTATATGTAAACACGGGGGGCAATGAATTACACTAATTAAAAACAAAATTTAATCGGAAAAAGCCAATTTTCAGCAAAGTTATAGGTGAATTTATGTTTTATTCTATAAATTTACTGTAAAAAGGGAACAAAAATACGAAATTTAATTATATAACGGCTAAAATTTAGTAAGGAAACTATAAATAAATGTGGGAGGCAATCAACTAGAATATTTAGAGAAAATTTGAACGAAAAATATCAACTTTCAGGAAAGTTATCTACAAATTTATAGTTAAATTTATACAATTGTAAGGATCAACCACTATACCTCGGTTTAGGTAAGTAGCGTTTTTTTCTGATTCTGTCTGTTTTATGAAGCAAATTAGTGTGCAGATGGTGGTTTCTACACAAGACGGACCTAACAGGAGCAAAAAGAACGAAGGAAATGCAAATTTGGAAAAGTTTAAAAATTTTACGATTTTACGACTATAAGAAACGGAAAAACATGAAAATCTACTATTTAACTGTGAAAATTTGTGAATAAAACTATATGTAAACACGGGGGGCAATGAATTACACTAATTAAAAACAAAATTTAATCGGAAAAAGCCAATTTTCAGCAAAGTTATAGGTGAATTTATGTTTTATTCTATAAATTTACTGTAAAAAGGGAACAAAAATACGAAATTTAATTATATAACGGCTAAAATTTAGTAAGGAAACTATAAATAAATGTGGGAGGCAATCAACTAGAATATTTAGAGAAAATTTGAACGAAAAATATCAACTTTCAGGAAAGTTATCTACAAATTTATAGTTAAATTTATACAATTGTAAGGATCAACCACTATACCTCGGTTTAGGTAAGTAGCGTTTTTTTCTGATTCTGTCTGTTTTATGAAGCAAATAAGTGTGCAGATGGTGGTTTCTACACAAGACGGACCTAACAGGAGCAAAAAGAACGAAGGAAATGCAAATTTGGAAAAGTTTAAAAATTTTACGATTTTACGACTATAAGAAACGGAAAAACATGAAAATCTACTATTTAACTGTGAAAATTTGTGAATAAAACTATATGTAAACACGGGGGGCAATGAATTACACTAATTAAAAACAAAATTTAATCGGAAAAAGCCAATTTTCAGCAAAGTTATAGGTGAATTTATGTTTTATTCTATAAATTTACTGTAAAAAGGGAACAAAAATACGAAATTTAATTATATAACGGCTAAAATTTAGTAAGGAAACTATAAATAAATGTGGGAGGCAATCAACTAGAATATTTAGAGAAAATTTGAACGAAAAATATCAACTTTCAGGAAAGTTATCTACAAATTTATACAATTGTAAGGATCAACCACTATACCTCGGTTTAGGTAAGTAGCGTTTTTTTCTGATTCTGTCTGTTTTATGAAGCAAATTAGTGTGCAGATGGTGGTTTCTACACAAGACGGACCTAACAGGAGCAAAAAGAACGAAGGAAATGCAAATTTGGAAAAGTTTAAAAATTTTACGATTTTACGACTATAAGAAACGGAAAAACATGAAAATCTACTATTTAACTGTGAAAATTTGTGAATAAAACTATATGTAAACACGGGGGGCAATGAATTACACTAATTAAAAACAAAATTTAATCGGAAAAAGCCAATTTTCAGCAAAGTTATAGGTGAATTTATGTTTTATTCTATAAATTTACTGTAAAAAGGGAACAAAAATACGAAATTTAATTATATAACGGCTAAAATTTAGTAAGGAAACTATAAATAAATGTGGGAGGCAATCAACTAGAATATTTAGAGAAAATTTGAACGAAAAATATCAACTTTCAGGAAAGTTATCTACAAATTTATAGTTAAATTTATACAATTGTAAGGATCAACCACTATACCTCGGTTTAGGTAAGTAGCGTTTTTTTCTGATTCTGTCTGTTTTATGAAGCAAATTAGTGTGCAGATGGTGGTTTCTACACAAGACGGACCTAACAGGAGCAAAAAGAACGAAGGAAATGCAAATTTGGAAAAGTTTAAAAATTTTACGATTTTACGACTATAAGAAACGGAAAAACATGAAAATCTACTATTTAACTGTGAAAATTTGTGAATAAAACTATATGTAAACACGGGGGGCAATGAATTACACTAATTAAAAACAAAATTTAATCGGAAAAAGCCAATTTTCAGCAAAGTTATAGGTGAATTTATGTTTTATTCTATAAATTTACTGTAAAAAGGGAACAAAAATACGAAATTTAATTATATAACGGCTAAAATTTAGTAAGGAAACTATAAATAAATGTGGGAGGCAATCAACTAGAATATTTAGAGAAAATTTGAACGAAAAATATCAACTTTCAGGAAAGTTATCTACAAATTTATAGTTAAATTTATACAATTGTAAGGATCAACCACTATACCTCGGTTTAGGTAAGTAGCGTTTTTTTCTGATTCTGTCTGTTTTATGAAGCAAATTAGTGTGCAGATGGTGGTTTCTACACAAGACGGACCTAACAGGAGCAAAAAGAACGAAGGAAATGCAAATTTGGAAAAGTTTAAAAATTTTACGATTTTACGACTATAAGAAACGGAAAAACATGAAAATCTACTATTTAACTGTGAAAATTTGTGAATAAAACTATATGTAAACACGGGGGGCAATGAATTACACTAATTAAAAACAAAATTTAATCGGAAAAAGCCAATTTTCAGCAAAGTTATAGGTGAATTTATGTTTTATTCTATAAATTTACTGTAAAAAGGGAACAAAAATACGAAATTTAATTATATAACGGCTAAAATTTAGTAAGGAAACTATAAATAAATGTGGGAGGCAATCAACTAGAATATTTAGAGAAAATTTGAACGAAAAATATCAACTTTCAGGAAAGTTATCTACAAATTTATAGTTAAATTTATACAATTGTAAGGATCAACCACTATACCTCGGTTTAGGTAAGTAGCGTTTTTTTCTGATTCTGTCTGTTTTATGAAGCAAATTAGTGTGCAGATGGTGGTTTCTACACAAGACGGACCTAACAGGAGCAAAAAGAACGAAGGAAATGCAAATTTGGAAAAGTTTAAAAATTTTACGATTTTACGACTATAAGAAACGGAAAAACATGAAATCTACTATTTAACTGTGAAAATTTGTGAATAAAACTATATGTAAACACGGGGGGCAATGAATTACACTAATTAAAAACAAAATTTAATCGGAAAAAGCCAATTTTCAGCAAAGTTATAGGTGAATTTATGTTTTATTCTATAAATTTACTGTAAAAAGGGAACAAAAATACGAAATTTAATTATATAACGGCTAAAATTTAGTAAGGAAACTATAAATAAATGTGGGAGGCAATCAACTAGAATATTTAGAGAAAATTTGAACGAAAAATATCAACTTTCAGGAAAGTTATCTACAAATTTATAGTTAAATTTATACAATTGTAAGGATCAACCACTATACCTCGGTTTAGGTAAGTAGCGTTTTTTTCTGATTCTGTCTGTTTTATGAAGCAAATTAGTGTGCAGATGGTGGTTTCTACACAAGACGGACCTAACAGGAGCAAAAAGAACGAAGGAAATGCAAATTTGGAAAAGTTTAAAAATTTTACGATTTTACGACTATAAGAAACGGAAAAACATGAAAATCTACTATTTAACTGTGAAAATTTGTGAATAAAACTATATGTAAACACGGGGGGCAATGAATTACACTAATTAAAAACAAAATTTAATCGGAAAAAGCCAATTTTCAGCAAAGTTATAGGTGAATTTATGTTTTATTCTATAAATTTACTGTAAAAAGGGAACAAAAATACGAAATTTAATTATATAACGGCTAAAATTTAGTAAGGAAACTATAAATAAATGTGGGAGGCAATCAACTAGAATATTTAGAGAAAATTTGAACGAAAAATATCAACTTTCAGGAAAGTTATCTACAAATTTATAGTTAAATTTATACAATTGTAAGGATCAACCACTATACCTCGGTTTAGGTAAGTAGCGTTTTTTTCTGATTCTGTCTGTTTTATGAAGCAAATTAGTGTGCAGATGGTGGTTTCTACACAAGACGGACCTAACAGGAGCAAAAAGAACGAAGGAAATGCAAATTTGGAAAAGTTTAAAAATTTTACGATTTTACGACTATAAGAAACGGAAAAACATGAAAATCTACTATTTAACTGTGAAAATTTGTGAATAAAACTATATGTAAACACGGGGGGCAATGAATTACACAAATTAAAAACAAAATTTAATCGGAAAAAGCCAATTTTCAGCAAAGTTATAGGTGAATTTATGTTTTATTCTATAAATTTACTGTAAAAAGGGAACAAAAATACGAAATTTAATTATATAACGGCTAAAATTTAGTAAGGAAACTATAAATAAATGTGGGAGGCAATCAACTAGAATATTTAGAGAAAATTTGAACGAAAAATATCAACTTTCAGGAAAGTTATCTACAAATTTATAGTTAAATTTATACAATTGTAAGGATCAACCACTATACCTCGGTTTAGGTAAGTAGCGTTTTTTTCTGATTCTGTCTGTTTTATGAAGCAAATTAGTGTGCAGATGGTGGTTTCTACACAAGACGGACCTAACAGGAGCAAAAAGAACGAAGGAAATGCAAATTTGGAAAAGTTTAAAAATTTTACGATTTTACGACTATAAGAAACGGAAAAACATGAAAATCTACTATTTAACTGTGAAAATTTGTGAATAAAACTATATGTAAACACGGGGGGCAATGAATTACACTAATTAAAAACAAAATTTAATCGGAAAAAGCCAATTTTCAGCAAAGTTATAGGTGAATTTATGTTTTATTCTATAAATTTACTGTAAAAAGGGAACAAAAATACGAAATTTAATTATATAACGGCTAAAATTTAGTAAGGAAACTATAAATAAATGTGGGAGGCAATCAACTAGAATATTTAGAGAAAATTTGAACGAAACTTTCAGGAAAGTTATCTACAAATTTATAGTTAAATTTATACAATTGTAAGGATCAACAACTATACCTCGGTTTAGGTAAGTAGCGTTTTTTTCTGATTCTGTCTGTTTTATGAAGCAAATTAGTGTGCAGATGGTGGTTTCTACACAAGACGGACCTAACAGGAGCAAAAAGAACGAAGGAAATGCAAATTTGGAAAAGTTTAAAAATTTTACGATTTTACGACTATAAGAAACGGAAAAACATGAAAATCTACTATTTAACTGTGAAAATTTGTGAATAAAACTATATGTAAACACGGGGGGCAATGAATTACACTAATTAAAAACAAAATTTAATCGGAAAAAGCCAATTTTCAGCAAAGTTATAGGTGAATTTATGTTTTATTCTATAAATTTACTGTAAAAAGGGAACAAAAATACGAAATTTAATTATATAACGGCTAAAATTTAGTAAGGAAACTATAAATAAATGTGGGAGGCAATCAACTAGAATATTTAGAGAAAATTTGAACGAAAAATATCAACTTTCAGGAAAGTTATCTACAAATTTATAGTTAAATTTATACAATTGTAAGGATCAACCACTATACCTCGGTTTAGGTAAGTAGCGTTTTTTTCTGATTCTGTCTGTTTTATGAAGCAAATTAGTGTGCAGATGGTGGTTTCTACACAAGACGGACCTAACAGGAGCAAAAAGAACGAAGGAAATGCAAATTTGGAAAAGTTTAAAAATTTTACGATTTTACGACTATAAGAAACGGAAAAACATGAAAATCTACTATTTAACTGTGAAAATTTGTGAATAAAACTATATGTAAACACGGGGGGCAATGAATTACACAAATTAAAAACAAAATTTAATCGGAAAAAGCCAATTTTCAGCAAAGTTATAGGTGAATTTATGTTTTATTCTATAAATTTACTGTAAAAAGGGAACAAAAATACGAAATTTAATTATATAACGGCTAAAATTTAGTAAGGAAACTATAAATAAATGTGGGAGGCAATCAACTAGAATATTTAGAGAAAATTTGAACGAAAAATATCAACTTTCAGGAAAGTTATCTACAAATTTATAGTTAAATTTATACAATTGTAAGGATCAACCACTATACCTCGGTTTAGGTAAGTAGCGTTTTTTTCTGATTCTGTCTGTTTTATGAAGCAAATTAGTGTGCAGATGGTGGTTTCTACACAAGACGGACCTAACAGGAGCAAAAAGAACGAAGGAAATGCAAATTTGGAAAAGTTTAAAAATTTTACGATTTTACGACTATAAGAAACGGAAAAACATGAAAATCTACTATTTAACTGTGAAAATTTGTGAATAAAACTATATGTAAACACGGGGGGCAATGAATTACACTAATTAAAAACAAAATTTAATCGGAAAAAGCCAATTTTCAGCAAAGTTATAGGTGAATTTATGTTTTATTCTATAAATTTACTGTAAAAAGGGAACAAAAATACGAAATTTAATTATATAACGGCTAAAATTTAGTAAGGAAACTATAAATAAATGTGGGAGGCAATCAACTAGAATATTTAGAGAAAATTTGAACGAAAAATATCAACTTTCAGGAAAGTTATCTACAAATTTATAGTTAAATTTATACAGTTGTAAGGATCAACCACTATACCTCGGTTTAGGTAAGTAGCGTTTTTTTTCTGATTCTGTCTGTTTTATGAAGCAAATTAGTGTGCAGATGGTGGTTTCTACACAAGACGGACCTAACAGGAGCAAAAAGAACGAAGGAAATGCAAATTTGGAAAAGTTTAAAAATTTTACGATTTTACGACTATAAGAAACGGAAAAACATGAAAATCTACTATTTAACTGTGAAAATTTGTGAATAAAACTATATGTAAACACGGGGGGCAATGAATTACACTAATTAAAAACAAAATTTAATCGGAAAAAGCCAATTTTCAGCAAAGTTATAGGTGAATTTATGTTTTATTCTATAAATTTACTGTAAAAAGGGAACAAAAATACGAAATTTAATTATATAACGGCTAAAATTTAGTAAGGAAACTATAAATAAATGTGGGAGGCAATCAACTAGAATATTTAGAGAAAATTTGAACGAAAAATATCAACTTTCAGGAAAGTTATCTACAAATTTATAGTTAAATTTATACAATTGTAAGGATCAACCACTATACCTCGGTTTAGGTAAGTAGCGTTTTTTTCTGATTCTGTCTGTTTTATGAAGCAAATTAGTGTGCAGATGGTGGTTTCTACACAATACGGACCTAACAGGAGCAAAAAGAACGAAGGAAATGCAAATTTGGAAAAGTTTAAAAATTTTACGATTTTACGACTATAAGAAACGGAAAAACATGAAAATCTACTATTTAACTGTAAAAATTTGTGAATAAAACTATATGTAAACACGGGGGGCAATGAATTACACTAATTAAAAACAAAATTTAATCGGAAAAAGCCAATTTTCAGCAAAGTTATAGGTGAATTTATGTTTTATTCTATAAATTTACTGTAAAAAGGGAACAAAAATACGAAATTTAATTATATAACGGCTAAAATTTAGTAAGGAAACTATAAATAAATGTGGGAGGCAATCAACTAGAATATTTAGAGAAAATTTGAACGAAAAATATCAACTTTCAGGAAAGTTATCTACAAATTTATAGTTAAATTTATACAATTGTAAGGATCAACCACTATACCTCGGTTTAGGTAAGTAGCGTTTTTTTCTGATTCTGTCTGTTTTATGAAGCAAATTAGTGTGCAGATGGTGGTTTCTACACAAGACGGACCTAACAGGAGCAAAAAGAACGAAGGAAATGCAAATTTGGAAAAGTTTAAAAATTTTACGATTTTACGACTATAAGAAACGGAAAAACATGAAAATCTACTATTTAACTGTGAAAATTTGTGAATAAAACTATATGTAAACACGGGGGGCAATGAATTACACTAATTAAAAACAAAATTTAATCGGAAAAAGCCAATTTTCAGCAAAGTTATAGGTGAATTTATGTTTTATTCTATAAATTTACTGTAAAAAGGGAACAAAAATACGAAATTTAATTATATAACGGCTAAAATTTAGTAAGGAAACTATAAATAAATGTGGGAGGCAATCAACTAGAATATTTAGAGAAAATTTGAACGAAAAATATCAACTTTCAGGAAAGTTATCTACAAATTTATAGTTAAATTTATACAATTGTAAGTATCAACCACTATACCTCGGTTTAGGTAAGTAGCGTTTTTTTCTGATTCTGTCTGTTTTATGAAGCAAATTAGTGTGCAGATGGTGGTTTCTACACAAGACGGACCTAACAGGAGCAAAAAGAACGAAGGAAATGCAAATTTGGAAAAGTTTAAAAATTTTACGATTTTACGACTATAAGAAACGGAAAAACATGAAAATCTACTATTTAACTGTGAAAATTTGTGAATAAAACTATATGTAAACACGGGGGGCAATGAATTACACTAATTAAAAACAAAATTTAATCGGAAAAAGCCAATTTTCAGCAAAGTTATAGGTGAATTTATGTTTTATTCTATAAATTTACTGTAAAAAGGGAACAAAAATACGAAATTTAATTATATAACGGCTAAAATTTAGTAAGGAAACTATAAATAAATGTGGGAGGCAATCAACTAGAATATTTAGAGAAAATTTGAACGAAAAATATCAACTTTCAGGAAAGTTATCTACAAATTTATAGTTAAATTTATACAATTGTAAGGATCAACCACTATACCTCGGTTTAGGTAAGTAGCGTTTTTTTCTGATTCTGTCTGTTTTATGAAGCAAATTAGTGTGCAGATGGTGGTTTCTACACAAGACGGACCTAACAGGAGCAAAAAGAACGAAGGAAATGCAAATTTGGAAAAGTTTAAAAATTTTACGATTTTACGACTATAAGAAACGGAAAAACATGAAAATCTACTATTTAACTGTGAAAATTTGTGAATAAAACTATATGTAAACACGGGGGGCAATGAATTACACTAATTAAAAACAAAATTTAATCGGAAAAAGCCAATTTTCAGCAAAGTTATAGGTGAATTTATGTTTTATTCTATAAATTTACTGTAAAAAGGGAACAAAAATACGAAATTTAATTATATAACGGCTAAAATTTAGTAAGGAAACTATAAATAAATGTGGGAGGCAATCAACTAGAATATTTAGAGAAAATTTGAACGAAAAATATCAACTTTCAGGAAAGTTATCTACAAATTTATAGTTAAATTTATACAATTGTAAGGATCAACCACTATACCTCGGTTTAGGTAAGTAGCGTTTTTTTCTGATTCTGTCTGTTTTATGAAGCAAATTAGTGTGCAGATGGTGGTTTCTACACAAGACGGACCTAACAGGAGCAAAAAGAACGAAGGAAATGCAAATTTGGAAAAGTTTAAAAATTTTACGATTTTACGACTATAAGAAACGGAAAAACATGAAAATCTACTATTTAACTGTGAAAATTTGTGAATAAAACTATATGTAAACACGGGGGGCAATGAATTACACTAATTAAAAACAAAATTTAATCGGAAAAAGCCAATTTTCAGCAAAGTTATAGGTGAATTTATGTTTTATTCTATAAATTTACTGTAAAAAGGGAACAAAAATACGAAATTTAATTATATAACGGCTAAAATTTAGTAAGGAAACTATAAATAAATGTGGGAGGCAATCAACTAGAATATTTAGAGAAAATTTGAACGAAAAATATCAACTTTCAGGAAAGTTATCTACAAATTTATAGTTAAATTTATACAGTTGTAAGGATCAACCACTATACCTCGGTTTAGGTAAGTAGCGTTTTTTTTCTGATTCTGTCTGTTTTATGAAGCAAATTAGTGTGCAGATGGTGGTTTCTACACAAGACGGACCTAACAGGAGCAAAAAGAACGAAGGAAATGCAAATTTGGAAAAGTTTAAAAATTTTACGATTTTACGACTATAAGAAACGGAAAAACATGAAAATCTACTATTTAACTGTGAAAATTTGTGAATAAAACTATATGTAAACACGGGGGGCAATGAATTACACTAATTAAAAACAAAATTTAATCGGAAAAAGCCAATTTTCAGCAAAGTTATAGGTGAATTTATGTTTTATTCTATAAATTTACTGTAAAAAGGGAACAAAAATACGAAATTTAATTATATAACGGCTAAAATTTAGTAAGGAAACTATAAATAAATGTGGGAGGCAATCAACTAGAATATTTAGAGAAAATTTGAACGAAAAATATCAACTTTCAGGAAAGTTATCTACAAATTTATAGTTAAATTTATACAATTGTAAGGATCAACCACTATACCTCGGTTTAGGTAAGTAGCGTTTTTTTCTGATTCTGTCTGTTTTATGAAGCAAATTAGTGTGCAGATGGTGGTTTCTACACAAGACGGACCTAACAGGAGCAAAAAGAACGAAGGAAATGCAAATTTGGAAAAGTTTAAAAATTTTACGATTTTACGACTATAAGAAACGGAAAAACATGAAAATCTACTATTTAACTGTGAAAATTTGTGAATAAAACTATATGTAAACACGGGGGGCAATGAATTACACTAATTAAAAACAAAATTTAATCGGAAAAAGCCAATTTTCAGCAAAGTTATAGGTGAATTTATGTTTTATTCTATAAATTTACTGTAAAAAGGGAACAAAAATACGAAATTTAATTATATAACGGCTAAAATTTAGTAAGGAAACTATAAATAAATGTGGGAGGCAATCAACTAGAATATTTAGAGAAAATTTGAACGAAAAATATCAACTTTCAGGAAAGTTATCTACAAATTTATAGTTAAATTTATACAATTGTAAGGATCAACCACTATACCTCGGTTTAGGTAAGTAGCGTTTTTTTCTGATTCTGTCTGTTTTATGAAGCAAATTAGTGTGCAGATGGTGGTTTCTACACAAGACGGACCTAACAGGAGCAAAAAGAACGAAGGAAATGCAAATTTGGAAAAGTTTAAAAATTTTACGATTTTACGACTATAAGAAACGGAAAAACATGAAAATCTACTATTTAACTGTGAAAATTTGTGAATAAAACTATATGTAAACACGGGGGGCAATGAATTACACTAATTAAAAACAAAATTTAATCGGAAAAAGCCAATTTTCAGCAAAGTTATAGGTGAATTTATGTTTTATTCTATAAATTTACTGTAAAAAGGGAACAAAAATACGAAATTTAATTATATAACGGCTAAAATTTAGTAAGGAAACTATAAATAAATGTGGGAGGCAATCAACTAGAATATTTAGAGAAAATTTGAACGAAAAATATCAACTTTCAGGAAAGTTATCTACAAATTTATAGTTAAATTTATACAATTGTAAGGATCAACCACTATACCTCGGTTTAGGTAAGTAGCGTTTTTTTCTGATTCTGTCTGTTTTATGAAGCAAATAAGTGTGCAGATGGTGGTTTCTACACAAGACGGACCTAACAGGAGCAAAAAGAACGAAGGAAATGCAAATTTGGAAAAGTTTAAAAATTTTACGATTTTACGACTATAAGAAACGGAAAAACATGAAAATCTACTATTTAACTGTGAAAATTTGTGAATAAAACTATATGTAAACACGGGGGGCAATGAATTACACTAATTAAAAACAAAATTTAATCGGAAAAAGCCAATTTTCAGCAAAGTTATAGGTGAATTTATGTTTTATTCTATAAATTTACTGTAAAAAGGGAACAAAAATACGAAATTTAATTATATAACGGCTAAAATTTAGTAAGGAAACTATAAATAAATGTGGGAGGCAATCAACTAGAATATTTAGAGAAAATTTGAACGAAAAATATCAACTTTCAGGAAAGTTATCTACAAATTTATACAATTGTAAGGATCAACCACTATACCTCGGTTTAGGTAAGTAGCGTTTTTTTCTGATTCTGTCTGTTTTATGAAGCAAATTAGTGTGCAGATGGTGGTTTCTACACAAGACGGACCTAACAGGAGCAAAAAGAACGAAGGAAATGCAAATTTGGAAAAGTTTAAAAATTTTACGATTTTACGACTATAAGAAACGGAAAAACATGAAAATCTACTATTTAACTGTGAAAATTTGTGAATAAAACTATATGTAAACACGGGGGGCAATGAATTACACTAATTAAAAACAAAATTTAATCGGAAAAAGCCAATTTTCAGCAAAGTTATAGGTGAATTTATGTTTTATTCTATAAATTTACTGTAAAAAGGGAACAAAAATACGAAATTTAATTATATAACGGCTAAAATTTAGTAAGGAAACTATAAATAAATGTGGGAGGCAATCAACTAGAATATTTAGAGAAAATTTGAACGAAAAATATCAACTTTCAGGAAAGTTATCTACAAATTTATAGTTAAATTTATACAATTGTAAGGATCAACCACTATACCTCGGTTTAGGTAAGTAGCGTTTTTTTCTGATTCTGTCTGTTTTATGAAGCAAATTAGTGTGCAGATGGTGGTTTCTACACAAGACGGACCTAACAGGAGCAAAAAGAACGAAGGAAATGCAAATTTGGAAAAGTTTAAAAATTTTACGATTTTACGACTATAAGAAACGGAAAAACATGAAAATCTACTATTTAACTGTGAAAATTTGTGAATAAAACTATATGTAAACACGGGGGGCAATGAATTACACTAATTAAAAACAAAATTTAATCGGAAAAAGCCAATTTTCAGCAAAGTTATAGGTGAATTTATGTTTTATTCTATAAATTTACTGTAAAAAGGGAACAAAAATACGAAATTTAATTATATAACGGCTAAAATTTAGTAAGGAAACTATAAATAAATGTGGGAGGCAATCAACTAGAATATTTAGAGAAAATTTGAACGAAAAATATCAACTTTCAGGAAAGTTATCTACAAATTTATAGTTAAATTTATACAATTGTAAGGATCAACCACTATACCTCGGTTTAGGTAAGTAGCGTTTTTTTCTGATTCTGTCTGTTTTATGAAGCAAATTAGTGTGCAGATGGTGGTTTCTACACAAGACGGACCTAACAGGAGCAAAAAGAACGAAGGAAATGCAAATTTGGAAAAGTTTAAAAATTTTACGATTTTACGACTATAAGAAACGGAAAAACATGAAAATCTACTATTTAACTGTGAAAATTTGTGAATAAAACTATATGTAAACACGGGGGGCAATGAATTACACTAATTAAAAACAAAATTTAATCGGAAAAAGCCAATTTTCAGCAAAGTTATAGGTGAATTTATGTTTTATTCTATAAATTTACTGTAAAAAGGGAACAAAAATACGAAATTTAATTATATAACGGCTAAAATTTAGTAAGGAAACTATAAATAAATGTGGGAGGCAATCAACTAGAATATTTAGAGAAAATTTGAACGAAAAATATCAACTTTCAGGAAAGTTATCTACAAATTTATAGTTAAATTTATACAATTGTAAGGATCAACCACTATACCTCGGTTTAGGTAAGTAGCGTTTTTTTCTGATTCTGTCTGTTTTATGAAGCAAATTAGTGTGCAGATGGTGGTTTCTACACAAGACGGACCTAACAGGAGCAAAAAGAACGAAGGAAATGCAAATTTGGAAAAGTTTAAAAATTTTACGATTTTACGACTATAAGAAACGGAAAAACATGAAAATCTACTATTTAACTGTGAAAATTTGTGAATAAAACTATATGTAAACACGGGGGGCAATGAATTACACTAATTAAAAACAAAATTTAATCGGAAAAAGCCAATTTTCAGCAAAGTTATAGGTGAATTTATGTTTTATTCTATAAATTTACTGTAAAAAGGGAACAAAAATACGAAATTTAATTATATAACGGCTAAAATTTAGTAAGGAAACTATAAATAAATGTGGGAGGCAATCAACTAGAATATTTAGAGAAAATTTGAACGAAAAATATCAACTTTCAGGAAAGTTATCTACAAATTTATAGTTAAATTTATACAATTGTAAGGATCAACCACTATACCTCGGTTTAGGTAAGTAGCGTTTTTTTCTGATTCTGTCTGTTTTATGAAGCAAATTAGTGTGCAGATGGTGGTTTCTACACAAGACGGACCTAACAGGAGCAAAAAGAACGAAGGAAATGCAAATTTGGAAAAGTTTAAAAATTTTACGATTTTACGACTATAAGAAACGGAAAAACATGAAAATCTACTATTTAACTGTGAAAATTTGTGAATAAAACTATATGTAAACACGGGGGGCAATGAATTACACTAATTAAAAACAAAATTTAATCGGAAAAAGCCAATTTTCAGCAAAGTTATAGGTGAATTTATGTTTTATTCTATAAATTTACTGTAAAAAGGGAACAAAAATACGAAATTTAATTATATAACGGCTAAAATTTAGTAAGGAAACTATAAATAAATGTGGGAGGCAATCAACTAGAATATTTAGAGAAAATTTGAACGAAAAATATCAACTTTCAGGAAAGTTATCTACAAATTTATAGTTAAATTTATACAATTGTAAGGATCAACCACTATACCTCGGTTTAGGTAAGTAGCGTTTTTTTCTGATTCTGTCTGTTTTATGAAGCAAATAAGTGTGCAGATGGTGGTTTCTACACAAGACGGACCTAACAGGAGCAAAAAGAACGAAGGAAATGCAAATTTGGAAAAGTTTAAAAATTTTACGATTTTACGACTATAAGAAACGGAAAAACATGAAAATCTACTATTTAACTGTGAAAATTTGTGAATAAAACTATATGTAAACACGGGGGGCAATGAATTACACTAATTAAAAACAAAATTTAATCGGAAAAAGCCAATTTTCAGCAAAGTTATAGGTGAATTTATGTTTTATTCTATAAATTTACTGTAAAAAGGGAACAAAAATACGAAATTTAATTATATAACGGCTAAAATTTAGTAAGGAAACTATAAATAAATGTGGGAGGCAATCAACTAGAATATTTAGAGAAAATTTGAACGAAAAATATCAACTTTCAGGAAAGTTATCTACAAATTTATAGTTAAATTTATACAATTGTAAGGATCAACCACTATACCTCGGTTTAGGTAAGTAGCGTTTTTTTTCTGATTCTGTCTGTTTTATGAAGCAAATTAGTGTGCAGATGGTGGTTTCTACACAAGACGGACCTAACAGGAGCAAAAAGAACGAAGGAAATGCAAATTTGGAAAAGTTTAAAAATTTTACGATTTTACGACTATAAGAAACGGAAAAACATGAAAATCTACTATTTAACTGTGAAAATTTGTGAATAAAACTATATGTAAACACGGGGGGCAATGAATTACACTAATTAAAAACAAAATTTAATCGGAAAAAGCCAATTTTCAGCAAAGTTATAGGTGAATTTATGTTTTATTCTATAAATTTACTGTAAAAAGGGAACAAAAATACGAAATTTAATTATATAACGGCTAAAATTTAGTAAGGAAACTATAAATAAATGTGGGAGGCAATCAACTAGAATATTTAGAGAAAATTTGAACGAAAAATATCAACTTTCAGGAAAGTTATCTACAAATTTATAGTTAAATTTATACAATTGTAAGGATCAACCACTATACCTCGGTTTAGGTAAGTAGCGTTTTTTTTCTGATTCTGTCTGTTTTATGAAGCAAATTAGTGTGCAGATGGTGGTTTCTACACAAGACGGACCTAACAGGAGCAAAAAGAACGAAGGAAATGCAAATTTGGAAAAGTTTAAAAATTTTACGATTTTACGACTATAAGAAACGGAAAAACATGAAAATCTACTATTTAACTGTGAAAATTTGTGAATAAAACTATATGTAAACACGGGGGGCAATGAATTACACTAATTAAAAACAAAATTTAATCGGAAAAAGCCAATTTTCAGCAAAGTTATAGGTGAATTTATGTTTTATTCTATAAATTTACTGTAAAAAGGGAACAAAAATACGAAATTTAATTATATAACGGCTAAAATTTAGTAAGGAAACTATAAATAAATGTGGGAGGCAATCAACTAGAATATTTAGAGAAAATTTGAACGAAAAATATCAACTTTCAGGAAAGTTATCTACAAATTTATAGTTAAATTTATACAATTGTAAGGATCAACCACTATACCTCGGTTTAGGTAAGTAGCGTTTTTTTCTGATTCTGTCTGTTTTATGAAGCAAATAAGTGTGCAGATGGTGGTTTCTACACAAGACGGACCTAACAGGAGCAAAAAGAACGAAGGAAATGCAAATTTGGAAAAGTTTAAAAATTTTACGATTTTACGACTATAAGAAACGGAAAAACATGAAAATCTACTATTTAACTGTGAAAATTTGTGAATAAAACTATATGTAAACACGGGGGGCAATGAATTACACTAATTAAAAACAAAATTTAATCGGAAAAAGCCAATTTTCAGCAAAGTTATAGGTGAATTTATGTTTTATTCTATAAATTTACTGTAAAAAGGGAACAAAAATACGAAATTTAATTATATAACGGCTAAAATTTAGTAAGGAAACTATAAATAAATGTGGGAGGCAATCAACTAGAATATTTAGAGAAAATTTGAACGAAAAATATCAACTTTCAGGAAAGTTATCTACAAATTTATAGTTAAATTTATACAATTGTAAGGATCAACCACTATACCTCGGTTTAGGTAAGTAGCGTTTTTTTTCTGATTCTGTCTGTTTTATGAAGCAAATTAGTGTGCAGATGGTGGTTTCTACACAAGACGGACCTAACAGGAGCAAAAAGAACGAAGGAAATGCAAATTTGGAAAAGTTTAAAAATTTTACGATTTTACGACTATAAGAAACGGAAAAACATGAAAATCTACTATTTAACTGTGAAAATTTGTGAATAAAACTATATGTAAACACGGGGGGCAATGAATTACACTAATTAAAAACAAAATTTAATCGGAAAAAGCCAATTTTCAGCAAAGTTATAGGTGAATTTATGTTTTATTCTATAAATTTACTGTAAAAAGGGAACAAAAATACGAAATTTAATTATATAACGGCTAAAATTTAGTAAGGAAACTATAAATAAATGTGGGAGGCAATCAACTAGAATATTTAGAGAAAATTTGAACGAAAAATATCAACTTTCAGGAAAGTTATCTACAAATTTATAGTTAAATTTATACAATTGTAAGGATCAACCACTATACCTCGGTTTAGGTAAGTAGCGTTTTTTTTCTGATTCTGTCTGTTTTATGAAGCAAATTAGTGTGCAGATGGTGGTTTCTACACAAGACGGACCTAACAGGAGCAAAAAGAACGAAGGAAATGCAAATTTGGAAAAGTTTAAAAATTTTACGATTTTACGACTATAAGAAACGGAAAAACATGAAAATCTACTATTTAACTGTGAAAATTTGTGAATAAAACTATATGTAAACACGGGGGGCAATGAATTACACTAATTAAAAACAAAATTTAATCGGAAAAAGCCAATTTTCAGCAAAGTTATAGGTGAATTTATGTTTTATTCTATAAATTTACTGTAAAAAGGGAACAAAAATACGAAATTTAATTATATAACGGCTAAAATTTAGTAAGGAAACTATAAATAAATGTGGGAGGCAATCAACTAGAATATTTAGAGAAAATTTGAACGAAAAATATCAACTTTCAGGAAAGTTATCTACAAATTTATAGTTAAATTTATACAATTGTAAGGATCAACCACTATACCTCGGTTTAGGTAAGTAGCGTTTTTTTCTGATTCTGTCTGTTTTATGAAGCAAATTAGTGTGCAGATGGTGGTTTCTACACAAGACGGACCTAACAGGAGCAAAAAGAACGAAGGAAATGCAAATTTGGAAAAGTTTAAAAATTTTACGATTTTACGACTATAAGAAACGGAAAAACATGAAAATCTACTATTTAACTGTGAAAATTTGTGAATAAAACTATATGTAAACACGGGGGGCAATGAATTACACTAATTAAAAACAAAATTTAATCGGAAAAAGCCAATTTTCAGCAAAGTTATAGGTGAATTTATGTTTTATTCTATAAATTTACTGTAAAAAGGGAACAAAAATACGAAATTTAATTATATAACGGCTAAAATTTAGTAAGGAAACTATAAATAAATGTGGGAGGCAATCAACTAGAATATTTAGAGAAAATTTGAACGAAAAATATCAACTTTCAGGAAAGTTATCTACAAATTTATAGTTAAATTTATACAATTGTAAGGATCAACCACTATACCTCGGTTTAGGTAAGTAGCGTTTTTTTCTGATTCTGTCTGTTTTATGAAGCAAATTAGTGTGCAGATGGTGGTTTCTACACAAGACGGACCTAACAGGAGCAAAAAGAACGAAGGAAATGCAAATTTGGAAAAGTTTAAAAATTTTACGATTTTACGACTATAAGAAACGGAAAAACATGAAAATCTACTATTTAACTGTGAAAATTTGTGAATAAAACTATATGTAAACACGGGGGGCAATGAATAACACTAATTAAAAACAAAATTTAATCGGAAAAAGCCAATTTTCAGCAAAGTTATAGGTGAATTTATGTTTTATTCTATAAATTTACTGTAAAAAGGGAACAAAAATACGAAATTTAATTATATAACGGCTAAAATTTAGTAAGGAAACTATAAATAAATGTGGGAGGCAATCAACTAGAATATTTAGAGAAAATTTGAACGAAAAATATCAACTTTCAGGAAAGTTATCTACAAATTTATAGTTAAATTTATACAATTGTAAGGATCAACCACTATACCTCGGTTTAGGTAAGTAGCGTTTTTTTCTGATTCTGTCTGTTTTATGAAGCAAATTAGTGTGCAGATGGTGGTTTCTACACAAGACGGACCTAACAGGAGCAAAAAGAACGAAGGAAATGCAAATTTGGAAAAGTTTAAAAATTTTACGATTTTACGACTATAAGAAACGGAAAAACATGAAAATCTACTATTTAACTGTGAAAATTTGTGAATAAAACTATATGTAAACACGGGGGGCAATGAATTACACTAATTAAAAACAAAATTTAATCGGAAAAAGCCAATTTTCAGCAAAGTTATAGGTGAATTTATGTTTTATTCTATAAATTTACTGTAAAAAGGGAACAAAAATACGAAATTTAATTATATAACGGCTAAAATTTAGTAAGGAAACTATAAATAAATGTGGGAGGCAATCAACTAGAATATTTAGAGAAAATTTGAACGAAAAATATCAACTTTCAGGAAAGTTATCTACAAATTTATAGTTAAATTTATACAATTGTAAGGATCAACCACTATACCTCGGTTTAGGTAAGTAGCGTTTTTTTCTGATTCTGTCTGTTTTATGAAGCAAATTAGTGTGCAGATGGTGGTTTCTACACAAGACGGACCTAACAGGAGCAAAAAGAACGAAGGAAATGCAAATTTGGAAAAGTTTAAAAATTTTACGATTTTACGACTATAAGAAACGGAAAAACATGAAAATCTACTATTTAACTGTGAAAATTTGTGAATAAAACTATATGTAAACACGGGGGGCAATGAATTACACTAATTAAAAACAAAATTTAATCGGAAAAAGCCAATTTTCAGCAAAGTTATAGGTGAATTTATGTTTTATTCTATAAATTTACTGTAAAAAGGGAACAAAAATACGAAATTTAATTATATAACGGCTAAAATTTAGTAAGGAAACTATAAATAAATGTGGGAGGCAGTCAACTAGAATATTTAGAGAAAATTTGAACGAAAAATATCAACTTTCAGGAAAGTTATCTACAAATTTATAGTTAAATTTATACAATTGTAAGGATCAACCACTATACCTCGGTTTAGGTAAGTAGCGTTTTTTTCTGATTCTGTCTGTTTTATGAAGCAAATTAGTGTGCAGATGGTGGTTTCTACACAAGACGGACCTAACAGGAGCAAAAAGAACGAAGGAAATGCAAATTTGGAAAAGTTTAAAAATTTTACGATTTTACGACTATAAGAAACGGAAAAACATGAAAATCTACTATTTAACTGTGAAAATTTGTGAATAAAACTATATGTAAACACGGGGGGCAATGAATTACACTAATTAAAAACAAAATTTAATCGGAAAAAGCCAATTTTCAGCAAAGTTATAGGTGAATTTATGTTTTATTCTATAAATTTACTGTAAAAAGGGAACAAAAATACGAAATTTAATTATATAACGGCTAAAATTTAGTAAGGAAACTATAAATAAATGTGGGAGGCAATCAACTAGAATATTTAGAGAAAATTTGAACGAAAAATATCAACTTTCAGGAAAGTTATCTACAAATTTATAGTTAAATTTATACAATTGTAAGGATCAACCACTATACCTCGGTTTAGGTAAGTAGCGTTTTTTTCTGATTCTGTCTGTTTTATGAAGCAAATTAGTGTGCAGATGGTGGTTTCTACACAAGACGGACCTAACAGGAGCAAAAAGAACGAAGGAAATGCAAATTTGGAAAAGTTTAAAAATTTTACGATTTTACGACTATAAGAAACGGAAAAACATGAAAATCTACTATTTAACTGTGAAAATTTGTGAATAAAACTATATGTAAACACGGGGGGCAATGAATTACACAAATTAAAAACAAAATTTAATCGGAAAAAGCCAATTTTCAGCAAAGTTATAGGTGAATTTATGTTTTATTCTATAAATTTACTGTAAAAAGGGAACAAAAATACGAAATTTAATTATATAACGGCTAAAATTTAGTAAGGAAACTATAAATAAATGTGGGAGGCAATCAACTAGAATATTTAGAGAAAATTTGAACGAAAAATATCAACTTTCAGGAAAGTTATCTACAAATTTATAGTTAAATTTATACAATTGTAAGGATCAACCACTATACCTCGGTTTAGGTAAGTAGCGTTTTTTTCTGATTCTGTCTGTTTTATGAAGCAAATTAGTGTGCAGATGGTGGTTTCTACACAAGACGGACCTAACAGGAGCAAAAAGAACGAAGGAAATGCAAATTTGGAAAAGTTTAAAAATTTTACGATTTTACGACTATAAGAAACGGAAAAACATGAAAATCTACTATTTAACTGTGAAAATTTGTGAATAAAACTATATGTAAACACGGGGGGCAATGAATTACACTAATTAAAAACAAAATTTAATCGGAAAAAGCCAATTTTCAGCAAAGTTATAGGTGAATTTATGTTTTATTCTATAAATTTACTGTAAAAAGGGAACAAAAATACGAAATTTAATTATATAACGGCTAAAATTTAGTAAGGAAACTATAAATAAATGTGGGAGGCAATCAACTAGAATATTTAGAGAAAATTTGAACGAAAAATATCAACTTTCAGGAAAGTTATCTACAAATTTATAGTTAAATTTATACAGTTGTAAGGATCAACCACTATACCTCGGTTTAGGTAAGTAGCGTTTTTTTTCTGATTCTGTCTGTTTTATGAAGCAAATTAGTGTGCAGATGGTGGTTTCTACACAAGACGGACCTAACAGGAGCAAAAAGAACGAAGGAAATGCAAATTTGGAAAAGTTTAAAAATTTTACGATTTTACGACTATAAGAAACGGAAAAACATGAAAATCTACTATTTAACTGTGAAAATTTGTGAATAAAACTATATGTAAACACGGGGGGCAATGAATTACACTAATTAAAAACAAAATTTAATCGGAAAAAGCCAATTTTCAGCAAAGTTATAGGTGAATTTATGTTTTATTCTATAAATTTACTGTAAAAAGGGAACAAAAATACGAAATTTAATTATATAACGGCTAAAATTTAGTAAGGAAACTATAAATAAATGTGGGAGGCAATCAACTAGAATATTTAGAGAAAATTTGAACGAAAAATATCAACTTTCAGGAAAGTTATCTACAAATTTATAGTTAAATTTATACAATTGTAAGGATCAACCACTATACCTCGGTTTAGGTAAGTAGCGTTTTTTTCTGATTCTGTCTGTTTTATGAAGCAAATTAGTGTGCAGATGGTGGTTTCTACACAATACGGACCTAACAGGAGCAAAAAGAACGAAGGAAATGCAAATTTGGAAAAGTTTAAAAATTTTACGATTTTACGACTATAAGAAACGGAAAAACATGAAAATCTACTATTTAACTGTAAAAATTTGTGAATAAAACTATATGTAAACACGGGGGGCAATGAATTACACTAATTAAAAACAAAATTTAATCGGAAAAAGCCAATTTTCAGCAAAGTTATAGGTGAATTTATGTTTTATTCTATAAATTTACTGTAAAAAGGGAACAAAAATACGAAATTTAATTATATAACGGCTAAAATTTAGTAAGGAAACTATAAATAAATGTGGGAGGCAATCAACTAGAATATTTAGAGAAAATTTGAACGAAAAATATCAACTTTCAGGAAAGTTATCTACAAATTTATAGTTAAATTTATACAATTGTAAGGATCAACCACTATACCTCGGTTTAGGTAAGTAGCGTTTTTTTCTGATTCTGTCTGTTTTATGAAGCAAATTAGTGTGCAGATGGTGGTTTCTACACAAGACGGACCTAACAGGAGCAAAAAGAACGAAGGAAATGCAAATTTGGAAAAGTTTAAAAATTTTACGATTTTACGACTATAAGAAACGGAAAAACATGAAAATCTACTATTTAACTGTGAAAATTTGTGAATAAAACTATATGTAAACACGGGGGGCAATGAATTACACTAATTAAAAACAAAATTTAATCGGAAAAAGCCAATTTTCAGCAAAGTTATAGGTGAATTTATGTTTTATTCTATAAATTTACTGTAAAAAGGGAACAAAAATACGAAATTTAATTATATAACGGCTAAAATTTAGTAAGGAAACTATAAATAAATGTGGGAGGCAATCAACTAGAATATTTAGAGAAAATTTGAACGAAAAATATCAACTTTCAGGAAAGTTATCTACAAATTTATAGTTAAATTTATACAATTGTAAGTATCAACCACTATACCTCGGTTTAGGTAAGTAGCGTTTTTTTCTGATTCTGTCTGTTTTATGAAGCAAATTAGTGTGCAGATGGTGGTTTCTACACAAGACGGACCTAACAGGAGCAAAAAGAACGAAGGAAATGCAAATTTGGAAAAGTTTAAAAATTTTACGATTTTACGACTATAAGAAACGGAAAAACATGAAAATCTACTATTTAACTGTGAAAATTTGTGAATAAAACTATATGTAAACACGGGGGGCAATGAATTACACTAATTAAAAACAAAATTTAATCGGAAAAAGCCAATTTTCAGCAAAGTTATAGGTGAATTTATGTTTTATTCTATAAATTTACTGTAAAAAGGGAACAAAAATACGAAATTTAATTATATAACGGCTAAAATTTAGTAAGGAAACTATAAATAAATGTGGGAGGCAATCAACTAGAATATTTAGAGAAAATTTGAACGAAAAATATCAACTTTCAGGAAAGTTATCTACAAATTTATAGTTAAATTTATACAATTGTAAGGATCAACCACTATACCTCGGTTTAGGTAAGTAGCGTTTTTTTCTGATTCTGTCTGTTTTATGAAGCAAATTAGTGTGCAGATGGTGGTTTCTACACAAGACGGACCTAACAGGAGCAAAAAGAACGAAGGAAATGCAAATTTGGAAAAGTTTAAAAATTTTACGATTTTACGACTATAAGAAACGGAAAAACATGAAAATCTACTATTTAACTGTGAAAATTTGTGAATAAAACTATATGTAAACACGGGGGGCAATGAATTACACTAATTAAAAACAAAATTTAATCGGAAAAAGCCAATTTTCAGCAAAGTTATAGGTGAATTTATGTTTTATTCTATAAATTTACTGTAAAAAGGGAACAAAAATACGAAATTTAATTATATAACGGCTAAAATTTAGTAAGGAAACTATAAATAAATGTGGGAGGCAATCAACTAGAATATTTAGAGAAAATTTGAACGAAAAATATCAACTTTCAGGAAAGTTATCTACAAATTTATAGTTAAATTTATACAATTGTAAGGATCAACCACTATACCTCGGTTTAGGTAAGTAGCGTTTTTTTCTGATTCTGTCTGTTTTATGAAGCAAATTAGTGTGCAGATGGTGGTTTCTACACAAGACGGACCTAACAGGAGCAAAAAGAACGAAGGAAATGCAAATTTGGAAAAGTTTAAAAATTTTACGATTTTACGACTATAAGAAACGGAAAAACATGAAAATCTACTATTTAACTGTGAAAATTTGTGAATAAAACTATATGTAAACACGGGGGGCAATGAATTACACTAATTAAAAACAAAATTTAATCGGAAAAAGCCAATTTTCAGCAAAGTTATAGGTGAATTTATGTTTTATTCTATAAATTTACTGTAAAAAGGGAACAAAAATACGAAATTTAATTATATAACGGCTAAAATTTAGTAAGGAAACTATAAATAAATGTGGGAGGCAATCAACTAGAATATTTAGAGAAAATTTGAACGAAAAATATCAACTTTCAGGAAAGTTATCTACAAATTTATAGTTAAATTTATACAGTTGTAAGGATCAACCACTATACCTCGGTTTAGGTAAGTAGCGTTTTTTTTCTGATTCTGTCTGTTTTATGAAGCAAATTAGTGTGCAGATGGTGGTTTCTACACAAGACGGACCTAACAGGAGCAAAAAGAACGAAGGAAATGCAAATTTGGAAAAGTTTAAAAATTTTACGATTTTACGACTATAAGAAACGGAAAAACATGAAAATCTACTATTTAACTGTGAAAATTTGTGAATAAAACTATATGTAAACACGGGGGGCAATGAATTACACTAATTAAAAACAAAATTTAATCGGAAAAAGCCAATTTTCAGCAAAGTTATAGGTGAATTTATGTTTTATTCTATAAATTTACTGTAAAAAGGGAACAAAAATACGAAATTTAATTATATAACGGCTAAAATTTAGTAAGGAAACTATAAATAAATGTGGGAGGCAATCAACTAGAATATTTAGAGAAAATTTGAACGAAAAATATCAACTTTCAGGAAAGTTATCTACAAATTTATAGTTAAATTTATACAATTGTAAGGATCAACCACTATACCTCGGTTTAGGTAAGTAGCGTTTTTTTCTGATTCTGTCTGTTTTATGAAGCAAATTAGTGTGCAGATGGTGGTTTCTACACAATACGGACCTAACAGGAGCAAAAAGAACGAAGGAAATGCAAATTTGGAAAAGTTTAAAAATTTTACGATTTTACGACTATAAGAAACGGAAAAACATGAAAATCTACTATTTAACTGTAAAAATTTGTGAATAAAACTATATGTAAACACGGGGGGCAATGAATTACACTAATTAAAAACAAAATTTAATCGGAAAAAGCCAATTTTCAGCAAAGTTATAGGTGAATTTATGTTTTATTCTATAAATTTACTGTAAAAAGGGAACAAAAATACGAAATTTAATTATATAACGGCTAAAATTTAGTAAGGAAACTATAAATAAATGTGGGAGGCAATCAACTAGAATATTTAGAGAAAATTTGAACGAAAAATATCAACTTTCAGGAAAGTTATCTACAAATTTATAGTTAAATTTATACAATTGTAAGGATCAACCACTATACCTCGGTTTAGGTAAGTAGCGTTTTTTTCTGATTCTGTCTGTTTTATGAAGCAAATTAGTGTGCAGATGGTGGTTTCTACACAAGACGGACCTAACAGGAGCAAAAAGAACGAAGGAAATGCAAATTTGGAAAAGTTTAAAAATTTTACGATTTTACGACTATAAGAAACGGAAAAACATGAAAATCTACTATTTAACTGTGAAAATTTGTGAATAAAACTATATGTAAACACGGGGGGCAATGAATTACACTAATTAAAAACAAAATTTAATCGGAAAAAGCCAATTTTCAGCAAAGTTATAGGTGAATTTATGTTTTATTCTATAAATTTACTGTAAAAAGGGAACAAAAATACGAAATTTAATTATATAACGGCTAAAATTTAGTAAGGAAACTATAAATAAATGTGGGAGGCAATCAACTAGAATATTTAGAGAAAATTTGAACGAAAAATATCAACTTTCAGGAAAGTTATCTACAAATTTATAGTTAAATTTATACAATTGTAAGTATCAACCACTATACCTCGGTTTAGGTAAGTAGCGTTTTTTTCTGATTCTGTCTGTTTTATGAAGCAAATTAGTGTGCAGATGGTGGTTTCTACACAAGACGGACCTAACAGGAGCAAAAAGAACGAAGGAAATGCAAATTTGGAAAAGTTTAAAAATTTTACGATTTTACGACTATAAGAAACGGAAAAACATGAAAATCTACTATTTAACTGTGAAAATTTGTGAATAAAACTATATGTAAACACGGGGGGCAATGAATTACACTAATTAAAAACAAAATTTAATCGGAAAAAGCCAATTTTCAGCAAAGTTATAGGTGAATTTATGTTTTATTCTATAAATTTACTGTAAAAAGGGAACAAAAATACGAAATTTAATTATATAACGGCTAAAATTTAGTAAGGAAACTATAAATAAATGTGGGAGGCAATCAACTAGAATATTTAGAGAAAATTTGAACGAAAAATATCAACTTTCAGGAAAGTTATCTACAAATTTATAGTTAAATTTATACAATTGTAAGGATCAACCACTATACCTCGGTTTAGGTAAGTAGCGTTTTTTTCTGATTCTGTCTGTTTTATGAAGCAAATTAGTGTGCAGATGGTGGTTTCTACACAAGACGGACCTAACAGGAGCAAAAAGAACGAAGGAAATGCAAATTTGGAAAAGTTTAAAAATTTTACGATTTTACGACTATAAGAAACGGAAAAACATGAAAATCTACTATTTAACTGTGAAAATTTGTGAATAAAACTATATGTAAACACGGGGGGCAATGAATTACACTAATTAAAAACAAAATTTAATCGGAAAAAGCCAATTTTCAGCAAAGTTATAGGTGAATTTATGTTTTATTCTATAAATTTACTGTAAAAAGGGAACAAAAATACGAAATTTAATTATATAACGGCTAAAATTTAGTAAGGAAACTATAAATAAATGTGGGAGGCAATCAACTAGAATATTTAGAGAAAATTTGAACGAAAAATATCAACTTTCAGGAAAGTTATCTACAAATTTATAGTTAAATTTATACAATTGTAAGGATCAACCACTATACCTCGGTTTAGGTAAGTAGCGTTTTTTTCTGATTCTGTCTGTTTTATGAAGCAAATTAGTGTGCAGATGGTGGTTTCTACACAAGACGGACCTAACAGGAGCAAAAAGAACGAAGGAAATGCAAATTTGGAAAAGTTTAAAAATTTTACGATTTTACGACTATAAGAAACGGAAAAACATGAAAATCTACTATTTAACTGTGAAAATTTGTGAATAAAACTATATGTAAACACGGGGGGCAATGAATTACACAAATTAAAAACAAAATTTAATCGGAAAAAGCCAATTTTCAGCAAAGTTATAGGTGAATTTATGTTTTATTCTATAAATTTACTGTAAAAAGGGAACAAAAATACGAAATTTAATTATATAACGGCTAAAATTTAGTAAGGAAACTATAAATAAATGTGGGAGGCAATCAACTAGAATATTTAG
Source organism: Parnassius smintheus behrii (assembly GCA_036936625.1). Taxonomy (NCBI): domain Eukaryota; kingdom Metazoa; phylum Arthropoda; class Insecta; order Lepidoptera; family Papilionidae; genus Parnassius; species Parnassius smintheus. The sequence continues at coordinate 55,048,031 of JAUPFT010000010.1, forward strand.
AGAAAATTTGAACGAAAAATATCAACTTTCAGGAAAGTTATCTACAAATTTATAGTTAAATTTATACAATTGTAAGGATCAACCACTATACCTCGGTTTAGGTAAGTAGCGTTTTTTTCTGATTCTGTCTGTTTTATGAAGCAAATTAGTGTGCAGATGGTGGTTTCTACACAAGACGGACCTAACAGGAGCAAAAAGAACGAAGGAAATGCAAATTTGGAAAAGTTTAAAAATTTTACGATTTTACGACTATAAGAAACGGAAAAACATGAAAATCTACTATTTAACTGTGAAAATTTGTGAATAAAACTATATGTAAACACGGGGGGCAATGAATTACACTAATTAAAAACAAAATTTAATCGGAAAAAGCCAATTTTCAGCAAAGTTATAGGTGAATTTATGTTTTATTCTATAAATTTACTGTAAAAAGGGAACAAAAATACGAAATTTAATTATATAACGGCTAAAATTTAGTAAGGAAACTATAAATAAATGTGGGAGGCAATCAACTAGAATATTTAGAGAAAATTTGAACGAAACTTTCAGGAAAGTTATCTACAAATTTATAGTTAAATTTATACAATTGTAAGGATCAACCACTATACCTCGGTTTAGGTAAGTAGCGTTTTTTTCTGATTCTGTCTGTTTTATGAAGCAAATTAGTGTGCAGATGGTGGTTTCTACACAAGACGGACCTAACAGGAGCAAAAAGAACGAAGGAAATGCAAATTTGGAAAAGTTTAAAAATTTTACGATTTTACGACTATAAGAAACGGAAAAACATGAAAATCTACTATTTAACTGTGAAAATTTGTGAATAAAACTATATGTAAACACGGGGGGCAATGAATTACACTAATTAAAAACAAAATTTAATCGGAAAAAGCCAATTTTCAGCAAAGTTATAGGTGAATTTATGTTTTATTCTATAAATTTACTGTAAAAAGGGAACAAAAATACGAAATTTAATTATATAACGGCTAAAATTTAGTAAGGAAACTATAAATAAATGTGGGAGGCAATCAACTAGAATATTTAGAGAAAATTTGAACGAAAAATATCAACTTTCAGGAAAGTTATCTACAAATTTATAGTTAAATTTATACAATTGTAAGGATCAACCACTATACCTCGGTTTAGGTAAGTAGCGTTTTTTTCTGATTCTGTCTGTTTTATGAAGCAAATTAGTGTGCAGATGGTGGTTTCTACACAAGACGGACCTAACAGGAGCAAAAAGAACGAAGGAAATGCAAATTTGGAAAAGTTTAAAAATTTTACGATTTTACGACTATAAGAAACGGAAAAACATGAAAATCTACTATTTAACTGTGAAAATTTGTGAATAAAACTATATGTAAACACGGGGGGCAATGAATTACACTAATTAAAAACAAAATTTAATCGGAAAAAGCCAATTTTCAGCAAAGTTATAGGTGAATTTATGTTTTATTCTATAAATTTACTGTAAAAAGGGAACAAAAATACGAAATTTAATTATATAACGGCTAAAATTTAGTAAGGAAACTATAAATAAATGTGGGAGGCAATCAACTAGAATATTTAGAGAAAATTTGAACGAAAAATATCAACTTTCAGGAAAGTTATCTACAAATTTATAGTTAAATTTATACAATTGTAAGGATCAACCACTATACCTCGGTTTAGGTAAGTAGCGTTTTTTTCTGATTCTGTCTGTTTTATGAAGCAAATAAGTGTGCAGATGGTGGTTTCTACACAAGACGGACCTAACAGGAGCAAAAAGAACGAAGGAAATGCAAATTTGGAAAAGTTTAAAAATTTTACGATTTTACGACTATAAGAAACGGAAAAACATGAAAATCTACTATTTAACTGTGAAAATTTGTGAATAAAACTATATGTAAACACGGGGGGCAATGAATTACACTAATTAAAAACAAAATTTAATCGGAAAAAGCCAATTTTCAGCAAAGTTATAGGTGAATTTATGTTTTATTCTATAAATTTACTGTAAAAAGGGAACAAAAATACGAAATTTAATTATATAACGGCTAAAATTTAGTAAGGAAACTATAAATAAATGTGGGAGGCAATCAACTAGAATATTTAGAGAAAATTTGAACGAAAAATATCAACTTTCAGGAAAGTTATCTACAAATTTATACAATTGTAAGGATCAACCACTATACCTCGGTTTAGGTAAGTAGCGTTTTTTTCTGATTCTGTCTGTTTTATGAAGCAAATTAGTGTGCAGATGGTGGTTTCTACACAAGACGGACCTAACAGGAGCAAAAAGAACGAAGGAAATGCAAATTTGGAAAAGTTTAAAAATTTTACGATTTTACGACTATAAGAAACGGAAAAACATGAAAATCTACTATTTAACTGTGAAAATTTGTGAATAAAACTATATGTAAACACGGGGGGCAATGAATTACACTAATTAAAAACAAAATTTAATCGGAAAAAGCCAATTTTCAGCAAAGTTATAGGTGAATTTATGTTTTATTCTATAAATTTACTGTAAAAAGGGAACAAAAATACGAAATTTAATTATATAACGGCTAAAATTTAGTAAGGAAACTATAAATAAATGTGGGAGGCAATCAACTAGAATATTTAGAGAAAATTTGAACGAAAAATATCAACTTTCAGGAAAGTTATCTACAAATTTATAGTTAAATTTATACAATTGTAAGGATCAACCACTATACCTCGGTTTAGGTAAGTAGCGTTTTTTTCTGATTCTGTCTGTTTTATGAAGCAAATTAGTGTGCAGATGGTGGTTTCTACACAAGACGGACCTAACAGGAGCAAAAAGAACGAAGGAAATGCAAATTTGGAAAAGTTTAAAAATTTTACGATTTTACGACTATAAGAAACGGAAAAACATGAAAATCTACTATTTAACTGTGAAAATTTGTGAATAAAACTATATGTAAACACGGGGGGCAATGAATTACACTAATTAAAAACAAAATTTAATCGGAAAAAGCCAATTTTCAGCAAAGTTATAGGTGAATTTATGTTTTATTCTATAAATTTACTGTAAAAAGGGAACAAAAATACGAAATTTAATTATATAACGGCTAAAATTTAGTAAGGAAACTATAAATAAATGTGGGAGGCAATCAACTAGAATATTTAGAGAAAATTTGAACGAAAAATATCAACTTTCAGGAAAGTTATCTACAAATTTATAGTTAAATTTATACAATTGTAAGGATCAACCACTATACCTCGGTTTAGGTAAGTAGCGTTTTTTTCTGATTCTGTCTGTTTTATGAAGCAAATTAGTGTGCAGATGGTGGTTTCTACACAAGACGGACCTAACAGGAGCAAAAAGAACGAAGGAAATGCAAATTTGGAAAAGTTTAAAAATTTTACGATTTTACGACTATAAGAAACGGAAAAACATGAAAATCTACTATTTAACTGTGAAAATTTGTGAATAAAACTATATGTAAACACGGGGGGCAATGAATTACACTAATTAAAAACAAAATTTAATCGGAAAAAGCCAATTTTCAGCAAAGTTATAGGTGAATTTATGTTTTATTCTATAAATTTACTGTAAAAAGGGAACAAAAATACGAAATTTAATTATATAACGGCTAAAATTTAGTAAGGAAACTATAAATAAATGTGGGAGGCAATCAACTAGAATATTTAGAGAAAATTTGAACGAAAAATATCAACTTTCAGGAAAGTTATCTACAAATTTATAGTTAAATTTATACAATTGTAAGGATCAACCACTATACCTCGGTTTAGGTAAGTAGCGTTTTTTTCTGATTCTGTCTGTTTTATGAAGCAAATTAGTGTGCAGATGGTGGTTTCTACACAAGACGGACCTAACAGGAGCAAAAAGAACGAAGGAAATGCAAATTTGGAAAAGTTTAAAAATTTTACGATTTTACGACTATAAGAAACGGAAAAACATGAAAATCTACTATTTAACTGTGAAAATTTGTGAATAAAACTATATGTAAACACGGGGGGCAATGAATTACACTAATTAAAAACAAAATTTAATCGGAAAAAGCCAATTTTCAGCAAAGTTATAGGTGAATTTATGTTTTATTCTATAAATTTACTGTAAAAAGGGAACAAAAATACGAAATTTAATTATATAACGGCTAAAATTTAGTAAGGAAACTATAAATAAATGTGGGAGGCAATCAACTAGAATATTTAGAGAAAATTTGAACGAAAAATATCAACTTTCAGGAAAGTTATCTACAAATTTATAGTTAAATTTATACAATTGTAAGGATCAACCACTATACCTCGGTTTAGGTAAGTAGCGTTTTTTTCTGATTCTGTCTGTTTTATGAAGCAAATTAGTGTGCAGATGGTGGTTTCTACACAAGACGGACCTAACAGGAGCAAAAAGAACGAAGGAAATGCAAATTTGGAAAAGTTTAAAAATTTTACGATTTTACGACTATAAGAAACGGAAAAACATGAAAATCTACTATTTAACTGTGAAAATTTGTGAATAAAACTATATGTAAACACGGGGGGCAATGAATTACACTAATTAAAAACAAAATTTAATCGGAAAAAGCCAATTTTCAGCAAAGTTATAGGTGAATTTATGTTTTATTCTATAAATTTACTGTAAAAAGGGAACAAAAATACGAAATTTAATTATATAACGGCTAAAATTTAGTAAGGAAACTATAAATAAATGTGGGAGGCAATCAACTAGAATATTTAGAGAAAATTTGAACGAAAAATATCAACTTTCAGGAAAGTTATCTACAAATTTATAGTTAAATTTATACAATTGTAAGGATCAACCACTATACCTCGGTTTAGGTAAGTAGCGTTTTTTTCTGATTCTGTCTGTTTTATGAAGCAAATAAGTGTGCAGATGGTGGTTTCTACACAAGACGGACCTAACAGGAGCAAAAAGAACGAAGGAAATGCAAATTTGGAAAAGTTTAAAAATTTTACGATTTTACGACTATAAGAAACGGAAAAACATGAAAATCTACTATTTAACTGTGAAAATTTGTGAATAAAACTATATGTAAACACGGGGGGCAATGAATTACACTAATTAAAAACAAAATTTAATCGGAAAAAGCCAATTTTCAGCAAAGTTATAGGTGAATTTATGTTTTATTCTATAAATTTACTGTAAAAAGGGAACAAAAATACGAAATTTAATTATATAACGGCTAAAATTTAGTAAGGAAACTATAAATAAATGTGGGAGGCAATCAACTAGAATATTTAGAGAAAATTTGAACGAAAAATATCAACTTTCAGGAAAGTTATCTACAAATTTATAGTTAAATTTATACAATTGTAAGGATCAACCACTATACCTCGGTTTAGGTAAGTAGCGTTTTTTTTCTGATTCTGTCTGTTTTATGAAGCAAATTAGTGTGCAGATGGTGGTTTCTACACAAGACGGACCTAACAGGAGCAAAAAGAACGAAGGAAATGCAAATTTGGAAAAGTTTAAAAATTTTACGATTTTACGACTATAAGAAACGGAAAAACATGAAAATCTACTATTTAACTGTGAAAATTTGTGAATAAAACTATATGTAAACACGGGGGGCAATGAATTACACTAATTAAAAACAAAATTTAATCGGAAAAAGCCAATTTTCAGCAAAGTTATAGGTGAATTTATGTTTTATTCTATAAATTTACTGTAAAAAGGGAACAAAAATACGAAATTTAATTATATAACGGCTAAAATTTAGTAAGGAAACTATAAATAAATGTGGGAGGCAATCAACTAGAATATTTAGAGAAAATTTGAACGAAAAATATCAACTTTCAGGAAAGTTATCTACAAATTTATAGTTAAATTTATACAATTGTAAGGATCAACCACTATACCTCGGTTTAGGTAAGTAGCGTTTTTTTCTGATTCTGTCTGTTTTATGAAGCAAATTAGTGTGCAGATGGTGGTTTCTACACAAGACGGACCTAACAGGAGCAAAAAGAACGAAGGAAATGCAAATTTGGAAAAGTTTAAAAATTTTACGATTTTACGACTATAAGAAACGGAAAAACATGAAAATCTACTATTTAACTGTGAAAATTTGTGAATAAAACTATATGTAAACACGGGGGGCAATGAATTACACTAATTAAAAACAAAATTTAATCGGAAAAAGCCAATTTTCAGCAAAGTTATAGGTGAATTTATGTTTTATTCTATAAATTTACTGTAAAAAGGGAACAAAAATACGAAATTTAATTATATAACGGCTAAAATTTAGTAAGGAAACTATAAATAAATGTGGGAGGCAATCAACTAGAATATTTAGAGAAAATTTGAACGAAAAATATCAACTTTCAGGAAAGTTATCTACAAATTTATAGTTAAATTTATACAATTGTAAGGATCAACCACTATACCTCGGTTTAGGTAAGTAGCGTTTTTTTCTGATTCTGTCTGTTTTATGAAGCAAATTAGTGTGCAGATGGTGGTTTCTACACAAGACGGACCTAACAGGAGCAAAAAGAACGAAGGAAATGCAAATTTGGAAAAGTTTAAAAATTTTACGATTTTACGACTATAAGAAACGGAAAAACATGAAAATCTACTATTTAACTGTGAAAATTTGTGAATAAAACTATATGTAAACACGGGGGGCAATGAATAACACTAATTAAAAACAAAATTTAATCGGAAAAAGCCAATTTTCAGCAAAGTTATAGGTGAATTTATGTTTTATTCTATAAATTTACTGTAAAAAGGGAACAAAAATACGAAATTTAATTATATAACGGCTAAAATTTAGTAAGGAAACTATAAATAAATGTGGGAGGCAATCAACTAGAATATTTAGAGAAAATTTGAACGAAAAATATCAACTTTCAGGAAAGTTATCTACAAATTTATAGTTAAATTTATACAATTGTAAGGATCAACCACTATACCTCGGTTTAGGTAAGTAGCGTTTTTTTCTGATTCTGTCTGTTTTATGAAGCAAATTAGTGTGCAGATGGTGGTTTCTACACAAGACGGACCTAACAGGAGCAAAAAGAACGAAGGAAATGCAAATTTGGAAAAGTTTAAAAATTTTACGATTTTACGACTATAAGAAACGGAAAAACATGAAAATCTACTATTTAACTGTGAAAATTTGTGAATAAAACTATATGTAAACACGGGGGGCAATGAATTACACTAATTAAAAACAAAATTTAATCGGAAAAAGCCAATTTTCAGCAAAGTTATAGGTGAATTTATGTTTTATTCTATAAATTTACTGTAAAAAGGGAACAAAAATACGAAATTTAATTATATAACGGCTAAAATTTAGTAAGGAAACTATAAATAAATGTGGGAGGCAATCAACTAGAATATTTAGAGAAAATTTGAACGAAAAATATCAACTTTCAGGAAAGTTATCTACAAATTTATAGTTAAATTTATACAATTGTAAGGATCAACCACTATACCTCGGTTTAGGTAAGTAGCGTTTTTTTCTGATTCTGTCTGTTTTATGAAGCAAATTAGTGTGCAGATGGTGGTTTCTACACAAGACGGACCTAACAGGAGCAAAAAGAACGAAGGAAATGCAAATTTGGAAAAGTTTAAAAATTTTACGATTTTACGACTATAAGAAACGGAAAAACATGAAAATCTACTATTTAACTGTGAAAATTTGTGAATAAAACTATATGTAAACACGGGGGGCAATGAATTACACTAATTAAAAACAAAATTTAATCGGAAAAAGCCAATTTTCAGCAAAGTTATAGGTGAATTTATGTTTTATTCTATAAATTTACTGTAAAAAGGGAACAAAAATACGAAATTTAATTATATAACGGCTAAAATTTAGTAAGGAAACTATAAATAAATGTGGGAGGCAGTCAACTAGAATATTTAGAGAAAATTTGAACGAAAAATATCAACTTTCAGGAAAGTTATCTACAAATTTATAGTTAAATTTATACAATTGTAAGGATCAACCACTATACCTCGGTTTAGGTAAGTAGCGTTTTTTTCTGATTCTGTCTGTTTTATGAAGCAAATTAGTGTGCAGATGGTGGTTTCTACACAAGACGGACCTAACAGGAGCAAAAAGAACGAAGGAAATGCAAATTTGGAAAAGTTTAAAAATTTTACGATTTTACGACTATAAGAAACGGAAAAACATGAAAATCTACTATTTAACTGTGAAAATTTGTGAATAAAACTATATGTAAACACGGGGGGCAATGAATTACACTAATTAAAAACAAAATTTAATCGGAAAAAGCCAATTTTCAGCAAAGTTATAGGTGAATTTATGTTTTATTCTATAAATTTACTGTAAAAAGGGAACAAAAATACGAAATTTAATTATATAACGGCTAAAATTTAGTAAGGAAACTATAAATAAATGTGGGAGGCAATCAACTAGAATATTTAGAGAAAATTTGAACGAAAAATATCAACTTTCAGGAAAGTTATCTACAAATTTATAGTTAAATTTATACAATTGTAAGGATCAACCACTATACCTCGGTTTAGGTAAGTAGCGTTTTTTTCTGATTCTGTCTGTTTTATGAAGCAAATTAGTGTGCAGATGGTGGTTTCTACACAAGACGGACCTAACAGGAGCAAAAAGAACGAAGGAAATGCAAATTTGGAAAAGTTTAAAAATTTTACGATTTTACGACTATAAGAAACGGAAAAACATGAAAATCTACTATTTAACTGTGAAAATTTGTGAATAAAACTATATGTAAACACGGGGGGCAATGAATTACACAAATTAAAAACAAAATTTAATCGGAAAAAGCCAATTTTCAGCAAAGTTATAGGTGAATTTATGTTTTATTCTATAAATTTACTGTAAAAAGGGAACAAAAATACGAAATTTAATTATATAACGGCTAAAATTTAGTAAGGAAACTATAAATAAATGTGGGAGGCAATCAACTAGAATATTTAGAGAAAATTTGAACGAAAAATATCAACTTTCAGGAAAGTTATCTACAAATTTATAGTTAAATTTATACAATTGTAAGGATCAACCACTATACCTCGGTTTAGGTAAGTAGCGTTTTTTTCTGATTCTGTCTGTTTTATGAAGCAAATTAGTGTGCAGATGGTGGTTTCTACACAAGACGGACCTAACAGGAGCAAAAAGAACGAAGGAAATGCAAATTTGGAAAAGTTTAAAAATTTTACGATTTTACGACTATAAGAAACGGAAAAACATGAAAATCTACTATTTAACTGTGAAAATTTGTGAATAAAACTATATGTAAACACGGGGGGCAATGAATTACACTAATTAAAAACAAAATTTAATCGGAAAAAGCCAATTTTCAGCAAAGTTATAGGTGAATTTATGTTTTATTCTATAAATTTACTGTAAAAAGGGAACAAAAATACGAAATTTAATTATATAACGGCTAAAATTTAGTAAGGAAACTATAAATAAATGTGGGAGGCAATCAACTAGAATATTTAGAGAAAATTTGAACGAAAAATATCAACTTTCAGGAAAGTTATCTACAAATTTATAGTTAAATTTATACAGTTGTAAGGATCAACCACTATACCTCGGTTTAGGTAAGTAGCGTTTTTTTTCTGATTCTGTCTGTTTTATGAAGCAAATTAGTGTGCAGATGGTGGTTTCTACACAAGACGGACCTAACAGGAGCAAAAAGAACGAAGGAAATGCAAATTTGGAAAAGTTTAAAAATTTTACGATTTTACGACTATAAGAAACGGAAAAACATGAAAATCTACTATTTAACTGTGAAAATTTGTGAATAAAACTATATGTAAACACGGGGGGCAATGAATTACACTAATTAAAAACAAAATTTAATCGGAAAAAGCCAATTTTCAGCAAAGTTATAGGTGAATTTATGTTTTATTCTATAAATTTACTGTAAAAAGGGAACAAAAATACGAAATTTAATTATATAACGGCTAAAATTTAGTAAGGAAACTATAAATAAATGTGGGAGGCAATCAACTAGAATATTTAGAGAAAATTTGAACGAAAAATATCAACTTTCAGGAAAGTTATCTACAAATTTATAGTTAAATTTATACAATTGTAAGGATCAACCACTATACCTCGGTTTAGGTAAGTAGCGTTTTTTTCTGATTCTGTCTGTTTTATGAAGCAAATTAGTGTGCAGATGGTGGTTTCTACACAATACGGACCTAACAGGAGCAAAAAGAACGAAGGAAATGCAAATTTGGAAAAGTTTAAAAATTTTACGATTTTACGACTATAAGAAACGGAAAAACATGAAAATCTACTATTTAACTGTAAAAATTTGTGAATAAAACTATATGTAAACACGGGGGGCAATGAATTACACTAATTAAAAACAAAATTTAATCGGAAAAAGCCAATTTTCAGCAAAGTTATAGGTGAATTTATGTTTTATTCTATAAATTTACTGTAAAAAGGGAACAAAAATACGAAATTTAATTATATAACGGCTAAAATTTAGTAAGGAAACTATAAATAAATGTGGGAGGCAATCAACTAGAATATTTAGAGAAAATTTGAACGAAAAATATCAACTTTCAGGAAAGTTATCTACAAATTTATAGTTAAATTTATACAATTGTAAGGATCAACCACTATACCTCGGTTTAGGTAAGTAGCGTTTTTTTCTGATTCTGTCTGTTTTATGAAGCAAATTAGTGTGCAGATGGTGGTTTCTACACAAGACGGACCTAACAGGAGCAAAAAGAACGAAGGAAATGCAAATTTGGAAAAGTTTAAAAATTTTACGATTTTACGACTATAAGAAACGGAAAAACATGAAAATCTACTATTTAACTGTGAAAATTTGTGAATAAAACTATATGTAAACACGGGGGGCAATGAATTACACTAATTAAAAACAAAATTTAATCGGAAAAAGCCAATTTTCAGCAAAGTTATAGGTGAATTTATGTTTTATTCTATAAATTTACTGTAAAAAGGGAACAAAAATACGAAATTTAATTATATAACGGCTAAAATTTAGTAAGGAAACTATAAATAAATGTGGGAGGCAATCAACTAGAATATTTAGAGAAAATTTGAACGAAAAATATCAACTTTCAGGAAAGTTATCTACAAATTTATAGTTAAATTTATACAATTGTAAGTATCAACCACTATACCTCGGTTTAGGTAAGTAGCGTTTTTTTCTGATTCTGTCTGTTTTATGAAGCAAATTAGTGTGCAGATGGTGGTTTCTACACAAGACGGACCTAACAGGAGCAAAAAGAACGAAGGAAATGCAAATTTGGAAAAGTTTAAAAATTTTACGATTTTACGACTATAAGAAACGGAAAAACATGAAAATCTACTATTTAACTGTGAAAATTTGTGAATAAAACTATATGTAAACACGGGGGGCAATGAATTACACTAATTAAAAACAAAATTTAATCGGAAAAAGCCAATTTTCAGCAAAGTTATAGGTGAATTTATGTTTTATTCTATAAATTTACTGTAAAAAGGGAACAAAAATACGAAATTTAATTATATAACGGCTAAAATTTAGTAAGGAAACTATAAATAAATGTGGGAGGCAATCAACTAGAATATTTAGAGAAAATTTGAACGAAAAATATCAACTTTCAGGAAAGTTATCTACAAATTTATAGTTAAATTTATACAATTGTAAGGATCAACCACTATACCTCGGTTTAGGTAAGTAGCGTTTTTTTCTGATTCTGTCTGTTTTATGAAGCAAATTAGTGTGCAGATGGTGGTTTCTACACAAGACGGACCTAACAGGAGCAAAAAGAACGAAGGAAATGCAAATTTGGAAAAGTTTAAAAATTTTACGATTTTACGACTATAAGAAACGGAAAAACATGAAAATCTACTATTTAACTGTGAAAATTTGTGAATAAAACTATATGTAAACACGGGGGGCAATGAATTACACTAATTAAAAACAAAATTTAATCGGAAAAAGCCAATTTTCAGCAAAGTTATAGGTGAATTTATGTTTTATTCTATAAATTTACTGTAAAAAGGGAACAAAAATACGAAATTTAATTATATAACGGCTAAAATTTAGTAAGGAAACTATAAATAAATGTGGGAGGCAATCAACTAGAATATTTAGAGAAAATTTGAACGAAAAATATCAACTTTCAGGAAAGTTATCTACAAATTTATAGTTAAATTTATACAATTGTAAGGATCAACCACTATACCTCGGTTTAGGTAAGTAGCGTTTTTTTTCTGATTCTGTCTGTTTTATGAAGCAAATTAGTGTGCAGATGGTGGTTTCTACACAAGACGGACCTAACAGGAGCAAAAAGAACGAAGGAAATGCAAATTTGGAAAAGTTTAAAAATTTTACGATTTTACGACTATAAGAAACGGAAAAACATGAAAATCTACTATTTAACTGTGAAAATTTGTGAATAAAACTATATGTAAACACGGGGGGCAATGAATTACACTAATTAAAAACAAAATTTAATCGGAAAAAGCCAATTTTCAGCAAAGTTATAGGTGAATTTATGTTTTATTCTATAAATTTACTGTAAAAAGGGAACAAAAATACGAAATTTAATTATATAACGGCTAAAATTTAGTAAGGAAACTATAAATAAATGTGGGAGGCAATCAACTAGAATATTTAGAGAAAATTTGAACGAAAAATATCAACTTTCAGGAAAGTTATCTACAAATTTATAGTTAAATTTATACAATTGTAAGGATCAACCACTATACCTCGGTTTAGGTAAGTAGCGTTTTTTTCTGATTCTGTCTGTTTTATGAAGCAAATTAGTGTGCAGATGGTGGTTTCTACACAAGACGGACCTAACAGGAGCAAAAAGAACGAAGGAAATGCAAATTTGGAAAAGTTTAAAAATTTTACGATTTTACGACTATAAGAAACGGAAAAACATGAAAATCTACTATTTAACTGTGAAAATTTGTGAATAAAACTATATGTAAACACGGGGGGCAATGAATTACACTAATTAAAAACAAAATTTAATCGGAAAAAGCCAATTTTCAGCAAAGTTATAGGTGAATTTATGTTTTATTCTATAAATTTACTGTAAAAAGGGAACAAAAATACGAAATTTAATTATATAACGGCTAAAATTTAGTAAGGAAACTATAAATAAATGTGGGAGGCAATCAACTAGAATATTTAGAGAAAATTTGAACGAAAAATATCAACTTTCAGGAAAGTTATCTACAAATTTATAGTTAAATTTATACAATTGTAAGGATCAACCACTATACCTCGGTTTAGGTAAGTAGCGTTTTTTTCTGATTCTGTCTGTTTTATGAAGCAAATTAGTGTGCAGATGGTGGTTTCTACACAAGACGGACCTAACAGGAGCAAAAAGAACGAAGGAAATGCAAATTTGGAAAAGTTTAAAAATTTTACGATTTTACGACTATAAGAAACGGAAAAACATGAAAATCTACTATTTAACTGTGAAAATTTGTGAATAAAACTATATGTAAACACGGGGGGCAATGAATTACACAAATTAAAAACAAAATTTAATCGGAAAAAGCCAATTTTCAGCAAAGTTATAGGTGAATTTATGTTTTATTCTATAAATTTACTGTAAAAAGGGAACAAAAATACGAAATTTAATTATATAACGGCTAAAATTTAGTAAGGAAACTATAAATAAATGTGGGAGGCAATCAACTAGAATATTTAGAGAAAATTTGAACGAAAAATATCAACTTTCAGGAAAGTTATCTACAAATTTATAGTTAAATTTATACAATTGTAAGGATCAACCACTATACCTCGGTTTAGGTAAGTAGCGTTTTTTTCTGATTCTGTCTGTTTTATGAAGCAAATTAGTGTGCAGATGGTGGTTTCTACACAAGACGGACCTAACAGGAGCAAAAAGAACGAAGGAAATGCAAATTTGGAAAAGTTTAAAAATTTTACGATTTTACGACTATAAGAAACGGAAAAACATGAAAATCTACTATTTAACTGTGAAAATTTGTGAATAAAACTATATGTAAACACGGGGGGCAATGAATTACACTAATTAAAAACAAAATTTAATCGGAAAAAGCCAATTTTCAGCAAAGTTATAGGTGAATTTATGTTTTATTCTATAAATTTACTGTAAAAAGGGAACAAAAATACGAAATTTAATTATATAACGGCTAAAATTTAGTAAGGAAACTATAAATAAATGTGGGAGGCAATCAACTAGAATATTTAGAGAAAATTTGAACGAAAAATATCAACTTTCAGGAAAGTTATCTACAAATTTATAGTTAAATTTATACAATTGTAAGGATCAACCACTATACCTCGGTTTAGGTAAGTAGCGTTTTTTTTCTGATTCTGTCTGTTTTATGAAGCAAATTAGTGTGCAGATGGTGGTTTCTACACAAGACGGACCTAACAGGAGCAAAAAGAACGAAGGAAATGCAAATTTGGAAAAGTTTAAAAATTTTACGATTTTACGACTATAAGAAACGGAAAAACATGAAAATCTACTATTTAACTGTGAAAATTTGTGAATAAAACTATATGTAAACACGGGGGGCAATGAATTACACTAATTAAAAACAAAATTTAATCGGAAAAAGCCAATTTTCAGCAAAGTTATAGGTGAATTTATGTTTTATTCTATAAATTTACTGTAAAAAGGGAACAAAAATACGAAATTTAATTATATAACGGCTAAAATTTAGTAAGGAAACTATAAATAAATGTGGGAGGCAATCAACTAGAATATTTAGAGAAAATTTGAACGAAAAATATCAACTTTCAGGAAAGTTATCTACAAATTTATAGTTAAATTTATACAATTGTAAGGATCAACCACTATACCTCGGTTTAGGTAAGTAGCGTTTTTATCTGATTCTGTCTGTTTTATGAAGCAAATTAGTGTGCAGATGGTGGTTTCTACACAAGACGGACCTAACAGGAGCAAAAAGAACGAAGGAAATGCAAATTTGGAAAAGTTTAAAAATTTTACGATTTTACGACTATAAGAAACGGAAAAACATGAAAATCTACTATTTAACTGTGAAAATTTGTGAATAAAACTATATGTAAACACGGGGGGCAATGAATTACACTAATTAAAAACAAAATTTAATCGGAAAAAGCCAATTTTCAGCAAAGTTATAGGTGAATTTATGTTTTATTCTATAAATTTACTGTAAAAAGGGAACAAAAATACGAAATTTAATTATATAACGGCTAAAATTTAGTAAGGAAACTATAAATAAATGTGGGAGGCAATCAACTAGAATATTTAGAGAAAATTTGAACGAAAAATATCAACTTTCAGGAAAGTTATCTACAAATTTATAGTTAAATTTATACAATTGTAAGGATCAACCACTATACCTCGGTTTAGGTAAGTAGCGTTTTTTTCTGATTCTGTCTGTTTTATGAAGCAAATTAGTGTGCAGATGGTGGTTTCTACACAAGACGGACCTAACAGGAGCAAAAAGAACGAAGGAAATGCAAATTTGGAAAAGTTTAAAAATTTTACGATTTTACGACTATAAGAAACGGAAAAACATGAAAATCTACTATTTAACTGTGAAAATTTGTGAATAAAACTATATGTAAACACGGGGGGCAATGAATTACACTAATTAAAAACAAAATTTAATCGGAAAAAGCCAATTTTCAGCAAAGTTATAGGTGAATTTATGTTTTATTCTATAAATTTACTGTAAAAAGGGAACAAAAATACGAAATTTAATTATATAACGGCTAAAATTTAGTAAGGAAACTATAAATAAATGTGGGAGGCAATCAACTAGAATATTTAGAGAAAATTTGAACGAAAAATATCAACTTTCAGGAAAGTTATCTACAAATTTATAGTTAAATTTATACAATTGTAAGGATCAACCACTATACCTCGGTTTAGGTAAGTAGCGTTTTTTTCTGATTCTGTCTGTTTTATGAAGCAAATTAGTGTGCAGATGGTGGTTTCTACACAAGACGGACCTAACAGGAGCAAAAAGAACGAAGGAAATGCAAATTTGGAAAAGTTTAAAAATTTTACGATTTTACGACTATAAGAAACGGAAAAACATGAAAATCTACTATTTAACTGTGAAAATTTGTGAATAAAACTATATGTAAACACGGGGGGCAATGAATTACACTAATTAAAAACAAAATTTAATCGGAAAAAGCCAATTTTCAGCAAAGTTATAGGTGAATTTATGTTTTATTCTATAAATTTACTGTAAAAAGGGAACAAAAATACGAAATTTAATTATATAACGGCTAAAATTTAGTAAGGAAACTATAAATAAATGTGGGAGGCAATCAACTAGAATATTTAGAGAAAATTTGAACGAAAAATATCAACTTTCAGGAAAGTTATCTACAAATTTATAGTTAAATTTATACAATTGTAAGGATCAACCACTATACCTCGGTTTAGGTAAGTAGCGTTTTTTTTCTGATTCTGTCTGTTTTATGAAGCAAATTAGTGTGCAGATGGTGGTTTCTACACAAGACGGACCTAACAGGAGCAAAAAGAACGAAGGAAATGCAAATTTGGAAAAGTTTAAAAATTTTACGATTTTACGACTATAAGAAACGGAAAAACATGAAAATCTACTATTTAACTGTGAAAATTTGTGAATAAAACTATATGTAAACACGGGGGGCAATGAATTACACTAATTAAAAACAAAATTTAATCGGAAAAAGCCAATTTTCAGCAAAGTTATAGGTGAATTTATGTTTTATTCTATAAATTTACTGTAAAAAGGGAACAAAAATACGAAATTTAATTATATAACGGCTAAAATTTAGTAAGGAAACTATAAATAAATGTGGGAGGCAATCAACTAGAATATTTAGAGAAAATTTGAACGAAAAATATCAACTTTCAGGAAAGTTATCTACAAATTTATAGTTAAATTTATACAATTGTAAGGATCAACCACTATACCTCGGTTTAGGTAAGTAGCGTTTTTTTCTGATTCTGTCTGTTTTATGAAGCAAATTAGTGTGCAGATGGTGGTTTCTACACAAGACGGACCTAACAGGAGCAAAAAGAACGAAGGAAATGCAAATTTGGAAAAGTTTAAAAATTTTACGATTTTACGACTATAAGAAACGGAAAAACATGAAAATCTACTATTTAACTGTGAAAATTTGTGAATAAAACTATATGTAAACACGGGGGGCAATGAATTACACTAATTAAAAACAAAATTTAATCGGAAAAAGCCAATTTTCAGCAAAGTTATAGGTGAATTTATGTTTTATTCTATAAATTTACTGTAAAAAGGGAACAAAAATACGAAATTTAATTATATAACGGCTAAAATTTAGTAAGGAAACTATAAATAAATGTGGGAGGCAATCAACTAGAATATTTAGAGAAAATTTGAACGAAAAATATCAACTTTCAGGAAAGTTATCTACAAATTTATAGTTAAATTTATACAATTGTAAGGATCAACCACTATACCTCGGTTTAGGTAAGTAGCGTTTTTTTCTGATTCTGTCTGTTTTATGAAGCAAATTAGTGTGCAGATGGTGGTTTCTACACAAGACGGACCTAACAGGAGCAAAAAGAACGAAGGAAATGCAAATTTGGAAAAGTTTAAAAATTTTACGATTTTACGACTATAAGAAACGGAAAAACATGAAAATCTACTATTTAACTGTGAAAATTTGTGAATAAAACTATATGTAAACACGGGGGGCAATGAATTACACTAATTAAAAACAAAATTTAATCGGAAAAAGCCAATTTTCAGCAAAGTTATAGGTGAATTTATGTTTTATTCTATAAATTTACTGTAAAAAGGGAACAAAAATACGAAATTTAATTATATAACGGCTAAAATTTAGTAAGGAAACTATAAATAAATGTGGGAGGCAATCAACTAGAATATTTAGAGAAAATTTGAACGAAAAATATCAACTTTCAGGAAAGTTATCTACAAATTTATAGTTAAATTTATACAATTGTAAGGATCAACCACTATACCTCGGTTTAGGTAAGTAGCGTTTTTTTCTGATTCTGTCTGTTTTATGAAGCAAATTAGTGTGCAGATGGTGGTTTCTACACAAGACGGACCTAACAGGAGCAAAAAGAACGAAGGAAATGCAAATTTGGAAAAGTTTAAAAATTTTACGATTTTACGACTATAAGAAACGGAAAAACATGAAAATCTACTATTTAACTGTGAAAATTTGTGAATAAAACTATATGTAAACACGGGGGGCAATGAATTACACAAATTAAAAACAAAATTTAATCGGAAAAAGCCAATTTTCAGCAAAGTTATAGGTGAATTTATGTTTTATTCTATAAATTTACTGTAAAAAGGGAACAAAAATACGAAATTTAATTATATAACGGCTAAAATTTAGTAAGGAAACTATAAATAAATGTGGGAGGCAATCAACTAGAATATTTAGAGAAAATTTGAACGAAAAATATCAACTTTCAGGAAAGTTATCTACAAATTTATAGTTAAATTTATACAATTGTAAGGATCAACCACTATACCTCGGTTTAGGTAAGTAGCGTTTTTTTCTGATTCTGTCTGTTTTATGAAGCAAATTAGTGTGCAGATGGTGGTTTCTACACAAGACGGACCTAACAGGAGCAAAAAGAACGAAGGAAATGCAAATTTGGAAAAGTTTAAAAATTTTACGATTTTACGACTATAAGAAACGGAAAAACATGAAAATCTACTATTTAACTGTGAAAATTTGTGAATAAAACTATATGTAAACACGGGGGGCAATGAATTACACTAATTAAAAACAAAATTTAATCGGAAAAAGCCAATTTTCAGCAAAGTTATAGGTGAATTTATGTTTTATTCTATAAATTTACTGTAAAAAGGGAACAAAAATACGAAATTTAATTATATAACGGCTAAAATTTAGTAAGGAAACTATAAATAAATGTGGGAGGCAATCAACTAGAATATTTAGAGAAAATTTGAACGAAAAATATCAACTTTCAGGAAAGTTATCTACAAATTTATAGTTAAATTTATACAATTGTAAGGATCAACCACTATACCTCGGTTTAGGTAAGTAGCGTTTTTTTTCTGATTCTGTCTGTTTTATGAAGCAAATTAGTGTGCAGATGGTGGTTTCTACACAAGACGGACCTAACAGGAGCAAAAAGAACGAAGGAAATGCAAATTTGGAAAAGTTTAAAAATTTTACGATTTTACGACTATAAGAAACGGAAAAACATGAAAATCTACTATTTAACTGTGAAAATTTGTGAATAAAACTATATGTAAACACGGGGGGCAATGAATTACACTAATTAAAAACAAAATTTAATCGGAAAAAGCCAATTTTCAGCAAAGTTATAGGTGAATTTATGTTTTATTCTATAAATTTACTGTAAAAAGGGAACAAAAATACGAAATTTAATTATATAACGGCTAAAATTTAGTAAGGAAACTATAAATAAATGTGGGAGGCAATCAACTAGAATATTTAGAGAAAATTTGAACGAAAAATATCAACTTTCAGGAAAGTTATCTACAAATTTATAGTTAAATTTATACAATTGTAAGGATCAACCACTATACCTCGGTTTAGGTAAGTAGCGTTTTTTTCTGATTCTGTCTGTTTTATGAAGCAAATTAGTGTGCAGATGGTGGTTTCTACACAAGACGGACCTAACAGGAGCAAAAAGAACGAAGGAAATGCAAATTTGGAAAAGTTTAAAAATTTTACGATTTTACGACTATAAGAAACGGAAAAACATGAAAATCTACTATTTAACTGTGAAAATTTGTGAATAAAACTATATGTAAACACGGGGGGCAATGAATTACACTAATTAAAAACAAAATTTAATCGGAAAAAGCCAATTTTCAGCAAAGTTATAGGTGAATTTATGTTTTATTCTATAAATTTACTGTAAAAAGGGAACAAAAATACGAAATTTAATTATATAACGGCTAAAATTTAGTAAGGAAACTATAAATAAATGTGGGAGGCAATCAACTAGAATATTTAGAGAAAATTTGAACGAAAAATATCAACTTTCAGGAAAGTTATCTACAAATTTATAGTTAAATTTATACAATTGTAAGGATCAACCACTATACCTCGGTTTAGGTAAGTAGCGTTTTTTTTCTGATTCTGTCTGTTTTATGAAGCAAATTAGTGTGCAGATGGTGGTTTCTACACAAGACGGACCTAACAGGAGCAAAAAGAACGAAGGAAATGCAAATTTGGAAAAGTTTAAAAATTTTACGATTTTACGACTATAAGAAACGGAAAAACATGAAAATCTACTATTTAACTGTGAAAATTTGTGAATAAAACTATATGTAAACACGGGGGGCAATGAATTACACTAATTAAAAACAAAATTTAATCGGAAAAAGCCAATTTTCAGCAAAGTTATAGGTGAATTTATGTTTTATTCTATAAATTTACTGTAAAAAGGGAACAAAAATACGAAATTTAATTATATAACGGCTAAAATTTAGTAAGGAAACTATAAATAAATGTGGGAGGCAATCAACTAGAATATTTAGAGAAAATTTGAACGAAAAATATCAACTTTCAGGAAAGTTATCTACAAATTTATAGTTAAATTTATACAATTGTAAGGATCAACCACTATACCTCGGTTTAGGTAAGTAGCGTTTTTTTCTGATTCTGTCTGTTTTATGAAGCAAATTAGTGTGCAGATGGTGGTTTCTACACAAGACGGACCTAACAGGAGCAAAAAGAACGAAGGAAATGCAAATTTGGAAAAGTTTAAAAATTTTACGATTTTACGACTATAAGAAACGGAAAAACATGAAAATCTACTATTTAACTGTGAAAATTTGTGAATAAAACTATATGTAAACACGGGGGGCAATGAATTACACTAATTAAAAACAAAATTTAATCGGAAAAAGCCAATTTTCAGCAAAGTTATAGGTGAATTTATGTTTTATTCTATAAATTTACTGTAAAAAGGGAACAAAAATACGAAATTTAATTATATAACGGCTAAAATTTAGTAAGGAAACTATAAATAAATGTGGGAGGCAATCAACTAGAATATTTAGAGAAAATTTGAACGAAAAATATCAACTTTCAGGAAAGTTATCTACAAATTTATAGTTAAATTTATACAATTGTAAGGATCAACCACTATACCTCGGTTTAGGTAAGTAGCGTTTTTTTCTGATTCTGTCTGTTTTATGAAGCAAATTAGTGTGCAGATGGTGGTTTCTACACAAGACGGACCTAACAGGAGCAAAAAGAACGAAGGAAATGCAAATTTGGAAAAGTTTAAAAATTTTACGATTTTACGAGTATAAGAAACGGAAAAACATGAAAATCTACTATTTAACTGTGAAAATTTGTGAATAAAACTATATGTAAACACGGGGGGCAATGAATTACACTAATTAAAAACAAAATTTAATCGGAAAAAGCCAATTTTCAGCAAAGTTATAGGTGAATTTATGTTTTATTCTATAAATTTACTGTAAAAAGGGAACAAAAATACGAAATTTAATTATATAACGGCTAAAATTTAGTAAGGAAACTATAAATAAATGTGGGAGGCAATCAACTAGAATATTTAGAGAAAATTTGAACGAAAAATATCAACTTTCAGGAAAGTTATCTACAAATTTATAGTTAAATTTATACAATTGTAAGGATCAACCACTATACCTCGGTTTAGGTAAGTAGCGTTTTTTTTCTGATTCTGTCTGTTTTATGAAGCAAATTAGTGTGCAGATGGTGGTTTCTACACAAGACGGACCTAACAGGAGCAAAAAGAACGAAGGAAATGCAAATTTGGAAAAGTTTAAAAATTTTACGATTTTACGACTATAAGAAACGGAAAAACATGAAAATCTACTATTTAACTGTGAAAATTTGTGAATAAAACTATATGTAAACACGGGGGGCAATGAATTACACTAATTAAAAACAAAATTTAATCGGAAAAAGCCAATTTTCAGCAAAGTTATAGGTGAATTTATGTTTTATTCTATAAATTTACTGTAAAAAGGGAACAAAAATACGAAATTTAATTATATAACGGCTAAAATTTAGTAAGGAAACTATAAATAAATGTGGGAGGCAATCAACTAGAATATTTAGAGAAAATTTGAACGAAAAATATCAACTTTCAGGAAAGTTATCTACAAATTTATAGTTAAATTTATACAATTGTAAGGATCAACCACTATACCTCGGTTTAGGTAAGTAGCGTTTTTTTCTGATTCTGTCTGTTTTATGAAGCAAATTAGTGTGCAGATGGTGGTTTCTACACAAGACGGACCTAACAGGAGCAAAAAGAACGAAGGAAATGCAAATTTGGAAAAGTTTAAAAATTTTACGATTTTACGAGTATAAGAAACGGAAAAACATGAAAATCTACTATTTAACTGTGAAAATTTGTGAATAAAACTATATGTAAACACGGGGGGCAATGAATTACACTAATTAAAAACAAAATTTAATCGGAAAAAGCCAATTTTCAGCAAAGTTATAGGTGAATTTATGTTTTATTCTATAAATTTACTGTAAAAAGGGAACAAAAATACGAAATTTAATTATATAACGGCTAAAATTTAGTAAGGAAACTATAAATAAATGTGGGAGGCAATCAACTAGAATATTTAGAGAAAATTTGAACGAAAAATATCAACTTTCAGGAAAGTTATCTACAAATTTATAGTTAAATTTATACAATTGTAAGGATCAACCACTATACCTCGGTTTAGGTAAGTAGCGTTTTTTTTCTGATTCTGTCTGTTTTATGAAGCAAATTAGTGTGCAGATGGTGGTTTCTACACAAGACGGACCTAACAGGAGCAAAAAGAACGAAGGAAATGCAAATTTGGAAAAGTTTAAAAATTTTACGATTTTACGACTATAAGAAACGGAAAAACATGAAAATCTACTATTTAACTGTGAAAATTTGTGAATAAAACTATATGTAAACACGGGGGGCAATGAATTACACTAATTAAAAACAAAATTTAATCGGAAAAAGCCAATTTTCAGCAAAGTTATAGGTGAATTTATGTTTTATTCTATAAATTTACTGTAAAAAGGGAACAAAAATACGAAATTTAATTATATAACGGCTAAAATTTAGTAAGGAAACTATAAATAAATGTGGGAGGCAATCAACTAGAATATTTAGAGAAAATTTGAACGAAAAATATCAACTTTCAGGAAAGTTATCTACAAATTTATAGTTAAATTTATACAATTGTAAGGATCAACCACTATACCTCGGTTTAGGTAAGTAGCGTTTTTTTCTGATTCTGTCTGTTTTATGAAGCAAATTAGTGTGCAGATGGTGGTTTCTACACAAGACGGACCTAACAGGAGCAAAAAGAACGAAGGAAATGCAAATTTGGAAAAGTTTAAAAATTTTACGATTTTACGACTATAAGAAACGGAAAAACATGAAAATCTACTATTTAACTGTGAAAATTTGTGAATAAAACTATATGTAAACACGGGGGGCAATGAATTACACAAATTAAAAACAAAATTTAATCGGAAAAAGCCAATTTTCAGCAAAGTTATAGGTGAATTTATGTTTTATTCTATAAATTTACTGTAAAAAGGGAACAAAAATACGAAATTTAATTATATAACGGCTAAAATTTAGTAAGGAAACTATAAATAAATGTGGGAGGCAATCAACTAGAATATTTAGAGAAAATTTGAACGAAAAATATCAACTTTCAGGAAAGTTATCTACAAATTTATAGTTAAATTTATACAATTGTAAGGATCAACCACTATACCTCGGTTTAGGTAAGTAGCGTTTTTTTTCTGATTCTGTCTGTTTTATGAAGCAAATTAGTGTGCAGATGGTGGTTTCTACACAAGACGGACCTAACAGGAGCAAAAAGAACGAAGGAAATGCAAATTTGGAAAAGTTTAAAAATTTTACGATTTTACGACTATAAGAAACGGAAAAACATGAAAATCTACTATTTAACTGTGAAAATTTGTGAATAAAACTATATGTAAACACGGGGGGCAATGAATTACACTAATTAAAAACAAAATTTAATCGGAAAAAGCCAATTTTCAGCAAAGTTATAGGTGAATTTATGTTTTATTCTATAAATTTACTGTAAAAAGGGAACAAAAATACGAAATTTAATTATATAACGGCTAAAATTTAGTAAGGAAACTATAAATAAATGTGGGAGGCAATCAACTAGAATATTTAGAGAAAATTTGAACGAAAAATATCAACTTTCAGGAAAGTTATCTACAAATTTATAGTTAAATTTATACAATTGTAAGGATCAACCACTATACCTCGGTTTAGGTAAGTAGCGTTTTTTTCTGATTCTGTCTGTTTTATGAAGCAAATTAGTGTGCAGATGGTGGTTTCTACACAAGACGGACCTAACAGGAGCAAAAAGAACGAAGGAAATGCAAATTTGGAAAAGTTTAAAAATTTTACGATTTTACGACTATAAGAAACGGAAAAACATGAAAATCTACTATTTAACTGTGAAAATTTGTGAATAAAACTATATGTAAACACGGGGGGCAATGAATTACACTAATTAAAAACAAAATTTAATCGGAAAAAGCCAATTTTCAGCAAAGTTATAGGTGAATTTATGTTTTATTCTATAAATTTACTGTAAAAAGGGAACAAAAATACGAAATTTAATTATATAACGGCTAAAATTTAGTAAGGTAACTATAAATAAATGTGGGAGGCAATCAACTAGAATATTTAGAGAAAATTTGAACGAAAAATATCAACTTTCAGGAAAGTTATCTACAAATTTATAGTTAAATTTATACAATTGTAAGGATCAACCACTATACCTCGGTTTAGGTAAGTAGCGTTTTTTTCTGATTCTGTCTGTTTTATGAAGCAAATTAGTGTGCAGATGGTGGTTTCTACACAAGACGGACCTAACAGGAGCAAAAAGAACGAAGGAAATGCAAATTTGGAAAAGTTTAAAAATTTTACGATTTTACGACTATAAGAAACGGAAAAACATGAAAATCTACTATTTAACTGTGAAAATTTGTGAATAAAACTATATGTAAACACGGGGGGCAATGAATTACACAAATTAAAAACAAAATTTAATCGGAAAAAGCCAATTTTCAGCAAAGTTATAGGTGAATTTATGTTTTATTCTATAAATTTACTGTAAAAAGGGAACAAAAATACGAAATTTAATTATATAACGGCTAAAATTTAGTAAGGAAACTATAAATAAATGTGGGAGGCAATCAACTAGAATATTTAGAGAAAATTTGAACGAAAAATATCAACTTTCAGGAAAGTTATCTACAAATTTATAGTTAAATTTATACAATTGTAAGGATCAACCACTATACCTCGGTTTAGGTAAGTAGCGTTTTTTTCTGATTCTGTCTGTTTTATGAAGCAAATTAGTGTGCAGATGGTGGTTTCTACACAAGACGGACCTAACAGGAGCAAAAAGAACGAAGGAAATGCAAATTTGGAAAAGTTTAAAAATTTTACGATTTTACGACTATAAGAAACGGAAAAACATGAAAATCTACTATTTAACTGTGAAAATTTGTGAATAAAACTATATGTAAACACGGGGGGCAATGAATTACACTAATTAAAAACAAAATTTAATCGGAAAAAGCCAATTTTCAGCAAAGTTATAGGTGAATTTATGTTTTATTCTATAAATTTACTGTAAAAAGGGAACAAAAATACGAAATTTAATTATATAACGGCTAAAATTTAGTAAGGAAACTATAAATAAATGTGGGAGGCAATCAACTAGAATATTTAGAGAAAATTTGAACGAAAAATATCAACTTTCAGGAAAGTTATCTACAAATTTATAGTTAAATTTATACAATTGTAAGGATCAACCACTATACCTCGGTTTAGGTAAGTAGCGTTTTTTTCTGATTCTGTCTGTTTTATGAAGCAAATTAGTGTGCAGATGGTGGTTTCTACACAAGACGGACCTAACAGGAGCAAAAAGAACGAAGGAAATGCAAATTTGGAAAAGTTTAAAAATTTTACGATTTTACGACTATAAGAAACGGAAAAACATGAAAATCTACTATTTAACTGTGAAAATTTGTGAATAAAACTATATGTAAACACGGGGGGCAATGAATTACACTTATTAAAAACAAAATTTAATCGGAAAAAGCCAATTTTCAGCAAAGTTATAGGTGAATTTATGTTTTATTCTATAAATTTACTGTAAAAAGGGAACAAAAATACGAAATTTAATTATATAACCTCTCGTCTGTGAGGTGGCTGATTTCAGCCAGTAAAAAATAAGGCGCGTCTGTGAGCTGGCTGATTTCTGCCATTACTACACGGTCGCATTTCGCGGCTAAATTCGTTTATTTCTTTATCTTTCTCTGTGGAATAAGGCCGTGACTATGTTCGTTATGAACTTTGCTGTATAACATACGTCACTACTAGCAACGTCTATAGAAAAAATTAAAAGAAACTTGTCATTGAAGTTCCGTTGATTTCGTTGAATAGACGTGTGGTAATTTTGCTATTAAAATTGTGAATTACAAGTTATTATATCGGATATCATGGAAAATACAATGGAGCGGTAAGTTATCTTTAATTATTTATCTACTTTTCGAGGCTTGTTGGCAATTTTCATTAAAAATTTTGTAACTGAATTCGACTCAGTCCTAGGAATGACCACCGTAATGTCGCAAGTTTTTACTTTTTAAGTGACTTAATTGCTTTCTGTGTCAATATATTTTATGCAATATATTGTGAAACTAATATTTAAGCTAAATACGAAAGCACAAAGTATACTTTGATGTAAAAAGTGAGAAATTGCTTCAAAAGTATGTAACAGTCGTTAAGTGGCTGATATCCTCCAACTTCACAGACTAGGTTTGACATTTGTTTTGGTAACGATGGAGAATATGGATAAGCCTTTGGCAGTAATGGGAAAAATGGTTTATTAGAAGTATTTAAAAATTCAAAATGCTAATTATTTGATAATATTTTAATTTCATGTAAAATATATATAATAGTTTTGAATTAAAGTATTTAAGTAAAAAATTCAAAATACGCATTTTTAAAAAAAAAAACACTTTTTTAAATACATTTCTAATCGATTTGTTGAGAGATCAGTGATTAATTGTGTTGTTTGAAATATAGAAAAATACTTACAACCAGTTTGACTTACGATGTCGGTATGTAAGACCATTTTGAATATTACAAAGACTATTTTTATTTAAAATGCAAAATAAAAATAGGTAATAGGTATTTGCATTTTAAATACATGTATTTCAAATTATTAACTTTTCTGGTACTTTAGTCTACTTTTTTGTACTGGACTGGAACATTCACTAGGCATTAGGATTTGAAAAGTAAAGTATTTTCGCATCTTATATTTTCCGAAATAAATTGCAGATATTTAATCTTTTTTCTGACCTAAAGATCTTGGCAGCTACTGTTCGGCAGCGACTGCTGGGAATCGCGGCACCGCTCTGTATGGGTTTAATATGCTGCCTTTTCGTTATAAACAGATTAAGTCGCTTGCCGAGATCGAAATTCCACCTAGATAAAGTGCTTTTTATTTTTAAAAAAATGTTCTTGTGTTTTCTTGGCTTATTTTCTTTTTCTTTTGCATGTTGGTACTGTCGTTTATACAGTCAGAGGAGTGTCAGTGGCATGGTCCATACACGAGGTGGCAGTCGTTCACGTATTAGTGCACGCACACGCGGTGGTGTTCGCACACGTGGTGGCGTACGCACACGTGGTGGCGTACGCACACGTGGTGGCGTACGCACACGTGGTGGCGTACGCACACGTGGTGGCGTACGCACACGTGGTGGCGTACGCACACGTGGTGGCACGGCAGGTGTGGCGCTTGATGTGGACGCGCCACTTGTTACGAGTATAGCATATGGTGTGAGCACAATGCGAGGTGGACCAGCGATACGAGGCGGGCGCGCAGCGCGAGTTGAACGCAGCGCGCTTTTTACTGGAGTTGGAAGGGGCATGTCAAGACCTTCCGTCTCAGAACCGTAATCATTACCTTTTTACTTACGTTCTAAGATCTTCTATACTGATGAATTTTTGTATATACTAATTACAGGAAATTATTACTATTTTAGCCTATTTAGCGCGATGATAGAAGAAGTACAGCAAGGGTATGGGTTGGAGCGTCCTTTACACGCTAAAAGAAAGCGCTCTTTGCCCCCAACATCAGTGTATGTATTTTTATTGTTGTTTCTTAATTGAACTATAGATAATGATTTTATGTAGAATTGACTAAATGTATTTTAATTTTTTAGCTTCAACATAAATTCATCATTGTTCGAGTTAAGCCATCAACATCCACATTCTGTTGAGGTGAATGATGCTGGGCCATCTTCGCCACATATGTGAGCACTTATTATTGTTTATATATTTTAAATATTTCTAATCTTTGTTCCTTTTTCTTATCCAAATTTATAATTCAGACAGAGTCCTGATGCGGTACATGCTTCAACGGCACCATCTCCAGCGCCGTTTGAAATGGTCTCGCCAGCACCCTCTCTGGTGGTCCCAGTGTTTGAGTCATCGACGCCTACTGCGTCAGAGTACTTGGAGGTCCCTTCACCGGCAATGTAAGTGTAATAAATTTTAATGTTGTCGGTATCTATCTGTGGTATTACGGTATTCATGTTTTTTTTAGGTACGTAGAGTGTAGTGGAAGTGGAACATTCACGCCTCGGACTGCAGGAAGGAGCTTCCACGGAAATGCAACATCCACGGCAAGGGCCCCAGTAGTGAGTAGAGGTTGCAAGCGTTCTTTGTAAGTATATTTAGTAAAATATTCAATTACCGCAAATATATTATTGTTCTGTACTGTTATAATTAATGTTAATAATTTTGTTGTAGGATTTATAGTCGACTTCTACGGGACCATGAAATTTCGGAGTGCCTTCAATATGGTTCGTTAATTTATTTCATTTTCATCTGCACCAACATCTTGCCAACTTAACTTTCTATCGTTCATTTCCTTAATGTTTTTAATAGGCAGTGAAGAAGAAGAAAGCGATGGGGAGGATGACCAGGAAGAGGGCTCTCCCACTATGCTTATCCCGAGATCAATAAGAATGTTTCTCGAGGACAACGAAGAGGTGGGAAATGCATCGGCGGAGCTCAATTTTGCATGGCCTCCGTTAGCCTCTACCTCGGGATCTGCAGCACCCATCCCATTAAGACCACCACATGTGAAACAGTCCACTGGCTTAACACCTGCCCCAACAATAATCACACCGCTTGTGGAGCAACCAGCAGGCCCAGCACCGGCCCCTGTAATACAACCACATGAGGAGCTGCTTGTGCCCTGCAACAAATATGATTTTCAGTGGAGAGCATTCCCGCAGCCTCAAATTGAACCAGAGCAGAGGAGAGAAATGTTCTGTTCAATTAATTGTGGACCCACTGCCCAATATACCAGTCCATATGAAGCATTCGTTGCAATTTGGGACCGGGAGATTATGGAGAAAATCGTTGTGGAGACAAACCGCTACGCTCAACAGTTAGCAGCGATCATGATGCAAACAGGGACTTTGCACCCCAATAGCCGCATCACAAAATGGTACGATACCACTGTGGATGAATTGTACGTGTTTTTTGCCATAGTTCAAGCGACCGGAATTGTGGTTAAAACACGTATAGAGGAGTATTGGAATTATAGTAAAGATATTTTCTGTACTCCAGAATTCACCACAGCGATGCGTTTTGATCGCTTTATACTGTTGAGCAGGTGTCTTCATTTCACAAACAACGCCGCATGCAACCCTGCATTAATGACCCGTGCGCAGGCAAAACTTTTTAAAATACAGCCCATTCTGGGACATTTAAATTTTAAATTCTCTAAGCTATATAATCTGGACCGAAATATTGCAATAGATGAGAGCTTGACGATGTGGAAGGGCTGGTTAGATATAAATCAATTTATCAAAAATAAATCAGCGGCAGTGGGAATTAAAACATACGAAGTATGCGAGTCCAAGTCTGGCTATTTGTGGCGCTTCGAAGTCCACGCAGGACACGAAGATCCCAAACCACAAGACGATAGTCCAGTTTCTGGTGTTATTCCATCCATTGTTCTCAGACTGTTAACTGGTCTTGAGCACAAAGGCCACTGCATATGGATGGACAACTTTTATAACGCACCTGCGCTCGCGCGGGAGTTAAAGTGTCGTGGGTTTGACTGCGTGGGGACGTTACGCACAAATCGTCAGTTTGTTCCCGTCGAACTAACGACACTTACTAAGCAAAATATGGCTGTCGGTCAGGTGAGTGGCTGCACTTCAGGGGATGTGGATCTCATGGTATGGCGGGATAAGAATCGCGTAGCACTTATTTCGACATACCATGGACTAGCAACCATGAAGTGCGGTGATACATTAAAACCTACCGTAATCCATGATTACAACATTTGCATGGGTGGTGTCGATCGTAAAGATCAGATGCTAGCCATGTTCCCCCTTGAAAGGAAGCGAACGCAAGTGTGGTATAAAAAATTATTTAGACGGCTATTAAATGTAAGTATCTTAAATGCCTACATAATACACAAGTCTCAACAACTAGCGAATCACCGAAGTTTTCGTAAGACTTTGGTAGTTCAGTTATTGTCGCGTCACACTACGTTACAACCTAGGCCTTCGGCCCATATTACACACAGCGGAACAGACAATAATACACAAGGTTTCGTGCACTATCCGCTACAGTACGTTGTGACGGAGAAAGCTAATAAGTGCAACCGCTATCGTCGCAATTGCGCTGAGTGCGGAAAGCGTGTCACAACGTACTGCAAAGGGTGCAATGAGCCACTTTGCGTTTTCTCGTGCTTCGAGCCTTACCACACAAAACTTTACAGGGACACTGAACAGTGACACTGATTTCAGACATAGCATTTAAGGTCAATATTTAATAACCGACTAAATACTCGCAAGTTAATGCCACTAATTGAAGGGGAAGTAAATAATAAATAAATCCCCAGATAAAACACACCAACTGTATGGTCCCATGGTGTATGTATACAGTGAACTGGGGAGGGGGGTGATTAGGGATTACTAGTATCGAGACAGCTAGATTAGTTTATTTCAGTTATTTCCATAGCATAATTTCATATGTGATTTTGCTATGGGGAAATGCGGCATTCATATAATAAATAAATAATTAACCTTTGGCCTCTCAGTATATCTACGAAAATTTAATTTGTGTTCACAAAAACAAAAGTAGTTTTAGTAAAAAAGTGATATATACTTTGTGAAAATTCACAAACACAAGCTTGTGATACTAGTTTCTTTACTCCACAGATTCAGTAATACACTCTTGGGGCAATATATACGCTATTACAACAAAGTCCCAGAAAATATACAAGGTCTCTCTATTTCTAAGTTTAAATATTTAATTAAACAAAACTATGAAAAGTTTTATTATAATATAAATGAATTAATAAGTTAGAAGAAAATTAATTATTATTATATTATTTATTAAATTAATTAAGTTAGAATAAGTAAGAAGAAAAGTTGATAATAACCCCTGGGATTGAGGTGGTTGCTCCCAAGCTGTTTCTAAACTAAATTTTGTAAATATTTTGTGACCATTAACAGTGTAAAATTTATTTAAAAAAAAAGTTCAGCTGGATTTATCGCTGGGTCTTTTCTGGACGAGGTTTTTATCGAACCAGTGGTAAAGTAAAAAGATTACTTTCAATAGGAATTAAATGTTATCTATATTGAATAAATAATATTCTATTATATCATATTATATTATAACCATGACCCGAGTATAAACATCTACGTTCATCACGCAAATGGATACTCAGGGCACAAATGGATATACCTGGGACATCTGATGTATGAGGCAGGACCACCAACTGCTACGCTACTCGGCCGTAAGAGCAGTAGAACAACGTAATAATTTACTTATGTTTACTTTTACTCTGTTTATTGTTTCATTATTAATACAAAGTAGAAACTAAAAAAATATTTTAAAGCAAATCAATCTTAGTCTCATCCATATTAGTCTTGACACATTTTGGATGTTTTTGTACTATTTTTGTGTTGTAAAAGTTAGCATTGATTTTATGAAAGTTCTTAGAAACTATGCAAGGTTTTTAATTAAAATTAAAGCTAGTTGAATGTATATCTTGAAAAATATAACAGTTTGTTCAAACAAACAACTTAATCATTTAAAAATTGATTTCTTGTAACCACTAATTTCTAAGTAAAAAAAAGGACCCTTTTTTGTGTAACTCTTATTCTAGTTCCATGGAGCATACCCATGAACCACTTGTGATTTTGCTTACCTGATAAGCTCAAGTTACAGTAAGCATCAAGCTTTAACACGCAAAGCGCTTATTTACATAAATATACGTTAAAATATGGAGGTCACTTTTGTATAGTCTCAGAGTAGTTGGTTTAGAATGAAAGTTTTAAACATTGTTTTGCTGAAAATAATTGTATGAAGTGGATTGCTTTTTTGTAATAAATCTGTTAAAATATGTACAGTTGATGTAATTAAATGATTATTATTATGAAACATTTCTTTATATTTTATTTTTAACATAGAAATAAATATGAATATAAGTGCCCTAACTTAGATGTAGTATAACAAATTTATTATAATATTGCAGTTGATATGATTTAAAGAAATAGGAACAGAAACTACTTCTGAGTAATGGATAAAGAAAATAAAACCTTAATTTAAAAAAGAACTGAAGATATTACAATTTTTAAAAAATTAAAGCCAAAAATAACTCAAGTCTGTGATGTGGCTGATTTCAGCCACACAGACATGACATATTTCATTTTGAGTTTCTCACAGTTGAGAGGATAACGGCTAAAATTTAGTAAGGAAACTATAAATAAATGTGGGAGGCAATCAACTAGAATATTTAGAGAAAATTTGAACGAAAAATATCAACTTTCAGGAAAGTTATCTACAAATTTATAGTTAAATTTATACAATTGTAAGGATCAACCACTATACCTCGGTTTAGGTAAGTAGCGTTTTTTTCTGATTCTGTCTGTTTTATGAAGCAAATTAGTGTGCAGATGGTGGTTTCTACACAAGACGGACCTAACAGGAGCAAAAAGAACGAAGGAAATGCAAATTTGGAAAAGTTTAAAAATTTTACGATTTTACGACTATAAGAAACGGAAAAACATGAAAATCTACTATTTAACTGTGAAAATTTGTGAATAAAACTATATGTAAACACGGGGGGCAATGAATTACACTAATTAAAAACAAAATTTAATCGGAAAAAGCCAATTTTCAGCAAAGTTATAGGTGAATTTATGTTTTATTCTATAAATTTACTGTAAAAAGGGAACAAAAATACGAAATTTAATTATATAACGGCTAAAATTTAGTAAGGAAACTATAAATAAATGTGGGAGGCAATCAACTAGAATATTTAGAGAAAATTTGAACGAAAAATATCAACTTTCAGGAAAGTTATCTACAAATTTATAGTTAAATTTATACAATTGTAAGGATCAACCACTATACCTCGGTTTAGGTAAGTAGCGTTTTTTTTCTGATTCTGTCTGTTTTATGAAGCAAATTAGTGTGCAGATGGTGGTTTCTACACAAGACGGACCTAACAGGAGCAAAAAGAACGAAGGAAATGCAAATTTGGAAAAGTTTAAAAATTTTACGATTTTACGACTATAAGAAACGGAAAAACATGAAAATCTACTATTTAACTGTGAAAATTTGTGAATAAAACTATATGTAAACACGGGGGGCAATGAATTACACTAATTAAAAACAAAATTTAATCGGAAAAAGCCAATTTTCAGCAAAGTTATAGGTGAATTTATGTTTTATTCTATAAATTTACTGTAAAAAGGGAACAAAAATACGAAATTTAATTATATAACGGCTAAAATTTAGTAAGGAAACTATAAATAAATGTGGGAGGCAATCAACTAGAATATTTAGAGAAAATTTGAACGAAAAATATCAACTTTCAGGAAAGTTATCTACAAATTTATAGTTAAATTTATACAATTGTAAGGATCAACCACTATACCTCGGTTTAGGTAAGTAGCGTTTTTTTCTGATTCTGTCTGTTTTATGAAGCAAATTAGTATGCAGATGGTGGTTTCTACACAAGACGGACCTAACAGGAGCAAAAAGAACGAAGGAAATGCAAATTTGGAAAAGTTTAAAAATTTTACGATTTTACGACTATAAGAAACGGAAAAACATGAAAATCTACTATTTAACTGTGAAAATTTGTGAATAAAACTATATGTAAACACGGGGGGCAATGAATTACACTAATTAAAAACAAAATTTAATCGGAAAAAGCCAATTTTCAGCAAAGTTATAGGTGAATTTATGTTTTATTCTATAAATTTACTGTAAAAAGGGAACAAAAATACGAAATTTAATTATATAACGGCTAAAATTTAGTAAGGAAACTATAAATAAATGTGGGAGGCAATCAACTAGAATATTTAGAGAAAATTTGAACGAAAAATATCAACTTTCAGGAAAGTTATCTACAAATTTATAGTTAAATTTATACAATTGTAAGGATCAACCACTATACCTCGGTTTAGGTAAGTAGCGTTTTTTTCTGATTCTGTCTGTTTTATGAAGCAAATTAGTGTGCAGATGGTGGTTTCTACACAAGACGGACCTAACAGGAGCAAAAAGAACGAAGGAAATGCAAATTTGGAAAAGTTTAAAAATTTTACGATTTTACGACTATAAGAAACGGAAAAACATGAAAATCTACTATTTAACTGTGAAAATTTGTGAATAAAACTATATGTAAACACGGGGGGCAATGAATTACACTAATTAAAAACAAAATTTAATCGGAAAAAGCCAATTTTCAGCAAAGTTATAGGTGAATTTATGTTTTATTCTATAAATTTACTGTAAAAAGGGAACAAAAATACGAAATTTAATTATATAACGGCTAAAATTTAGTAAGGAAACTATAAATAAATGTGGGAGGCAATCAACTAGAATATTTAGAGAAAATTTGAACGAAAAATATCAACTTTCAGGAAAGTTATCTACAAATTTATAGTTAAATTTATACAATTGTAAGGATCAACCACTATACCTCGGTTTAGGTAAGTAGCGTTTTTTTCTGATTCTGTCTGTTTTATGAAGCAAATTAGTGTGCAGATGGTGGTTTCTACACAAGGCGGACCTAACAGGAGCAAAAAGAATGAAGGAAATGCAAATTTGGAAAAGTTTAAAAATTTTACGATTTTACGACTATAAGAAACGGAAAAACATGAAAATCTACTATTTAACTGTGAAAATTTGTGAATAAAACTATATGTAAACACGGGGGGCAATGAATTACACTAATTAAAAACAAAATTTAATCGGAAAAAGCCAATTTTCAGCAAAGTTATAGGTGAATTTATGTTTTATTCTATAAATTTACTGTAAAAAGGGAACAAAAATACGAAATTTAATTATATAACGGCTAAAATTTAGTAAGGAAACTATAAATAAATGTGGGAGGCAATCAACTAGAATATTTAGAGAAAATTTGAACGAAAAATATCAACTTTCAGGAAAGTTATCTACAAATTTATAGTTAAATTTATACAATTGTAAGGATCAACCACTATACCTCGGTTTAGGTAAGTAGCGTTTTTTTTCTGATTCTGTCTGTTTTATGAAGCAAATTAGTGTGCAGATGGTGGTTTCTACACAAGACGGACCTAACAGGAGCAAAAAGAACGAAGGAAATGCAAATTTGGAAAAGTTTAAAAATTTTACGATTTTACGACTATAAGAAACGGAAAAACATGAAAATCTACTATTTAACTGTGAAAATTTGTGAATAAAACTATATGTAAACACGGGGGGCAATGAATTACACTAATTAAAAACAAAATTTAATCGGAAAAAGCCAATTTTCAGCAAAGTTATAGGTGAATTTATGTTTTATTCTATAAATTTACTGTAAAAAGGGAACAAAAATACGAAATTTAATTATATAACGGCTAAAATTTAGTAAGGAAACTATAAATAAATGTGGGAGGCAATCAACTAGAATATTTAGAGAAAATTTGAACGAAAAATATCAACTTTCAGGAAAGTTATCTACAAATTTATAGTTAAATTTATACAATTGTAAGGATCAACCACTATACCTCGGTTTAGGTAAGTAGCGTTTTTTTTCTGATTCTGTCTGTTTTATGAAGCAAATTAGTGTGCAGATGGTGGTTTCTACACAAGACGGACCTAACAGGAGCAAAAAGAACGAAGGAAATGCAAATTTGGAAAAGTTTAAAAATTTTACGATTTTACGACTATAAGAAACGGAAAAACATGAAAATCTACTATTTAACTGTGAAAATTTGTGAATAAAACTATATGTAAACACGGGAGGCAATGAATTACACTAATTAAAAACAAAATTTAATCGGAAAAAGCCAATTTTCAGCAAAGTTATAGGTGAATTTATGTTTTATTCTATAAATTTACTGTAAAAAGGGAACAAAAATACGAAATTTAA
Source organism: Parnassius smintheus behrii (assembly GCA_036936625.1). Taxonomy (NCBI): domain Eukaryota; kingdom Metazoa; phylum Arthropoda; class Insecta; order Lepidoptera; family Papilionidae; genus Parnassius; species Parnassius smintheus. The sequence continues at coordinate 55,084,465 of JAUPFT010000010.1, forward strand.
TTATATAACGGCTAAAATTTAGTAAGGAAACTATAAATAAATGTGGGAGGCAATCAACTAGAATATTTAGAGAAAATTTGAACGAAAAATATCAACTTTCAGGAAAGTTATCTACAAATTTATAGTTAAATTTATACAATTGTAAGGATCAACCACTATACCTCGGTTTAGGTAAGTAGCGTTTTTTTCTGATTCTGTCTGTTTTATGAAGCAAATTAGTGTGTAGATGGTGGTTTCTACACAAGACGGACCTAACAGGAGCAAAAAGAACGAAGGAAATGCAAATTTGGAAAAGTTTAAAAATTTTACGATTTTACGACTATAAGAAACGGAAAAACATGAAAATCTACTATTTAACTGTGAAAATTTGTGAATAAAACTATATGTAAACACGGGGGGCAATGAATTACACTAATTAAAAACAAAATTTAATCGGAAAAAGCCAATTTTCAGCAAAGTTATAGGTGAATTTATGTTTTATTCTATAAATTTACTGTAAAAAGGGAACAAAAATACGAAATTTAATTATATAACGGCTAAAATTTAGTAAGGAAACTATAAATAAATGTGGGAGGCAATCAACTAGAATATTTAGAGAAAATTTGAACGAAAAATATCAACTTTCAGGAAAGTTATCTACAAATTTATAGTTAAATTTATACAATTGTAAGGATCAACCACTATACCTCGGTTTAGGTAAGTAGCGTTTTTTTCTGATTCTGTCTGTTTTATGAAGCAAATTAGTGTGCAGATGGTGGTTTCTACACAAGACGGACCTAACAGGAGCAAAAAGAACGAAGGAAATGCAAATTTGGAAAAGTTTAAAAATTTTACGATTTTACGACTATAAGAAACGGAAAAACATGAAAATCTACTATTTAACTGTGAAAATTTGTGAATAAAACTATATGTAAACACGGGGGGCAATGAATTACACTAATTAAAAACAAAATTTAATCGGAAAAAGCCAATTTTCAGCAAAGTTATAGGTGAATTTATGTTTTATTCTATAAATTTACTGTAAAAAGGGAACAAAAATACGAAATTTAATTATATAACGGCTAAAATTTAGTAAGGAAACTATAAATAAATGTGGGAGGCAATCAACTAGAATATTTAGAGAAAATTTGAACGAAAAATATCAACTTTCAGGAAAGTTATCTACAAATTTATAGTTAAATTTATACAATTGTAAGGATCAACCACTATACCTCGGTTTAGGTAAGTAGCGTTTTTTTTCTGATTCTGTCTGTTTTATGAAGCAAATTAGTGTGCAGATGGTGGTTTCTACACAAGACGGACCTAACAGGAGCAAAAAGAACGAAGGAAATGCAAATTTGGAAAAGTTTAAAAATTTTACGATTTTACGACTATAAGAAACGGAAAAACATGAAAATCTACTATTTAACTGTGAAAATTTGTGAATAAAACTATATGTAAACACGGGGGGCAATGAATTACACTAATTAAAAACAAAATTTAATCGGAAAAAGCCAATTTTCAGCAAAGTTATAGGTGAATTTATGTTTTATTCTATAAATTTACTGTAAAAAGGGAACAAAAATACGAAATTTAATTATATAACGGCTAAAATTTAGTAAGGAAACTATAAATAAATGTGGGAGGCAATCAACTAGAATATTTAGAGAAAATTTGAACGAAAAATATCAACTTTCAGGAAAGTTATCTACAAATTTATAGTTAAATTTATACAATTGTAAGGATCAACCACTATACCTCGGTTTAGGTAAGTAGCGTTTTTTTCTGATTCTGTCTGTTTTATGAAGCAAATTAGTGTGCAGATGGTGGTTTCTACACAAGACGGACCTAACAGGAGCAAAAAGAACGAAGGAAATGCAAATTTGGAAAAGTTTAAAAATTTTACGATTTTACGACTATAAGAAACGGAAAAACATGAATATCTACTATTTAACTGTGAAAATTTGTGAATAAAACTATATGTAAACACGGGGGGCAATGAATTACACTAATTAAAAACAAAATTTAATCGGAAAAAGCCAATTTTCAGCAAAGTTATAGGTGAATTTATGTTTTATTCTATAAATTTACTGTAAAAAGGGAACAAAAATACGAAATTTAATTATATAACGGCTAAAATTTAGTAAGGAAACTATAAATAAATGTGGGAGGCAATCAACTAGAATATTTAGAGAAAATTTGAACGAAAAATATCAACTTTCAGGAAAGTTATCTACAAATTTATAGTTAAATTTATACAATTGTAAGGATCAACCACTATACCTCGGTTTAGGTAAGTAGCGTTTTTTTCTGATTCTGTCTGTTTTATGAAGCAAATTAGTGTGCAGATGGTGGTTTCTACACAAGACGGACCTAACAGGAGCAAAAAGAACGAAGGAAATGCAAATTTGGAAAAGTTTAAAAATTTTACGATTTTACGACTATAAGAAACGGAAAAACATGAAAATCTACTATTTAACTGTGAAAATTTGTGAATAAAACTATATGTAAACACGGGGGGCAATGAATTACACTAATTAAAAACAAAATTTAATCGGAAAAAGCCAATTTTCAGCAAAGTTATAGGTGAATTTATGTTTTATTCTATAAATTAACTGTAAAAAGGGAACAAAAATACGAAATTTAATTATATAACGGCTAAAATTTAGTAAGGAAACTATAAATAAATGTGGGAGGCAATCAACTAGAATATTTAGAGAAAATTTGAACGAAAAATATCAACTTTCAGGAAAGTTATCTACAAATTTATAGTTAAATTTATACAATTGTAAGGATCAACCACTATACCTCGGTTTAGGTAAGTAGCGTTTTTTTCTGATTCTGTCTGTTTTATGAAGCAAATTAGTGTGCAGATGGTGGTTTCTACACAAGACGGACCTAACAGGAGCAAAAAGAACGAAGGAAATGCAAATTTGGAAAAGTTTAAAAATTTTACGATTTTACGACTATAAGAAACGGAAAAACATGAAAATCTACTATTTAACTGTGAAAATTTGTGAATAAAACTATATGTAAACACGGGGGGCAATGAATTACACTAATTAAAAACAAAATTTAATCGGAAAAAGCCAATTTTCAGCAAAGTTATAGGTGAATTTATGTTTTATTCTATAAATTTACTGTAAAAAGGGAACAAAAATACGAAATTTAATTATATAACGGCTAAAATTTAGTAAGGAAACTATAAATAAATGTGGGAGGCAATCAACTAGAATATTTAGAGAAAATTTGAACGAAAAATATCAACTTTCAGGAAAGTTATCTACAAATTTATAGTTAAATTTATACAATTGTAAGGATCAACCACTATACCTCGGTTTAGGTAAGTAGCGTTTTTTTTCTGATTCTGTCTGTTTTATGAAGCAAATTAGTGTGCAGATGGTGGTTTCTACACAAGACGGACCTAACAGGAGCAAAAAAAACGAAGGAAATGCAAATTTGGAAAAGTTTAAAAATTTTACGATTTTACGACTATAAGAAACGGAAAAACATGAAAATCTACTATTTAACTGTGAAAATTTGTGAATAAAACTATATGTAAACACGGGGGGCAATGAATTACACTAATTAAAAACAAAATTTAATCGGAAAAAGCCAATTTTCAGCAAAGTTATAGGTGAATTTATGTTTTATTCTATAAATTTACTGTAAAAAGGGAACAAAAATACGAAATTTAATTATATAACGGCTAAAATTTAGTAAGGAAACTATAAATAAATGTGGGAGGCAATCAACTAGAATATTTAGAGAAAATTTGAACGAAAAATATCAACTTTCAGGAAAGTTATCTACAAATTTATAGTTAAATTTATACAATTGTAAGGATCAACCACTATACCTCGGTTTAGGTAAGTAGCGTTTTTTTTCTGATTCTGTCTGTTTTATGAAGCAAATTAGTGTGCAGATGGTGGTTTCTACACAAGACGGACCTAACAGGAGCAAAAAGAACGAAGGAAATGCAAATTTGGAAAAGTTTAAAAATTTTACGATTTTACGACTATAAGAAACGGAAAAACATGAAAATCTACTATTTAACTGTGAAAATTTGTGAATAAAACTATATGTAAACACGGGGGGCAATGAATTACACTAATTAAAAACAAAATTTAATCGGAAAAAGCCAATTTTCAGCAAAGTTATAGGTGAATTTATGTTTTATTCTATAAATTTACTGTAAAAAGGGAACAAAAATACGAAATTTAATTATATAACGGCTAAAATTTAGTAAGGAAACTATAAATAAATGTGGGAGGCAATCAACTAGAATATTTAGAGAAAATTTGAACGAAAAATATCAACTTTCAGGAAAGTTATCTACAAATTTATAGTTAAATTTATACAATTGTAAGGATCAACCACTATACCTCGGTTTAGGTAAGTAGCGTTTTTTTCTGATTCTGTCTGTTTTATGAAGCAAATTAGTGTGCAGATGGTGGTTTCTACACAAGACGGACCTAACAGGAGCAAAAAGAACGAAGGAAATGCAAATTTGGAAAAGTTTAAAAATTTTACGATTTTACGACTATAAGAAACGGAAAAACATGAAAATCTACTATTTAACTGTGAAAATTTGTGAATAAAACTATATGTAAACACGGGGGGCAATGAATTACACTAATTAAAAACAAAATTTAATCGGAAAAAGCCAATTTTCAGCAAAGTTATAGGTGAATTTATGTTTTATTCTATAAATTTACTGTAAAAAGGGAACAAAAATACGAAATTTAATTATATAACGGCTAAAATTTAGTAAGGAAACTATAAATAAATGTGGGAGGCAATCAACTAGAATATTTAGAGAAAATTTGAACGAAAAATATCAACTTTCAGGAAAGTTATCTACAAATTTATAGTTAAATTTATACAATTGTAAGGATCAACCACTATACCTCGGTTTAGGTAAGTAGCGTTTTTTTCTGATTCTGTCTGTTTTATGAAGCAAATTAGTGTGCAGATGGTGGTTTCTACACAAGACGGACCTAACAGGAGCAAAAAGAACGAAGGAAATGCAAATTTGGAAAAGTTTAAAAATTTTACGATTTTACGACTATAAGAAACGGAAAAACATGAAAATCTACTATTTAACTGTGAAAATTTGTGAATAAAACTATATGTAAACACGGGGGGCAATGAATTACACTAATTAAAAACAAAATTTAATCGGAAAAAGCCAATTTTCAGCAAAGTTATAGGTGAATTTATGTTTTATTCTATAAATTTACTGTAAAAAGGGAACAAAAATACGAAATTTAATTATATAACGGCTAAAATTTAGTAAGGAAACTATAAATAAATGTGGGAGGCAATCAACTAGAATATTTAGAGAAAATTTGAACGAAAAATATCAACTTTCAGGAAAGTTATCTACAAATTTATAGTTAAATTTATACAATTGTAAGGATCAACCACTATACCTCGGTTTAGGTAAGTAGCGTTTTTTTTCTGATTCTGTCTGTTTTATGAAGCAAATTAGTGTGCAGATGGTGGTTTCTACACAAGACGGACCTAACAGGAGCAAAAAGAACGAAGGAAATGCAAATTTGGAAAAGTTTAAAAATTTTACGATTTTACGACTATAAGAAACGGAAAAACATGAAAATCTACTATTTAACTGTGAAAATTTGTGAATAAAACTATATGTAAACACGGGGGGCAATGAATTACACTAATTAAAAACAAAATTTAATCGGAAAAAGCCAATTTTCAGCAAAGTTATAGGTGAATTTATGTTTTATTCTATAAATTTACTGTAAAAAGGGAACAAAAATACGAAATTTAATTATATAACGGCTAAAATTTAGTAAGGAAACTATAAATAAATGTGGGAGGCAATCAACTAGAATATTTAGAGAAAATTTGAACGAAAAATATCAACTTTCAGGAAAGTTATCTACAAATTTATAGTTAAATTTATACAATTGTAAGGATCAACCACTATACCTCGGTTTAGGTAAGTAGCGTTTTTTTCTGATTCTGTCTGTTTTATGAAGCAAATTAGTGTGCAGATGGTGGTTTCTACACAAGACGGACCTAACAGGAGCAAAAAGAACGAAGGAAATGCAAATTTGGAAAAGTTTAAAAATTTTACGATTTTACGACTATAAGAAACGGAAAAACATGAAAATCTACTATTTAACTGTGAAAATTTGTGAATAAAACTATATGTAAACACGGGGGGCAATGAATTACACTAATTAAAAACAAAATTTAATCGGAAAAAGCCAATTTTCAGCAAAGTTATAGGTGAATTTATGTTTTATTCTATAAATTTACTGTAAAAAGGGAACAAAAATACGAAATTTAATTATATAACGGCTAAAATTTAGTAAGGAAACTATAAATAAATGTGGGAGGCAATCAACTAGAATATTTAGAGAAAATTTGAACGAAAAATATCAACTTTCAGGAAAGTTATCTACAAATTTATAGTTAAATTTATACAATTGTAAGGATCAACCACTATACCTCGGTTTAGGTAAGTAGCGTTTTTTTCTGATTCTGTCTGTTTTATGAAGCAAATTAGTGTGCAGATGGTGGTTTCTACACAAGACGGACCTAACAGGAGCAAAAAGAACGAAGGAAATGCAAATTTGGAAAAGTTTAAAAATTTTACGATTTTACGACTATAAGAAACGGAAAAACATGAAAATCTACTATTTAACTGTGAAAATTTGTGAATAAAACTATATGTAAACACGGGGGGCAATGAATTACACTAATTAAAAACAAAATTTAATCGGAAAAAGCCAATTTTCAGCAAAGTTATAGGTGAATTTATGTTTTATTCTATAAATTTACTGTAAAAAGGGAACAAAAATACGAAATTTAATTATATAACGGCTAAAATTTAGTAAGGAAACTATAAATAAATGTGGGAGGCAATCAATTAGAATATTTAGAGAAAATTTGAACGAAAAATATCAACTTTCAGGAAAGTTATCTACAAATTTATAGTTAAATTTATACAATTGTAAGGATCAACCACTATACCTCGGTTTAGGTAAGTAGCGTTTTTTTCTGATTCTGTCTGTTTTATGAAGCAAATTAGTGTGCAGATGGTGGTTTCTACACAAGACGGACCTAACAGGAGCAAAAAGAACGAAGGAAATGCAAATTTGGAAAAGTTTAAAAATTTTACGATTTTACGACTATAAGAAACGGAAAAACATGAAAATCTACTATTTAACTGTGAAAATTTGTGAATAAAACTATATGTAAACACGGGGGGCAATGAATTACACTAATTAAAAACAAAATTTAATCGGAAAAAGCCAATTTTCAGCAAAGTTATAGGTGAATTTATGTTTTATTCTATAAATTTACTGTAAAAAGGGAACAAAAATACGAAATTTAATTATATAACGGCTAAAATTTAGTAAGGAAACTATAAATAAATGTGGGAGGCAATCAACTAGAATATTTAGAGAAAATTTGAACGAAAAATATCAACTTTCAGGAAAGTTATCTACAAATTTATAGTTAAATTTATACAATTGTAAGGATCAACCACTATACCTCGGTTTAGGTAAGTAGCGTTTTTTTTCTGATTCTGTCTGTTTTATGAAGCAAATTAGTGTGCAGATGGTGGTTTCTACACAAGACGGACCTAACAGGAGCAAAAAGAACGAAGGAAATGCAAATTTGGAAAAGTTTAAAAATTTTACGATTTTACGACTATAAGAAACGGAAAAACATGAAAATCTACTATTTAACTGTGAAAATTTGTGAATAAAACTATATGTAAACACGGGGGGCAATGAATTACACTAATTAAAAACAAAATTTAATCGGAAAAAGCCAATTTTCAGCAAAGTTATAGGTGAATTTATGTTTTATTCTATAAATTTACTGTAAAAAGGGAACAAAAATACGAAATTTAATTATATAACGGCTAAAATTTAGTAAGGAAACTATAAATAAATGTGGAAGGCAATCAACTAGAATATTTAGAGAAAATTTGAACGAAAAATATCAACTTTCAGGAAAGTTATCTACAAATTTATAGTTAAATTTATACAATTGTAAGGATCAACCACTATACCTCGGTTTAGGTAAGTAGCGTTTTTTTTCTGATTCTGTCTGTTTTATGAAGCAAATTAGTGTGCAGATGGTGGTTTCTACACAAGACGGACCTAACAGGAGCAAAAAGAACGAAGGAAATGCAAATTTGGAAAAGTTTAAAAATTTTACGATTTTACGACTATAAGAAACGGAAAAACATGAAAATCTACTATTTAACTGTGAAAATTTGTGAATAAAACTATATGTAAACACGGGGGGCAATGAATTACACTAATTAAAAACAAAATTTAATCGGAAAAAGCCAATTTTCAGCAAAGTTATAGGTGAATTTATGTTTTATTCTATAAATTTACTGTAAAAAGGGAACAAAAATACGAAATTTAATTATATAACGGCTAAAATTTAGTAAGGAAACTATAAATAAATGTGGGAGGCAATCAACTAGAATATTTAGAGAAAATTTGAACGAAAAATATCAACTTTCAGGAAAGTTATCTACAAATTTATAGTTAAATTTATACAATTGTAAGGATCAACCACTATACCTCGGTTTAGGTAAGTAGCGTTTTTTTCTGATTCTGTCTGTTTTATGAAGCAAATTAGTGTGCAGATGGTGGTTTCTACACAAGACGGACCTAACAGGAGCAAAAAGAACGAAGGAAATGCAAATTTGGAAAAGTTTAAAAATTTTACGATTTTACGACTATAAGAAACGGAAAAACATGAAAATCTACTATTTAACTGTGAAAATTTGTGAATAAAACTATATGTAAACACGGGGGGCAATGAATTACACTAATTAAAAACAAAATTTAATCGGAAAAAGCCAATTTTCAGCAAAGTTATAGGTGAATTTATGTTTTATTCTATAAATTTACTGTAAAAAGGGAACAAAAATACGAAATTTAATTATATAACGGCTAAAATTTAGTAAGGAAACTATAAATAAATGTGGGAGGCAATCAACTAGAATATTTAGAGAAAATTTGAACGAAAAATATCAACTTTCAGGAAAGTTATCTACAAATTTATAGTTAAATTTATACAATTGTAAGGATCAACCACTATACCTCGGTTTAGGTAAGTAGCGTTTTTTTTCTGATTCTGTCTGTTTTATGAAGCAAATTAGTGTGCAGATGGTGGTTTCTACACAAGACGGACCTAACAGGAGCAAAAAGAACGAAGGAAATGCAAATTTGGAAAAGTTTAAAAATTTTACGATTTTACGACTATAAGAAACGGAAAAACATGAAAATCTACTATTTAACTGTGAAAATTTGTGAATAAAACTATATGTAAACACGGGGGGCAATGAATTACACTAATTAAAAACAAAATTTAATCGGAAAAAGCCAATTTTCAGCAAAGTTATAGGTGAATTTATGTTTTATTCTATAAATTTACTGTAAAAAGGGAACAAAAATACGAAATTTAATTATATAACGGCTAAAATTTAGTAAGGAAACTATAAATAAATGTGGGAGGCAATCAACTAGAATATTTAGAGAAAATTTGAACGAAAAATATCAACTTTCAGGAAAGTTATCTACAAATTTATAGTTAAATTTATACAATTGTAAGGATCAACCACTATACCTCGGTTTAGGTAAGTAGCGTTTTTTTCTGATTCTGTCTGTTTTATGAAGCAAATTAGTGTGCAGATGGTGGTTTCTACACAAGACGGACCTAACAGGAGCAAAAAGAACGAAGGAAATGCAAATTTGGAAAAGTTTAAAAATTTTACGATTTTACGACTATAAGAAACGGAAAAACATGAAAATCTACTATTTAACTGTGAAAATTTGTGAATAAAACTATATGTAAACACGGGGGGCAATGAATTACACTAATTAAAAACAAAATTTAATCGGAAAAAGCCAATTTTCAGCAAAGTTATAGGTGAATTTATGTTTTATTCTATAAATTTACTGTAAAAAGGGAACAAAAATACGAAATTTAATTATATAACGGCTAAAATTTAGTAAGGAAACTATAAATAAATGTGGGAGGCAATCAACTAGAATATTTAGAGAAAATTTGAACGAAAAATATCAACTTTCAGGAAAGTTATCTACAAATTTATAGTTAAATTTATACAATTGTAAGGATCAACCACTATACCTCGGTTTAGGTAAGTAGCGTTTTTTTCTGATTCTGTCTGTTTTATGAAGCAAATTAGTGTGCAGATGGTGGTTTCTACACAAGACGGACCTAACAGGAGCAAAAAGAACGAAGGAAATGCAAATTTGGAAAAGTTTAAAAATTTTACGATTTTACGACTATAAGAAACGGAAAAACATGAAAATCTACTATTTAACTGTGAAAATTTGTGAATAAAACTATATGTAAACACGGGGGGCAATGAATTACACTAATTAAAAACAAAATTTAATCGGAAAAAGCCAATTTTCAGCAAAGTTATAGGTGAATTTATGTTTTATTCTATAAATTTACTGTAAAAAGGGAACAAAAATACGAAATTTAATTATATAACGGCTAAAATTTAGTAAGGAAACTATAAATAAATGTGGGAGGCAATCAACTAGAATATTTAGAGAAAATTTGAACGAAAAATATCAACTTTCAGGAAAGTTATCTACAAATTTATAGTTAAATTTATACAATTGTAAGGATCAACCACTATACCTCGGTTTAGGTAAGTAGCGTTTTTTTCTGATTCTGTCTGTTTTATGAAGCAAATTAGTGTGCAGATGGTGGTTTCTACACAAGACGGACCTAACAGGAGCAAAAAGAACGAAGGAAATGCAAATTTGGAAAAGTTTAAAAATTTTACGATTTTACGACTATAAGAAACGGAAAAACATGAAAATCTACTATTTAACTGTGAAAATTTGTGAATAAAACTATATGTAAACACGGGGGGCAATGAATTACACTAATTAAAAACAAAATTTAATCGGAAAAAGCCAATTTTCAGCAAAGTTATAGGTGAATTTATGTTTTATTCTATAAATTTACTGTAAAAAGGGAACAAAAATACGAAATTTAATTATATAACGGCTAAAATTTAGTAAGGAAACTATAAATAAATGTGGGAGGCAATCAACTAGAATATTTAGAGAAAATTTGAACGAAAAATATCAACTTTCAGGAAAGTTATCTACAAATTTATAGTTAAATTTATACAATTGTAAGGATCAACCACTATACCTCGGTTTAGGTAAGTAGCGTTTTTTTTCTGATTCTGTCTGTTTTATGAAGCAAATTAGTGTGCAGATGGTGGTTTCTACACAAGACGGACCTAACAGGAGCAAAAAGAACGAAGGAAATGCAAATTTGGAAAAGTTTAAAAATTTTACGATTTTACGACTATAAGAAACGGAAAAACATGAAAATCTACTATTTAACTGTGAAAATTTGTGAATAAAACTATATGTAAACACGGGGGGCAATGAATTACACTAATTAAAAACAAAATTTAATCGGAAAAAGCCAATTTTCAGCAAAGTTATAGGTGAATTTATG